>JBAMIG010000014.1:4498680-4513157 GCA_037177335.1 Kiunga ballochi | reverse complement strand
ACTTCCATATCTATATATATATATATATATATATATATATATATTCCATTATTATGGTTCCATAATGATTCAACCTTATGTGCAAATGACTTTATAATAAATATATGGAGGTTTCTCCAGACATATTTAAAAGTTACCTTGACAATATTTTCACATTCATACTGATTTTTTCATTACTTTACTAAAGCGGAGCCTCAGTGTAGCAATCTTTACAGATCCCCATGACACTGAAAAGGTATTTTTCTGCAGACTAAATCATGAGAAATGAATAATTTCTTCATTTCTAAGTGAGATTTGAAATTATGGGCAGAAGGAGGATGTTGAATCTAGGAAAGGGTGCAGACTTTAAAACAGAGATTTTATACCCTTGTTTTTATCATTATAAAATGTATCACCACCAGGGAAGAAATGCTCTAAATGCCTACTTACCTAGTGTGTATGCCCCTTCTTTAATTTGGTGCTTAATTGAGGGTATTGCATGTTTTATTTGAGTGCTTTCATGGTAGGATTTATCGCCATCTAGTGGTTAGAAGATGAATATAAGAAGTCATGTTTGTTTTAGTATTGATTTATTATCACATATCTATGACTTCTGCTATAACTTTCTATTTAACAAAGAGGTGCATTTCATTAAAAATGTCAGTAACTTGTGCAGCAGAGTTTATAAACAAAAACAAGTGAATTTAAAACAGTCATATACATAAACAACTCTTTGCAAGACAATGAAAGTAGATACGAAGACAGAGATGTAGCAGTGCAACAAGTTCATTTAGTTCATTGACATTTTTGAATCAATTAAAGTTGCTATTGAATGAAAAACCTGTGGATTTTCTTTCTACACCCTATGAATAAACCCTCAATGTGCAAGTTCATCCATCTGTGTCATTCGCTGTCTTAAAATCTTGGTTCATTTTAAGTTGTACTGCCTCTTCAGAAGTCCTCATTCCCCCTTCTGCTCTCTGTCTGCGCTCCTCCTCCACTTTTTTATAGTTGTAGTAATGCATGATGAAGAAAAATAATCCAGGAATCAGCATTAATATTCCACACGCATAATACATGTATTTGTAGTCCCCGAAAATATCAACCAGAGCCCCTGAAGGAGAAATGCACACAACATTATTAGGCTTAAATATGTTAATGTTATTTCATGCAGGACAAACATAAGTACTAAAAATATTTACACCTAAATTATGACAAACCTGAAATTGGTGGTCCAAGGAGCACTGGTCCACACTCAATGATGGTGACAAGTCCAACAGCGCTAGAGAAGCGATGAGCTCCAACAAGGTCCATCAGAACTTCAAAAAGCAGTGCTGACAGCATTCCAAAAGCCAAACCAAAGAACACAGCGTACACCACTAAACCCTTATAGCCGGATGCCAGTGGGCAGAGCAGGTGACATATACCGTTATATAAAACAGCAAAACTGAAGAAATATTGTATTCTTGGCCTAATCCATTTACTGTTGCCAATCAAGCCAGTTAATGGTCTGATAAACATGTCCACCAGAGCAAAGATGGAAAGCAAGAACGCTGCTGAGTATTCATCAGTCCCTTGATGTTTGGCATATGGTGCGAGAAAGACCACAGGTGCGAAAAAGCCAAAAAACATGACCACATTTCCGCTAAGATAGATGAGAAAGCCCCTGTGTCTGAAAAGTGACAGGTCTATGAACTTTGAGCAGTAACTTTGGCTTTTGCTCTCATCTTGAACCTCTTCAGGGAGACAGTGTGCTGGCTCAATGCTGGTGTCTGCAGCAGCGGGTTCCTCGATGGCGGTCTGATTCGGTGAATCCTGGTTTGGCTTGGGCTGGACACATTTATTAACTGGTCTCATGAGAGCAGCAGCAACACAGCAGTTCAAAACAATAGATCCCAGGATGAGGAAACTTCCTCTCCAGCCAAATGAATCAAAGAGGAACTGATTGAGAGGCGCTAGCGTGGATAGAAAAACTGGACTTCCTGTCATGGCGAGTCCATTTGCCATTGGTCTTTTGACCTGGAAGTAAGTGCCTATGATTGTCAGGGCTGGCTGAAGGTTGAAGGCAAGACCAAAACCTGTTTGAAATAGCAAAATCAAACACAGCTCTGTTTATTGATCTGCCTGGTGAGAAACACATTAGCTGAAAATAATGAATATGAAAGAACGTATTGCATCTCCTTAGCAAACTGCCCAGAACCCTTCATCCTAAGAACTCCCATGAGCCTTACCCAGCACTTTGTAGCATACAGAGCCCCGTGACAAATGAGTTCATAACTTTTTTGTCCAGTTGTAAGCAAATATTTACACACTACGCTGTGACGAAGAGTGACATCGGACAGAAAGATAAACAGTGTGAGAGAACTGGCCAGGGAAACATAAAGAGACACATCAAAGAAAATTACAACACAACCACTGCATCCTCCTGTATGAGCCAGTCATAACCAGGTAACACAAAGCAAACAATGCAATAAAATTGTGCCTTTTACCTATAAAAGTAACTTTCAATAATAGCTAAATGTATCTGGTAAAAACATTACAATCAGACAAAGATACTTTACCTCCAATCACTCCAACACAGAGATACAGATGCATGATCGTTGTACCAAAAGATGCAAGCACCATGGCAGCGCTCACCATGATGCCACCAACCATGACCACAGGTCTGCTGCCATAGCGATTAACAAGAATACTGCTGACAGGACCTGCATGTGGAAGGAGACACACTATCACTCCAGGATAAAAAACAGTGAAGGAAAAAAGTGCTTTGATCGGTTGTACAAGTTCTACCATCTGCTGTTTGGGAATACGACAACTTTTATAACCGCTTTGTTGCATATTTTCCCAAAGTAGCCAACGGGTGCCACTGACCTCCTGCATACATCGAAGCCAGCATGACTGAGGACACCCAGGCAATCTCACTATAGGACACTGAAAAATATTCCTGAATCTCCTTGAAATAGATAGTGAGGGACTTGGGAAAGGCATAGGAGAATCCTATGGAGATGAAAGCAGCAAAGACGACAGCCCACCCCCAACCTCCGTCTGGTGGCTTGTAGCCTAGATTGGTTCCTGCTGCAGGGGACATGATCACTTCTCCAGAAGTGACAAGAGTTAAAGAAGGGGACAGAGAATAAACAACTGCACATTAAAAAAACGGCATTATTTATCCCTCGTACATGCAGTTTTCCGTGTATGACAAGAGCTTACCTCTGCACAGACCTTGAACGTGTATAGAAGAGGGTTAACCCAGCCGCTGTGTCAGACTTTGGCTGCGTCCCTCAGAAACACCCAGCTGTGAGGTCCTTGATCTCATCACGTGTACCTCCATGAGAAATACAAGTGACCCTTCATAACAAAGCAAATACTCTGTCCCGAGGCAGCTATCTCAGGAATTTCATGAAAAACTTTGTCAAGTATCAGAATTTTTTATGGATTTTAACTCACAGGACATTTTCTAACAGTTTTGCATTAACTTTTTACACCTGTATGAGTTTTATTGTAGCATATATTAGATTTGTTTATGATCCATGAGGCTTAATGTTACTAAATATATTAATAAATGCAGGAATTCGAGTAAGAAACTTTAATTTTATTTAATTAGTCTCCCAGTAACAGATGAACCGTGGGCTGAAAGTGACAAATGAATGTTTGGCTTGGTACTCCTTACAATTATCTGCACATGTTACATGCACCAGCAAAACTTAAGATTTTAATGATGTATACCATTTCAGGCTAAAATCATAACTGTACATTCAGTAAACACCTAAAATCTCTCCTGCCACATTAGAAAATGTTCACTAGACAAAGCCCAGTAAAATATTTGTTCCACAAGTAGTCTTTTATCCACAAACACCCATTTTAGGTGAAAACTGCAGGATTTTAATGGGTTAAAAGTAACAAACGATCATTTTAATAAACCATAGTTACTAATGAGTCTGGAGAGCCGGAGCCATTTACCTGCTAATGAGGCAAATTGGCCAATTACATTTGCAAAGTTGGAGAGGAAAATGATAAATAAAACATTGATCCAAACAAACAACAAAACAGAAATAAAATAATTACAGAGATTCATCTCACAAAATATCATGATAAAAACTAATTGAAACAGGGAGAAAACTCCTGCAGTCATGACAAAAATATTTGTGAATACATTTTGCCCCCCCTTGATAGTCTCATCATCCCCTCCTGAGATGTTTATGAAAGTGTTGCCGAGCGCTTTCCGTGCATGTTTGAAGAAATTAGACTAGGCTATATCTGAAACCATAATAGGCCCTCCCACGGCATAACTTCACGTCTTGTTAGCATTCAACAACCTCACATTGCTTGGCTCTTTGCCACATCGCTTGTCAAACCATGCAAATGCTAAATTCAAGAAAAAATATCTTGTATTTATCCATATTTTATTTCCATTTAAAAAAGCGAGGCATTAAAATTAAAAGAGGCAATGACAGTAAATACACATTCATCCAGGAATGTGAACAAAACACTTCACTTTCATACTAAAAACAGGTTTGGTTTGTTCTTTAAAGATGTTCTTGTAACAAAACTTTTTTTGGGGGGGTCGGGGATTATTTACAGGAAAAGGGTAGACAGAAAGAGAGACGGCATGTTGTAAAGAGCCTCAGGTCAGGATTCAAAACTTGCTGTTTGTGGTACAGCCATAGCCTCCATGTGAAGCAGCCGAGTAGTAAAGTATTATATATGTTCAGAAAGATTGTTTGATGTATTTAATTTATTCATTCATCATCCGTACCACTTATTGCAATTATTGGTCTTATTTGTATTTTATATCATAGATATTATACTTCATTGGTCATTACCAGTCAAAAGTTTGGACACAGTTTTCCATCAAATTTAATGGGAGAGAGTGTCTAAACCTTTGACTGGTACCCTATTCTCTGTTTATACTTGTGTGTATGCTTTCTATACAGATATGTGTGTACTTGGTGAGGTCAACTGATTAAAATAATAAGTAATGAGTAGCTGCATTGTAAAAAAGCACATAGTCTGAGGAGGTTTATCCATCCATCCATCCATATACCGCCTTGTCCAAAATGGGGTCGCGGGGGGGCTGGAGCCTATCCCAGCTGTCAACGGGCGAGAGACGGAGTACACCCTGGACAAGTCGCCAGTCCATCGCAGGCTGCTGGTACTAACCGGGTGTTATTCAAGCAGGGCGCTGTGTAACACTGATGCTGAATTTGTAGAATGTGATTTTCATCTAGCAGCTGGGTTTACATTTTAGTGTTGATGTTCACACAGCAGATCCCCTTTTTGTTAAGACTGAAGCATCCGGTTTTTTGTTTGTTTGTGGTTTTTGTAGACAGTAATAAATATGGATATGAAATAATTAAATCTTGCAATATAAAGTTGTTTTAATTTATCTTAGAGTCATGTGTGCCCCTTAAATCTTAAGAATATTCTTTTTTTCAATTAGATAAAATATTATAATGAAATTGAGTAATTAGGCATTAAAAAGTTACCCCCCCCCCCCTTCACACACAGACACACACACACACACACACACACAGTTTCATTCCATGATTTTGAAGCACCCACACTCATAAGCTTCCATTAATCCTACTGTCTTTACAACAACAAATTAGTATTATCCTTAACAAAAGGAGCAGAAATGTTTTTAACTTGGCACAAATAAATAAAGCATTCTAGAAAATGTATTTTACTACAAAAGCTGGATTGTCTGCAAAATGTAGGCTTTCTCGTTAATTAATTAGTGTCATTACTACTACTTTTTATACATTTACTGAACTAGTAAATCATATTGTGTTAAGTTTCACATTCTAACAGTAAAATATCCCCTCACAACGTCAAATATAGGTTACTAATTTTCTGGGTGAAGGTTCAAAGCCTCCTGGGTTGATTCATGGGCGAGTTTGTATTTAACACTCCAGTCCAGCAGGGGGCGAAAATTCACTCTTTTTTTGTTGTTACTTACATTAAACACAAGAAGAAAAAGGAAATGTCATTTGCTTGTGTAACATATAATAATAACGTTTTTTGTAACGTTGCCATATTTTGTTTAGGACACCGAAGTCATTTAGCTGGTTATTATCAGTTATAATAGCACGTAGCTGAGTTAATAGTGGTCAGACAGGCAGGTTGCGCCGCGTCTTTTTGTTTTGAAATGCTTCCTAAGATGATGGGAGTCCTGGCTACTGGTTTGGTCAGATTTCCCAGTAATATAAATTTAAGGAGTGCAAGGTTATTAACTCCTGCCCTTTGCAAACATCCACATCGGACCGTCAGCACTGAGTCTGCAGGTGTCAGGGTGAGATTCTGCTTTAATATAACATAAATTAGTTTCCACTACACGTACAAATTATGCGAATTAAAAAGTGAAACGCCACAACAAAGCAGTTTGATCAGACTTCTAGCTTTTCACTTTGATATATCTATTTCTGGATGATTATGCATTGCTTGCGTTCAGATGCATATAAATAAAGTTAATTTAGTGCAACATATTGTAGTTCAGCCAAATAGTCTGGCTTTTTGTAATCTTGTTAATAAAGTCAAAAGAGGGAAAAACCTCATTAAACTTTTTTTAAAGAAAGTGTTGAATTATAGACCGTTTTAATCAAGTTAATTCGCTGAGATAATTTTTAGGAGGAAATTTACTTCTTTAGATATTAGTTTAGTAATTGTCTGTGAGAAAGAGTAAAACAAGAAACACTCAGCATGAGAAAGCAGGATTTATGACATAAAAGCACAGAATAATGTGACTGTTTGTACTAATATAATACAGAGGTGCTGCCAACATCTGCCCACAGACAAACACAAACACCTGCTAAACTGCTTTTATATAACTTATCATGTTTGTTTTTATGCTCTTTCGTCATTTTATATGTAAATGAGTTTAAATGAGTCCAGTGATTTCTGATGAAAATGTATTTTATCACTAGTTTTCTTCTAGATAAAATATTTCCTTAATACTTATGGAATTAAAGTAATTTCCTCATGTGAATAAAATGTTCTAGTCGTTTTTTACAAGATCCAGTAAATGCAGAAAATAGTCTGGAGACTATTTCATCTCCTTCCAGCCAAAAGACCTTTGTTATCCCACTTGAACTCATTTTGCTTCCTCAAATTACTAAAACATCCTAAATTGCAAATTGCTTTTTTTTTTGTAATCCTTTCCTTGCTCTGCTCTAGGTGCTGTATGATGGGCTTTGTCCCATATGTGTGACAGAAATACGTTTCCTACAGTTTCTGCAGAGAAACCGGCCTGGTGTGGTGCATTTTGTCGACATCGCTAAGCCAGACTACGATGCTGCAAAATACAAGGATGTGACTTATGAGATGGCCATGGAGGAAATGCATGTGATAGACGAGAAGGACGAGGTAAGCCTGTGTCCCTGGAGCATTTTGGGGATGAATGGAATCATCTGAATACTAAATGACTTTATCCTTTTGTATTGGCAGGTTCACCGCGGGGTGCCAGCATTTGCGGTCATGTATGGCGCCGTGGGTCTCGGCTGGTTGGGTCATTTTATGATGTGGTCACCTGTGCGGCCAGTCATGGACAAATCATATGACATCTTTGCCAAGAATCGATTAAAATGGACGGGACGTGGGGAGGAATGCACAACGGGACGCTGTGAAAAAAAGACAAATTGATTTTCAGCTGCAAAATGTACAGTTGTGTTAATAAGTAAATAAAAAAAGGACATTACATACGGAGCTGTTCCTGTATACAATACATTATGCAAATGCTGCTTAGATTAGTCAATTTTCATTTTGTTTGTGGTTTAACAGAAAGAAAACAGTAAAACACACCAACACATGGATTAAAATGCCTTTTATGACATGGCAGAAAAAGGCAAAAAAGCAAGCTGTTAATAAAACCTTTGTATCTGATGACGCTGTTCTTCTATCATTTATAATCTGAAACAATATACCAGACTACACGGACTTCCATGGAGTTAAACTGTTTTAAAAAGCTATTTTCTGCAGATTTTGGGATCAGTAACTCTGCATGGTATTCTGATCATCAGCTCAGCCTGATGAGTCCTCTTATCAAAATCTCTGGGAGCTGACAAGTAATCAGACAAAAGAAACTGTAAATGCAGAGAGAGATGGCGGTTCAGACAAAGAAGCTGACTTTGAGAGACGGGGAGAAAACATGCATTGCATTAAGGGCTGTTTGGCAAATGTATTGCGCAGAGATAAGACAGAAAATCACTGAAGCGAAATACAGTCAATTTCCTGTTAGCCACTATCTCAGATTGAGGTTCTTTCAAAAAGCAGAAAAAAGCTAAATTGTGAGGGAGCTGCCACTAGATGTCATCATAAGTCTGAAATAATAGCAGCAGTAGGAGAGGAATGGCTGCTTAGAAGCTGCATTCAGAGCAGTCTTTCAACATCTGCAAACGTCTTTCTGTCTGGTTGCCAGTGTCCTCTTCTCTGCTGTGGTGGGCTGAAGGTGGGCTTTCTCAACCCAGACTGCAATAACTACCACAGTGCAATCATTTTAAATTAACCACAGACCATATGTAGTTTATATATTTTTTCTTTTCTCATTGTATTTGTATTTTTCTATTTATTTTATTATATTTCTGTGCATTGAGGAGTATTTATTTCTTTTTAAGCTGCTGGAAATCTAATTTCCCTGAGGGAGTCATTTTAAAGGGATTAATAAAGTCACATTTAAGTCTGTGCGAAATGTTCATTTTGTTTGAAACAGAAAAAAGCATTTTCATTTTTACATTTCAGTACATTTTACATTCAATGTAGGACTAAAAGTAGTGGACACAGACAACAGGAGCACAATCTTTTCTGTTTAGTGTTAGTAGTACAGCGGCAACATTGTCGTACCACTGTTTTCTTTTACTTGTTACTGAATAAATATTGAGTTGAACTATGTGTTCAATGTATTTAAATTCAAGTATTGCCTTGTTTACATTTATTTCCTCTGGATATGAAATGTTTTAGCAAAGTTACCTGAAGTTTAATGTTTTTTTGGGGGGGTTGGGGTGCGCTCAATATCTGATCTACTCTCCATAGTTATAGTGGGATTGATTCTACTCTGATAGTCTGAGCAAAATTATGATGAAGCAGTTTATTAAACTTTAATTCATGAAGAGCATTACCACCACTGGATCACGAGCATGTTATAGCTTGAACTTAGATTCCCAGAATTGAATTTCTGGTACTAAGTCTGTTTGCAGGAGGTGTGTATGTGTGTGTGTGTGTGTGTGTGTGTGTGATATACCACCCAACATCAATGGACATCAGACACCTCGCCAAATTTAGACTTGTGCTTGCCAGGAGTGACAACACATGAACTTAGTGCTGTGTGATCTTTATGACTATTGGCCAAGTTGGAACCCCCCCCCCAATTCCTTCACGTGCATTTCCACTTCCAGCAGTGAATAAAGCTCTGCATGTGTCACATATAAACATTAGAAATAGCACCTCTGACAGCTTTGCTAGAAGAGGACAGAGGACGACAGAAGAACAGAAGTATTGTTGGTAAACCCTTTGTGTGCTTTTAGCAGACTTTCATTGTTTCAACACTTTACGCTACTTTGGATTATTGCATTAACCCACAGACTGGAAAACATGTATGGTTAGTGTTTATATCTGTGTGAAGGTCAAAGCTGTTTATGTTCTGAACCTGCTTCTAAAGATGTGCCATTTATGTTTCTACACAATAATAATGATGATAATATATTCTTTTTTGGAATTAATTAATTAGTTTACTTATTTTTCATGATTAGGCATAAATTATTATATGTTTACATTACATTACCTGAACATAATATTTAGCTATCTTATTGATATACTTTAATTAAAAATCCACATCAGTGTGTTTTTGTGTTGATGTTTTGGGGTAACATTCCCATCATGCATTCCAGAAACAGACTGTTGTGGAACATGATGTACAGTGTGTAAACACACTGATCAGCTGACTAAAAGTGGTTTGCTTATAGCAGGGACAACGTGCCTCTGCTCTGAATAGATATGTGGCAGATTGTGATGCACTCACATAGACTCATATTTGGTTCATTTTGATGTCACATTGAATATAGATTTATGCTGATGTTCTGTGAGAGTGACTTTTACAGGAATTTATATAGATAAGCTCCATTTGTTGATTTATTCATTTGATTTATTAATGAATAATCAAAGAATAAATATGTTTTTTTTCTATATCTAAACATTCTAGAAAGAAAATAAGATACATTTTTCGCAATTTAAAAAAAATTAGATTAGCAGTCCAATATAAATTTATAGTCTTTCCCGTTTATCTCTAACCAAAACGTATTGACTCATATCTGGAGGCTTTGCTTTTATGGATTTATTTATTTTTTATTCTACAGGTTCCTGTTCAACATGCTGCTGTGGTCCTGCTTAAAGCAATCACAGAGAAGTCCAGGCTACTTCTAAGTGCTGTTCATCACATCTTGTCAAACATGGGTCGCTACCCCAGCACCAACATATCTTTAAGCATGGCGAAAAAGACGTTGAGATCTTACAGCAGATTTAGATACATGAGTCTTTTCAGAAGAGACCATTCTCTGGCCGGAGTGCCGCTCTGCTCTGACTCATACAAGCATTCACAGCTACAACCTCCTCATCTTTTCCGACTTTCAGGTGCTTCAAAAAACCCAAAGCACACAAACACCAGCTTTTCCTCTTCTTTTTACGTAGCAGACTTTACCAAAGAAGCGACGCACATCCACACTGTGCGCTTTTATTCATCTTCCAACAGGGAGGCTTTCAAAGCCGATGCTCCAGTTGGGATTTTTGATGAAGCTCTGAGCAGTTTTCATTTGAGTTCACTGGGAGGGCGTCTCAGCCAGTCATTTCATCGACTGTCCAGACACATTAACATTTATTTCAAAAAGAAAGATGTTATTGCACTTGCAGAAAATGCCAGTTTTACTGTCGCAGCTCCAGAGCATGCAGGTCAATCACCAAGGCGAAGGCGAATGCATAGTCAGAGCACAGAGCAAAATGTGTCTGAGAGCAAAAGCATGACAAAGTCCTTGAAAAGCAAAAGAGAACAGGAACAACCAGATACAACTCCTGCCCAGGAAACATCAGGACCTCAGCTATTTCACATCAGCTCTTTGACAACGAGATTTGGTGAGGGCTACAGTTATGTCGCCAGTCACATCAACTCTGTGTTCTCTCGGGGTCACATTGCGGTTCAAAAGCAGGAACATGCTGAAACCCTGGCTTTCCTCAAAGGTTCAAACCGGAAGCTGAAGAGGAGGAAAGTGCAGAAAACTGCTCAACTGTCTGAACTCAGATCAAATGCTGAACCGACAGCGGTCAAACCTGACCATATCTCCAATAGCTGGGAAGGGGAATATTTTCATTTTGCAAGACATGTCAATAAATATTTTGGTGCCAAAGTTGCAGATGGAGCTAAGAATGAAGGTGAAAGACTTTATGTAGAAAAGAAAAACTCCTCAACAAAACCAACTTCACAAACGTGCAGGACCGCATCTCAGGTAAAGCAAGAAGAACTGAGCAACACTGGAACCGGAGGCCTTTTTCACAGCAGCCCAAATGCCATTAACTTTGGGGAGAACTATTTCCAGACATCCGGTCACATCAATCAGTATTTTAAGAATCTTGACATTGATAGAGACGTCCTGACAGAGCTGGACCCAAGATCCCCAAAAGCTCCAGAGAGACAGGCAAAGCCATCTGTCATGGACTGCTTTCGCAATCCCACAAGTGCCATTCCAGATCTGCTGGGGGGGTTTCTAAAACTGGGCCGTAACTCCGAGTCTATAAAACCCATAACTGTGACACCGCAGGCAATATTAAGCAAAAAGGTGAGTTGGAGTTATAGGTTAAAAAACAGAAAACAATCTAAACAGCAGGAACATTTTCTGATTGTATATTTTCAGCTTGTGTTGAGTCGCAGGCAGGCAGAGGAGGCAACTCGAGGGCTGATTACCAGTCTGGGGCTCGCTTCTTCTCTCGAAGCTCTGACTGCCTGCATAGAGGCAATGAATGAACACATTATAAGCTACCCATCATGCAAAGCTTTAATATGGCAGGTAGGTTGGAACTATTAGGTTAATTTACACATTTTTTAAAGCTTCTTTCATTTATCAAGGATCTTTCTGTTCCAGGAGAAAGCCGTAGTCCCGTTGTTGAGACAGAGACGTGCCTACAGACATGACCAGAGACTTCAGGCCGCTTTGAGAGAAGCCTTGGCTCTGATCGGATACATGGATCCTGTCAAAGGTCGAGGCATCAGAGTGCTTTCAATAGATGGGGGTGGAACGAGGTAACAAACTTAGATAACTTGTTTTAAAAGGATAACATTGCACGATGTATGTAAAACTATGTTTCTGGTCTTAGAAATGTTTACAGGACCGAATAGGTTTTTGTTTTGATCAAAATTGTTTTCATTAGGAGAAGAAAAAGGAAACTAAGAGAGAGAGCTTGAAAGTTGAGTATTTACATGCGGCAAAATGTCTGATTTAGTTGAAAAAGTGTGCAGAAGAACAATTTAATTCGTTTTTTCAACTGACTTCTCTTGCTGCTCAACAAAATTTAGCATCTTTAAACTTGAATTAACTGATCACCCTCTGGCATAAATGTTAATTATGATGAAAAACAGGAAATCACTCTGATTCTGAACAAACCTAGCAAACATAATTTGTACCAATGGAAACAATCATTTTACAGACATTTTCCTCCAGAACACAGTAACCTAAGATAATCTTATTTTCTCCACTCAGTGTGCAGCAAAAACAAGCACAACAGTTATTCAATATCAAACTTATTTCATAATTGTCTCTTTTACTCATCCTCCCTCATAATCAATATTTAATATGCTCCCATTCTCCAGAGGTGTTGTGCCGCTGCAGGTGTTGAAGCTGCTGGAGGAGGAGACTGACAGAAAGATTTATGAGCTGTTTGATTACATAAGTGGAGTGAGCACAGGTGAGAAATAACAGACAATTATGTCGTAATGCTTTAGCATCTATATGTTCTGTGTGTTTATTATTTCTGTGTACTAGGAGCTGTTTTGGCCTTCATGCTGGGCCTGGCTCGTTTTTCTTTGGAGGAGTGTGCTGAGATGTATAGACGATTTAGCTCTGAGGTTTTCCGGCAGAACCCTGTGGTCGGCACCAT
Source organism: Kiunga ballochi (assembly GCA_037177335.1). Classification (NCBI taxonomy): domain Eukaryota; kingdom Metazoa; phylum Chordata; class Actinopteri; order Atheriniformes; family Pseudomugilidae; genus Kiunga; species Kiunga ballochi. Next base: position 4,500,050 of record JBAMIG010000014.1, on the reverse strand, counting down.
GAAAATGGGCTGGAGTCACTCTTACTATAACACTGAAACCTGGGAGAGGATACTACAGTATGCACAGACCGGATCACAACTCTATGCATGTGTTTGAGGGACAATCATGATACACTTTGCTGATGACACAAGATCTGCTCTGAGCATGTTACTTTTTATCCAATCCAGAGAGAAGATGGGTAATAGAGTACTCATTAAAACAGCCAGAGATGAGTTAAGTCCTAAAGTAAGAACACTTTTTATTATTATTATTTTAATTGCTAATAAGGTTTCAGCTGTTGTTGAAAAGCACCTCACCAGGTATATCTGCAGGTGTCGGCCGTCAGTGCAGTGGTTAACTGGGGCACTAGCCCAAAAGCTTTTGTCTTCCGAAACTACAACCACAAACCAGGATCTCTCAGCCGCTATGCCGGAAGCTCAGGGTACCAGATGTGGCAGGCAGTGCGGGCATCATCAGCCGCCCCTGGATACTTCCAAGAGTTCACCTTACAAAGTGACATTCATCAGGTAGGACATTGTATTTATAAAATACGAGCAGCACCACTACCTGTACTTTTATTTTTTTTACCCCAATGACAGGAAACATCTGGAGGAAGTTTTATGTTTGCTTGGGGAATTTTCAACACCTTTTTTTTGTTTTGTTTTCTTGTGTTTTATGTATTAAAAGCTTATCCTCCATTCTATCGCTACAGGATGGAGGACTTATTTTGAACAACCCCTGTGCCCTTGCTGTCCATGAGAGCCGCTTGTTGTGGCCCAACCAGCCCTTCCAATGTGTGCTGTCCCTTGGCACAGGTCGCTATGACAATGCTAAAAGAGGACCCGCCACCTCTACCAGCCTGAGAGCCAAAATCAGCAACCTGATTTGCAGTGCCACTGACACAGAAGGGGTCCATACCCTCTTAGATGAATTGTTGGCCCCAGATGTTTACTTCCGCTTCAACCCCATGCTGAGTGCGGAGGTGTCCCTGGATGAGAACCGCCCAGGAGCCTTGGACCAGCTACAGAGAGACACCCAAAAGTATCTGGAGAGAAACCGTCTCAAAGTGGCCAGGCTCTGTTTGGTGCTCGGTGCAGAGCGTTCATCTGTTAGCAGAGCTAAGGACTGGATGGGTGGAAGGGCCTGGGAGATAAAGCAGAGACTGATGTGAGCTGCTGAGGAGCAGTTTACACATGTTTTCTCTAACCTGTGCACAGATGCACATTTCAGACACAACAAGATGTACTTTATTATTCCTAGACTTGGAAAAGCAGACTTTTCAGATGTACAGTAAAAAAAGAATGAAGACACACAACCTTATCTATCTATCTATCTATCTATCTATCTATCTATCTATCTATCTATCTATCTATCTATCTATCTATCTATC
>JBAMIG010000014.1:4480987-4498580 GCA_037177335.1 Kiunga ballochi | reverse complement strand
TATCTATCTATCTATCTATCTATCTATCTATCTATCTATCTATCTATCTATCTATCTATCTATCTATCTATCTGCACTTTTATATGTTAAACTTTGTTTTCTTATACGCACAAGAACAATATGCACATTGATAACAGTAAATAGGCACTTAGATGCACTTTATATAAAATGCTTAATTTATTGTAAACCTGTTGTAAACACTGCCCCTGACCTAAAAATGCTATTTTTAAACTGTATCAAGGTTTTATTGTAACATGAGTGCTGAAATGTTGTGAATTATTTATGTATTACGGGGCTTTTTACTCTATTTATGTTTCTTCTAAATAAATGAATGAGGAATATCTTTTTATTCCTTTAAAAAAATCATATAAATTCCATATCGCTCAGTTCTAATTGATAAATCTCCACATCCTTTAAGTCATTCATACCACTTGAATGTGATGGGTTAAATCCCCTCCCCCATGCGTCTAGAAGCTGTGTCCTCCCCGTCCACAACAGACTGACTTTGTTCTGGACAGAAATGCTTTTGTGTGACAGACTGTGTATACGTGCCAGCCAGAGTGAAGATACAAGGTTAGTTACACCCCCCACCCCCCTTCCCCCCTCCTCTAGTTATTTAAAATCTAAAAAAAAGTAAACAGGATCCAAGTCCAAAAAATATTTAGCTTGTAAAGAAAAAACCTCAAGGGGATTATTTGAACCTGACCAAATGACACCTATGAGTTATCTGCCAGCATGCATGACACGTTTGCTTAATCTGACCCACCCATCACAATGAAGATGACATCATATTTATGTGTGGATTTCACAATGGATTTATTATGACAGTGTCAGAGACCCTGTTTGCCCAGCGTATGATCGAGGCCAGGGACAGTCATCCCAATGAGCCATGTGGCCACTCTGTTATCTCGTTCTGTCACCTGTTTCAAGCTGATGGAGTGAAAAATAAGAGTGTGGAGATGCAGCAGTGGAACAGATGATAAGACGTTTGGCATTAGGCTTCAGTTCTGGGAATATGAAAAGAGAACAAGGAGCAGAAAAGGTAGGACTGTAAAAACTGTACTTTGGTTTGTCTTTTTTTGAGATGTCATTGAAAAAAGTGCAAAAACGGTGTGTATTAAGGAATGTGCTGCTCCTTAACACATATGGGCTGAAGACCTGGTTCTAGTTATGTAAAAGACTGCTGCTTTTAGAAATATGGGGCTGGTCCACACTGGCATCAGGAGATTTTTATGACAGTGTAATTATAATATAACATTATTATTATAATATAGCATATTACAATATACATATAACAAAATTATAAACATATATATATATATATATATATATATATATATATATCCAGTATGGATACGAATGATCAAAACTTAAAACTGAAGTATTAGATGTTTTTTTTTTAATCAAGCTTTTTTTAAATTAGGCTGCATGATTAAAAAAAAAGTACAGGGAAAAGAAAAGTTTATTTGTGAAGCACATTTTATATAGCACAACATAATTCAGGGTCTTTTGCATAAAACAATAAAAGCATTACAGCAGAGTGCTGAGAAAGCCTTCAAAATTAAATTAGAAAACTTTAACCAGTAAAGACCCAAATGAGGTCTTTGGGACTTTAACAAAACAAATTTAAAAAGTAGTACAAACATTTTTTAGGGATATTTACCATTTATTATTACTTGATATGTCAAAATTATTTCTGTGCTATTGTCTGATTTTTGGTGTTCATTAAGGGGAAGAAGACACAAATCTGATTGTGTATCATATCATTTTGATCAAGCTTTTATCATAAAATCATATCAAATCATATCATATCACCCATTTCAAGTCAAACTGCAAGTATTTGGTATCTGATGTAAATCCATCTGTTCTTTGTACCCACTTACAGTTTTCATGTTTCATGTTTCCCCTCGACTATGTGAGAGCGACGTAACACTCCAGTGCACCTGATTCAAATGAAATAGATCCGACTCCTTTTGGTCAAGTTCTACACAGTGAGCCATTCAAATAGTTAAGTGTGTTGAAGCAGGAAAGCTTTTAAACATGCAGGAAGAAAGCCTTCAAAAGAAGGAGCTCAGAAGTTTATGATATGACCTGGATAGGTGGCCAGTAGATATTAAATCCAATTTGATGCAAAGCAAGAATATGTCATGTTTTTAACTTTTTTCAGGACGAATATCAAAATATATCAGTATCCGTTGATATCAGTATTAGAAATTAAAATTTGGAGCTTTTGCATCTTTAATTGCAAGAAGGCTTATTGCTCTTAGGCGGAAAGATGAGAGGCCACCGTCTCATGGTCATTGGATTCATAAGATAATGCAGTTTTTGCATCTGGAGAAAATGAGATCAACTCTCAGGGGTTCAGTGGACAGATTTTATAAGACCTGGCAGCCATTTATCCTGTTCGATGAAAACTGCAAGCTAGATCCAACTGCCTGAAGAAAAGTTCTGAGAATGGCCAGTCACTTCACTATGATGTTATGGTAACTCTGAATTATATATTATATAATTATTTATTTATTTATTTAATTTTTCTCCTTGTTTTGGGGTGGGGGGTGGGGAAGGGTGTTCAAGCAGATCGATTGCTGGGTTCAACATGTTGATCTGATGATTGCTATTGTATTGTAAACAAAACTAAAAACTATAAATAAAGGGTGTTAAAAAAAATTACGATTTGAACAAAATAATAAATATCAAACCTACTTAGTGGCCAGTCATGCTCACACTTACTCTTCAGCAGGATTGGATGTGTGTGGACATACATGAGGAGCATGAAAACAAAGGGTCCAAGCCAGGAAACATCTTGCCACACATGCAGCCCACAATGATGCAGACACAAAATGCTTTCCTTTATTCTCTTTAATACATCAGTAAAACACTGTGAGGAGCTTCTACTTACAGACAACCATATTTTTCATCTGATTCATTGCTAGCCGCATGTTCTCACTCACATCAGCTTTCTCCTGGCGTATACGTTCACCTGTATCGAATTCTCCTCATTTTTTCAACCATGATTAATTAGTTTAAACATGCTTATACCTGTGACTTTTAAGTCCCAGTTTCATTTATTTTGAGACAGTTCTGATTGTTCTGCTCAGGAAATTTAGTCAACTGACCAGCACAACAGGACTATCTCACCATCCGCTTCTCACACTCCCCCTGATGCAGTGACGTCAAAGTGTTACTGGTAGGTGTCCTGAGTCTGAACAGGGAGTTTGTTCAGCTGAACACTCCCTCTCACATGCCATCTGCTCTTACCCGAGCCCTGTGCACTCGTGCCAGAGGAGACCTATGAGCATATAGAGGTCTTTTTGTCGTCACTCTGCTGGCTCAATCCACCTCTGTGCCTCTTGACTGTGCAATCTGGTGCATGGCACTGATCACTGCTTACTTTCAGGCTTGTCATGGTCCAATGTATGAGGAGAAAAGCCCATTCTGAGAGCCAAGTAGCACAACATACTCTGCTTTTGTGCTCAGTGTGAGGCTTGTCAAGCTGTGTTTTAGATGTTGACACATCAGAACCAGGAAGCAGAGACCACCAACTGTAGCCATAATGATTTTAATCTCTTTAGGCAATATTGAAGAAGTTGGACTGCTGTTTGAGTTAAAGCTCATATACATGACAAATTTCAAGGCACCCCTCACTGTTAAGCTATTGTTAAGTCCAGCGACTTCTGGTTATTATTTGCTGGACCATGTGAATGCCTCACAGCCCACACAGGTCAGAACTATGTCAACAAGCCATGAGATGGCTTTTGTTTAACACAAGCTACTAGCATCTTTGGGGAAATTTATGGAAAAGAAAACCGAAAACTGTCCCTTCTTCTTGTGGGACTTTTCTCAATGCATTTTTCCCCTTTTATCTGCAAATAGCTGCAAAGCTGTTAAAGATCCAGTGTAGTTTTTGTTTAATCAAACCTGAAATAAAGCAAAAGTTTCAGGGTGGGTTACTCTTATCTGGATGTTTCCAGTAGGATATCACATGACTTGAGAATCTCTGCATGTAAAATTAATCTGACAGATACAAACATTGCTTTCATACTTTGTTGCTCAGATCTCTCCGGCCCACATTTTGATGTCATCAGAACCACTAACAATGCAAACCGCACAGAATCAACGTTGTTTTGTGCTTTCATTAGACCCAACCATGCATAAAATACTGATTCTGCTCAGGCTGAAGTAAACTTTATTTAACTGTAATAAATTAACATTTAAGTAATAGAATCCAAAAATCCAAATTGCTTCAGCTGTTGGTGTATATCTAATGATATCCTGAAACTTGTGTGTTCTCAGAGCCCATAGTAATTGTCACCTTTCATGTCTTTGTGGCTGTATTTCATAGAAAGTGTTCATAATTATAAGAGCTTCACTGTACAATGAACTGGGTGAAGTGTGGGTGTTGTATAGCGTTCATTCATTATTCATCGGACGGGTGGGCAGAGTGTGAGTAGCACTGATGGACAGAAACTCAATAACCGATGTGTATCAACTCTTCTAGGGTTCTTGACCTGATATTTCAAGGACTAAAGCATTAATTGCTATACTGCAAGAACAAGAATAACATCCTGGGAATGTTATTGGATTATTGATGCACTGGGAAGGACAGAAATGGGGAGGAGGAAACCCTGATTGGACTTTTTTACAACAGAGGTAGGTAGGCTACTCATAACTTTTTGATTTCATCTAACTGAAAATGCAATGCACGATTCATGACAGATCTATAATTACATTTCAGTTGGTGCTATGTAATATATATTTAGAGTAATCTACGATATATTTTTTCTTACTTTTAATAAATCCATGCACAAAATGACACAGTGCATCTTTAACTGGCATTGAAGTTGTAAATGATCTTACTAGAGATTAAATTTATCAAAGACACTAAACTTTAAAAATTTCAGTGCATGAAAATCATCAAAATAATTTGTTTATATAAAATGAGGGATTTAACTCATAGCATGTGACAGAATTCTCTCACTTTTAAGCACATGTATGAAGGTTTGGGGTTAGCATTTTACCTTTACATTTAGCTCTAATATATTCCGTGTAGCAATGTAGCAACACACTTTAATGTTTCACCAAAAGGAAGAAAAATCTCAATTTTCAGATAATGTTCTTTTTTTGATTGTGACCCCAATAATATCAAGTCTAAATAGTTATAAAAAATGATCATAGCAGAAACAAAATGCTACATTAATCTGATACTGTTGAATTATTAAAACAATAAAGATAATTTAAAAATGGAAAAAAAAACCATAGATTGAGCCCTTTTATTTTAAACGAAGCATTTTTTAACACGGTTTAAAAAGCTTTTCTTGTTGTACAGAGTTAAAAAGTTCAGGATGTTTAGACTTTTCTTTCATTATCTTTTTACTGATTTACTTTAGACTAAAACTCTAAATGAGTCCGTTTTTGTCCTTTCATTTTCCTTTCAGTTTGAGAAAAAAACCCATTGATGGCTAAAGTCTTTACTGAACTAAATGAGCTGTAAGGATGAGGACACTGGATGGACCAGGGCTGCTGCTGCTTTTAATGCAGAGCATCTGGGCTTTGGAGGTTCCTCTGGAAAGTGGGTCTAAAGCTTGACTTTTGTCTATTCAGCAACAAGCAGTGTATTCATATGAATTGTGTTTTTCAGGTAAAGTTTAAGCTCTTTTTGTTTTGTTTTTTTCTGTCTGCAGCTAGACAACCTCCAACTATCATAAAGCAGTCTATGCAGGAACACATTGTAGACCCCAAAGAGACAATGGTAATTGAGTGTGAAGCAAAAGGCAACCCTCATCCTATGTAAGACCTGCAGCAGCACACCGAGCAGATTGGTTTTAGTAACGCTTGTCATTTCACAGCTTTCTTTTTCCTGTCTTCCTCACAAAGCTTCTCATGGAGGCGTAACGGGAAGTATTTCAATGTGGCACGTGACTCCCAGGTCTCGATGCGCAGGCGCTCAGGGACTCTAGATATCTATGCTTGGAAAAACCCAGAACAGTATGAAGCAGAGTATCAATGCATTGCTTCCAATGAGTATGGATCTGCATACACCCACAAGATCAGACTACAACTATACAGTGAGTTCTGTGTGTAGTGATGATGGGACAAGCTTTGGAAATTTCTGTGACATCTGTGACTTTATTTAGGAATGCGTTGGGTTAAATTTAACTTACTTTTTACATTTGATGGATATAAATTGTACATAACTTATAAAGATTTGTTATTCATAGACATCCCCGTAAATATTGTGCAAACTATCGTCTCCTTTTCTACACAGATCTAGCTTAATCCTAATTTTCACATAGAGTCTATTTACAAAGGGAATACTCTAAAAGGATGACCTTGTTATATGTTTTCATTAAATTTATTCAGTCAATCAAACATATTTACATATTTTATGAGAAGAGCTTGTAAACAGAGGAGCTTGACTTTGGTGCTAAGAGGAGAAGTGCAACCCTTATTTTGTGCAGGAGCTCCAGTGTGGCCACGGGAGATTCTTGAACCTGTGGTGGTCAGCGCTGGCTTGCCTCTGGTTCTATCATGTGACCCTCCACCTGGACCACCTAAACCAGAAACCTACTGGATGTCTAGTTGTAAGTGTCTGTTAATCATCTGTGAACTGGATCGCTTTTAGTTTAGATTAAAATGAGCATAAACAGGGAAAATATGACTTTTTTTCACACTAGGATTTATGTATTCATTTCAGGCTCATATGCAAGACCTTTCAACTGGCCTATTCAGACAGCATTTCCCACAATGCAGCCTGTGCAGCAAGACCGCAGGGTTTCCATGGGAGTCAATGGGGATCTTTACTTCTCTAATGTGTTGTTTAATGATTCTGCTGTTGATTACTGCTGCAATGCTCGCTTCCCTTACAAGAATGCTATCCAACAGAAGATGCCTGTTGTTGTCAAGGTCCTTACAAGTGAGTAACTTAAAATCCGTTCAAATAACTTTTGCCAAAATATGTTTAGCCAGCCTATGAGTTTTTCTGACTGTCCATACAAAAAATCCTCATCCTTATAAACCCAGTGAGTCTCTGCTTTAATGCTAATCTGCACTTTGTATAGAGTAGTTATTTACCTCGTGAACTAGCTTGCTGATATTGTGTTGGGCCACAAACAGAAAGGGTTTATGAGTAAATAATTGAGGCATGCGTAACTTGTGTCCTCTTACTTCTTCCATCTGCAGCTCACGCTGTGACTGAGGCTGCCCCCACGTGGTTGTCTCCGACAGGCTCATCCAGCTCTGTAATGGCCCTGCAAGGGGAAGAGCTACACCTAGAATGCATAGCTGCAGGAATGTGAGTGCGAAACAAGTTCACAAGCAATAACTGTAGGTTCTTTTTGTGTATTTGTGTCTTTTGCTGACTTAGAAGAAGTTGTGTGTTAACTTTCTGCTCAGCATGAGACGTGTTTTACTTTGATTTGATGAGAAGTCACCCAGTGTAAAGCTTGTCTGTTTACATTAAGGCCAACACCTCGCATTACCTGGATAAAAGATGGAGAGGATCTAGTAGCAACATCACGCATCAAAGTAAAGAATTTTAACAAGATGATTCAGATCTCAAAGGCATCTTTTGAAGACTCGGGAGAATACATCTGCAGTGCTACCAACAAGATAGGCTACATTGAGCACACAATAAATGTCAGGGTCAAAGGTGAGCCTTTCAGGGAGCACACTGTTTTTTTTCTGCAGCAGCATACTAATGTTTCAACATTTACATTGTTTTGTTCAGCGGCTCCTTTCTGGGTTGAAAAGCCAAGTGACTTGATCTTGGCCCCTGAAGAAAATGGACGGCTGGTGTGTCGATCCGATGGAGCGCCTCGACCCTCCATCAGCTGGTTCATTAATGGAGAACCAATTGAAAGTAAGTTTTAAAGTATTTCACACATGAGCTGTAAAATTATACCTAAAAAAACTAATTATTAGTCTCTCTTTCCTTCCTTGTGTGGTTTTTCCAGCTGCAACACAGCAGGAAAACAGACAGGTGTCTGGAGAAACAATAAGCTTCCGCAGTGTGACTGCTACAAACAATGCGGTCTACCAATGCAATGCCTCCAATCAGTATGGGTACATATTTGCCAATGCATTTGTCAATGTGCTACGTAAGTAATGACTCTGCATACACTGCATACAATTGTATCAAGAGTTACACAATCAGTTGAATCACTACTAAGTTGAATAAAAAGGAGCTATGACAAAAAGGCCCATGCTGCTTTTCTTTCTTTAATCCTTTAATGCCTGACCCAACAGGCAAAGAGAAATAAATCTAAGTTTATTAATCTGGACTCTGATGTTCCTGATGATCTGTGTACCTACCATAATAAATAAAACAGACATGTGTAGTTAAGCATAGTCTTCTTACTTTAATTTAAACACAATGAAACCATGAATATACTGAAATAAAACATTCATTGAGGATGTCACCACTGTTCCAGATGCAACACCACGTATTCTTGGACCCAGGAATGAACTTCTCAAAGTTATAGAAGGAAGTCGTACCCTATTAGATTGCCTTTACTTTGGCTCTCCTGTGCCTGACTTGCGATGGTGAGATCACTTCGTACAATACTTTATCATAAAGAAATTGTTCAACAAACTCCCTGTTGTGCGTGTGTTTGTTTATGTTTACGTGTCCTCTATCACAGGTCTAAATATGGACAAGGAAATCTTGAAGGAAGTCGTTTTAAGACCCACAGTAATGGGACTCTGGAGATAAAACGCATACAGATAGAAGACCAGGGAACCTACTTGTGTGTAATCAGCAACATTGCAGGAAGAGATGAGAATCAGGTCCGAGTGGAGGTCAAAGGTCAAGATCAGAGTCACCCATATGGAAAATTCCTTAGTCACCATTAACATTTTCCACTAATACTTCCCCAAATGTCTAATAATGTGATACTTTTTGTTTATTCTCAGAGCCCATAGTAATTGTCACCAAGCCACAGAGTATGAAAGTCATACGTGGAAGCGACGTGCGCCTTGAGTGTGGAGTAAAAGCAGATATCACCACTCCTGTCACCACTACATGGATGAAAAATAAAAATAACGTCAATACTGGCTGGAGGTATGTGAAGGGTTTATGTAAATAAACATTTAAAAAGTGTCATCGGTTAAGCAGTTTTTTTTATCTCTTCCTCAGAATCTCTCTGGATGAATCAAATCTTATCATTACTAATGTGAACAGAGCTGATGAAGGAAATTATACATGCGTCATCAAGAGCGAGATAGATCAGAAGTCTGCCTCTGCACACCTAATGGTGATGGGTATGATCCACTTGAAACAAAAAAAGTGCTTTTCAGAAATCATTCAAAATACGAATCTTTCTAATTATTAACATACTTATACATTTGCAGACCGTCCCAGTCCTCCCACTAACCTGGAGCTGTCAGATCCATATGAACGTAGTGTGAGGCTCAGCTGGACTCCTGGAGACAGCAACCACATTCCCATTACAGGTAAAGGTCATGAAAAATAATTACCTTTATGAATGCACCTATTTTTCTAGCATTTACAGTAAGTTTTGGCTGCATTTTCTGCTCTCTGCTCAGAGTATTTAGTGCAATATGATGATGATGACTGGCTGCCTGGAAAGTGGAGAAACCTATCAACATACCCAGGGAGCCTTAATTCAGTCATTTTGCATCTCATACCATTCACCTACTATGAGTTCAGGGTCATCGCCATTAACGAAATTGGAGGAAGTCGTCCCAGTCGTCCATCAACGCGCTTCCAAACCAGTGGTGCACGTAAGTTTAATGCTTACAAAACTTAGATTAGCTCTCAGTGAAACAATGCCAACATGGAAACAAGTTGTGCTTTATTATTATGCTGCAATGATTCACATCATCAGCTGCTTTATTTCCTGTGGTCCTTTGTGTGTCTCTGTGTGCGTGCTTTTTCTTTTTTTATGTAGTTATCCTTTAAGCTCTTGCTAACTATTGATAATTCACCATTAATCTTGTGAATAAATTGGGGGGATATTCACAGTTTAAGGAGAGAAAAAACAAAATCTTTATTAAAACATTTGTGGTTTTACCACCTGTTAGATTGCTGTTTGTAACCCTGATAAACGAGAACATGAAGGAAAACTTCCTTTCTCTGTCAACTCAAAATCAGGTCACATTATGTGATTTTATGATGTTTTGGTAAATCACTCTTTTCGTGATTATCTGCGATACTTGCAGAAGCAAACAGAGACACTCAGAGCCGTATTAAACTTGATTTTGTCACTTTTTCACAGAGAATAATAATTATAGTTAATATTATAACTAAATGTAGAAATTCCAGGAGATGTGTTTGAAAGAGCCTTCAAAGCTTCAACAGGGTTGTCTATTATATATATATATATATATATATACATATATATATATATATATATATATAATGTATATCATATAAAATGTCCACTTCTGCAGAGGTCTGGTAACAAGCCATTCATTTGTGTCAGGTGTGTTGAGCAAGGATGGTAGATCTCGAGAACCAGACTTCATCACCCCTGTTCTAAGATAACCCAATAAAGTTATTTAATTAAACTTATTGACTTAAATAAATAGATTTTCCAAAGTCATGAACATTTCCTTTATCATCAAAGTAAGTTAACTATGCTGTTTTATGTTGTTGTTTTTATATATTTACTTCTCTTTTTTTCTGAACAGCTCCAGATGTGATACCAAAGAATCTAAAAGGTGTGGGTACATGGAGAAATAACATGGAAATCAGTTGGGAGGTGATTATGACTCAGATCAAACACCTATAGTTTAAAACCATTTATCATAAGTATTTGACCAGTTAATGACCTTTTACCACAAATCGATCACAGTATATGTCACTGTTGATTGCTGTACCTACAGCCTCTAAGCTACAGAGAATGGAACGGACCACACCTGAAGTATCTGGTGTGGTGGAGACGGAGAGATTCCAGAGAGGAGTGGAAAAATGCAACCACAAAGTGGCTCAAATATTATATCTATGATGCAGATACCTTCACACCTTATGAGCTCAAAGTCCAGGCCGTCAATGACTTTGGGCTGGGGCCTGAGTCACCTGTCGTTATTGGTTATTCTGGTGAAGACCGTAAGTAAAGTTACTGCATTATGTAATACAAATGTATGAAAAGCACCGACTGCACCTCTACACCAGAACAAAAAAACTCAATTTATTTTTGTAATTAATTATGATAGCATTCAGTCCCATATAAAGGACAGAAGCACCATTTTGTCCATAAAGATTGCTACATTTTTAATTTCTGCTTCAAACTTAATTTTTATTAAGAATCACCAACCATAGGTAGTAAGATTGTTAGATCACCATTTTCAGTTGATTTGACCCCTTTATTTAATTTATTCCAAAGGCATAGGCTGAGCTGGTGATGGAAACTCAACAACACAGCAGTGGTCCAGATAAATGTTCATATTAATAGGTAGCTATAGGTCTGCAATTGGATGCAGACTGTGAGGTCTTCCATTAATTCAGATCACTCAGGGAACTCATGTGAGCCTCATGGATGCATTGCATGTCATATACTTATACATCTTAAAATACAAGTCACGTCTGATATGTATATTATTTCTGCTGGTTGCAAAGATGAAGTACGACACTAGCTTTGTTTTTTCAAGGACCAACAACTGCACCCCTGAATCTCAGAGTTTCTGACATTGAGAGCACACAGGTTACTGTGCACTGGGACCCAGTATCACGGGAAGCTATGATGGGAGAGTTGAAACAATACAAGGTGGGTTTTATAAGGCTTCAATACAAAGTAATTGGAAAGACAGTAAACTGTTCTTTATCGTGGTGCTAATGACAAATTTTGCACCCCAAAATATTTACAATGTCTCCGAAACATTAACAAATCAGTGTTGTTTAGGTTTAGGCAATAAAAAGTATATGGTTAGGATAGGAAAAAAAACACCTTGCTGTTTAAAAAAGACTTTAAAAACACTTTTTAAAACATAGGTCTATTACATGAAAGTACATGTTAATGTGAAAGCCAGAACACAAAATGCAAGAAGAAAAGAAACTGCAGAGTGGAAAAAACTTTGATTATGTGCAGCTAAACACCATCTTGTATTATATTAAGGACAGAAATAATCAACCAATGACAAATGTTCTTATTTTTTGTGCTAAATTAATGTTAACAATTTTTATTTAACTGGTTAATGATCTTATAATTTAGTTTGAAGAGCCTCAAATGAAACGCATGAGGCTGGATTTATACCTGCTAATCAAAAACACACCTGTACTCAGTGGCAGACCAGTAATTTAAAAAGAATGCCATGTTTCATTTTTCAGGTATACTATTGGAGGGACAGCAGCCAGCTCAGGTGGCACTGGGTCAACAGAGGTATGAAGTCTGAAGTGTTTCTGAACAATGATCCAGAACCCTCCGGTATCATCACCGAGCTCATCCCCTACAGCAACTACAAGATGTATATAGTAGTGGCAAACAATCGATATGAAGGGCCACCCAGTAACAATATACACTTCTCAACCCCTGAAGGAGGTGAAAAAATGCACTTTTCCAAAGATGCATTCATCTTGAGTATAAAAGTTTTTTTTTTTTCATGATGCTTACTTGTCTGATTTCTTAAATTTTCCTGCTTGTAGTCCCATCTGCTCCCAGATCCTTCCGGATCCAACAACGACATCTGGACACCATTTATGTTGACTGGGACCTGCCAGCAGAGCCCAATGGGATTATTACAGGGTACAGCCTCAAGTACCAGACAGGTATGCAACATACTGCAAATGCAAAAAAGTAATTACTTACAGTAATATACACAATCCTTCATCTGAGTATGATCATAATAGCACCCTTGAACATTCTAAAACAACATATAGACACTTGAGTTGCCATTCTCTCAGCAGAAAAGCCACTTGATAGTTCACTCTACCTGCATCAAAATCAAAAGTCCATGCACACTAAAAGCGTCATTGTGTCGGCAGTGAATGCGACCAGAGGAGAGGAATTGAGGGTCGAGGAATTCACCCCTAATGTGACGAGCTTCTCAATACGCCGATTCGACCGCTACACTCGTTACAGATTCTCCATAGCTGCACGAACTCGGCTCGGACTTGGGGAATGGCATACGGAGGAGTCCCCCCATTACACTACAGAGAGTAAGCCACATTGTTGTCAGCGCATGAGCACAGTCTGTCCAGACAAATGAACACCTTGAGCTGCTGATAGGTTGATTTTGAAGCCATGTATCTGTGTCTCAGTATATGCTCAGGACCAGGTGGACATCACCACTCAGGGTTGGTTTATTGGAATAATGTGTGCTGTGGCTCTCATTGTGCTCATCCTCCTCATCGTCTGTTTTATCAAGAGGAGTCGAGGGGGGAAGTACCCAGGTACGCAGCTGAATTCTGACTAAAATCCAACAAGTGGTTCAAACTATTTAAAGGGTTTAGATTTAAAGTTCCTTTGTCTTTAAAGCCAAATGTTTCTTTTTATTTTTTTATTTAGTACGGGAGAAAAAGGACATTTCATTGGAGCCTGTGGATGATAAAGATCAGGAAGGGTCATTTGATTATCGGTAAGAATTATTACAAACAGCTAGCAGATAATGTATGCATGGCAAAGATAAATTTACATTAATAATAATAATAAAGCCCCTTAACAAAAAAAAAATGGTTTAAATTAACTTTTCAATTTGTATTTCATTTTAACTACAAAACTGTTGTACAAAATCCTGTTTGAAGTTCAATTCCCAAGGTGTGCATATTTATTACACTTGCCATAACCACATAGTAATAGTATGTGACAGTAAAAATGGAAGGATGTTTTGCTGTAACACTGTCATTCTTCAAGATATTCTAACAGCAGTAGTGTCTGCCTTGATTTGCTCTGTACCTTTGCTTTATCAAAACTCTACATGCTTCTTCAAGACAACTTTGCAAAGTTGATTCTTTTATTTAACCAGGTTTGTTCACTGCAACCCAAAACAGCTTAAAGATGGACTTTTCTTCCCCTTTTAGTTTGTGGTCTCATGATTTGAATGCTAACCTGCACGCTGGCTGTCGACACCTTCCTCTTTTAAACTGAATATCACGAGGAACCAAAGGATCAGACAAATAAAAGTCACACATCACCTTGTTTAGAAGCCACGTCTTCCTTTTTAAGTAATGTTTCTACTGTCAAATTGCAGGGTGACAAATAATATACAGTATTTCTATATCTCCATCTGCCTCTATCTCCTCCATTTCATTGATCAGTTTTTAGACACACAGGTGAAATCAGACCAGGTAACAGTATTTACCAAAGGAGGTAATAGAAGAACATTGTACATAAGATTTCTTATTGTATTGCGTTCCCAGTATGTACCTCTGTATTCCTTATCTTGACATTCTTTACATAATAATGTATTATTAGTTGATATACTGCAGGTTGTTAAAACGTTCAAAAAATACCTTTAATCTTAGTCACATTTAGCACATTGCTGCACAGGTACAAAGCAAATCTGATTTCTTTATTTTTATAACTCTTTGATCAGATTTAAATTAATTTGAGTTTTTACTCTTCCTCCTTTATCTAAACCTTTTCTTTCCAATCCTGTTCATTTTGCACTGAACCACTCAAGATCCCTGGAAAGGTATGAAATAACTAAATGTTGACATACATTGACACTATGGACATGTGCTGCAGACTTTTGTGCAATAAATAGCATATTTTTATTAAAATACTGGACTTATTATTGTTTTTCTGCATGGCTGATGATTTAAATGTAATTCATCTTCTTACATTGATGCTACATTAAATGTTTTCACATTTTAGGATAGCACGGATCTCCACCCTGCCCTATCCTAGAAGGTACGTACATGTATGCAGTCATTTTATTCTGTATAAGAAGTAAAAAAATAATATATAAATATCCATCTTTTCTATTTGCTAGAGAGGAAGAACGGGGGCTGCAGCGAGCCCAGCCATCTGTGGAAGCAATAATAAAGCGATCAGACAGTGACGACAGTCTGGTAGAATATGGAGAAGGAGGGGAGATACAGTTCAACGAGGACGGCTCGTTCATCGGCCAGTACACTGGAACCAGGAGAGATGTCAGGGAGTTGGACTTTGGTGTAGGTCTTGAGCTCCACTCACCAATGAATACAATTTACTCCCTGGCATGAAGCATAAAATTAGTTTCCTTCTTTCCTATCAGCTATTTTTAAGCCTTCCTCTTGATTCTGAACTCCACATTGCATTAGAAGCTGAAAAAAATGAAGGTCTTTAATTTTTCAAGGGATAAAACAGCTGGACCCATAGCTGCTAGTAAACCCCTCATGGACTATGTGCATCGAGAAGACAAAGACTGGGATTGTCTGTGACATATTTGATAAAAGAAGATTTATCTTATGTACATTTTCATGTCCGTAGATTGTACCTTCATTCATGTTTAATGATCCCAACAATGGTGAGACACGGTGTGCACATTACAAGAGACGGAGAATCAGTTTATCATGTTGATAAAAGCAGTAGCAAGAACATCTGTAAATATTTCTTTTTTGCAGCTAATTCCAGTAATGAGATTTGCTGTATTTCTACATGTTTGATTTGTTAAAACAGGGTTTGATAGCATTAGTCTGCTATGAGATTAGTCTCATTTTTTAATAAGTCTGATTCCTGATTTAAATCAGTCTTTCAGATGAGCTAAATTCTTCGGATTCTTCTTTTGTCTTTCTATCAAGGTTTGTGGGATTCAATTTGGTAGATTTAGAAAAAGTTCTTGTGAAAAAAAGAACTCATCTTTCCGCTTTAGTGAAAAAACCAGAATATTCAAGAAATCAGCTGTAAAATCAGAAGTGTCTCATGAACTGGTGTCCTAATTTCACTGACAGCTACAGTCTTTAATCATTTTGTAACAGTGTTTATGTGACTCTTAACTTCAGCTGTGTCTTAACTTGAATAAAGTCAAAGTATTTATACCTAAATTATTGATCACAACTGTGTTTTAAATTCCGCTTCTTGGAGTCTCCTTTTAAAAAATACTAAAATATCAATGGGGCATGAATACAGGATCTCTGAAACTGAGACTGAAGCACACCTGTCCTTCATCACTGACACCAATAAAAGCCTGATCTCTCGACCTCACCTGTCGCCAGTCTGTCATCAAACTGGGAGTGGCTTTTCACATATCCTGCCTTAGTCAAAGTCATCTGAACCCTGTTACAGCATGCGTCATTCTTCAAAACCTGACAAGGTGGAGCTGTTGCAGGGCAGAGACGCCACAGTAACTGTCTGTTTGTGGAAAACTGCAGACAAAGATGTAGATGCATCTTCCTCCTCGTGATGTCTTAGATTTCCATGTTTGCAGCATGAACTAAGTGAGAAACACCAGAAATCTGGAAACAGCTAATCACACACATAAAAGGGAGTATGTAACCCATGCTGCAAGCAGTGGTGTACAACAGGTCAGGAAGAGGTGTGGGTTGTGCCTCTGTTAACCTAGCTTGGACCTAACATACAGAAATAACACTGTAACCCTACATATACACATTATGCGAGTGTAAATCCAGTTCCAGAGTTCATTAAAGCCACAGAGTGAAAGCAGACGAAATGTCACAACATTTTTTCCACACAAAGATTTTTAAGTTTTGTACAAAGAAAGCTATCAGACACAGCATTCTTACAGACGGAAAAAAGTTCTTTGAGTCGTCTTGACACATTTCTTTCTATCCACATTTAATATACAACATTTCAACTACTCAACAACCCTTCCCCTAAATATTCTTTCTTCTTTTGCGCTAACTAAAATCTGGTTACAAAAACAGCATGTGGGGTCATTTGCATGATACATACCTGTCATGTTTCATGTTTCTTGACTGAATTATAAATAATCATGACTGAATGAAAGTGATCTAATGTCACAATATGCATTGTGGCTGCAAGTAATCTTGTTTCTTTTCAGAATAAAAAGAGCCCTTTGTGTAGTGAATAGAAAGTTAAAGGAAGTAATAATGGAATCCTTAGCATTTACAGAGATTTACCATCTCTCATCATGGCTGAAATGATACTTTGTGGGTCATTTGGATCAGTTAGAAACCTCCCTAAGAATAGAAACTATTTAGATCCACAAAGTCTTTCTTGTAACATCATAAAGGATCAAAAAGCTCTTGACCAAGGACATCTTATCTGTAGATATGAATCCTACACCTATATTGCACCTTTGTCTCTGAAATTCTTGTCCTTGTTGCAATATTGTCATTGAGTTCTTATTGTTGTGTAATAATTATCGAGCAGAGATTGGCAGAGTAGGGTTTTGTTTCTGTATCGTATTAGTGGTGAAGAGGTGAATGAAAACTAATAAAATACTAAATAATAAAATTTTTCTTACACGTTGATAAATACTTCATACACCACTTTGAGGGGTCTGATTTGAAGCTTTCAGTCACATCATCATGTTTTCATCAATTATTTGATTCTTTTTTCACCCCACAATAAAAGTATCTGATTACTCTGTAATAATGATGCATTAAGTTACAATTGTTGGTTTTTTTCATTTTGAGATCATTTCAAATAAAAATACTTTTATCATTAATGACAGAAAAAAATGGCATACCTTATTTAAATGCATTCGGACTATTTCACTGTATTTTTTTTAT
>JBAMIG010000014.1:4469437-4479626 GCA_037177335.1 Kiunga ballochi | reverse complement strand
ACCTGAACTTTTACAGTTGTGTAAAAAAACTTGTTCTGCCTGAAGAGGTATGGTTTATATAACAATTCAAATAATAAAAAGTTGATCATAAAGATAAATTCTGACAAAAGAATAATTTAAAACAGGAAATCAACGTTAATAAAAGTAAATAAATAGGTCAGATGATTGACTCACTAAGAAAAATATCTGCCAAATAAGCCACTATGTGATATGTACAACACTAAAGATCACTTCAGATAGTATTGTTGATCATTTATCATGATATTCCCATGGAAACCTACTCATGTGACTTGTTTGTCAGTTTATCTGGTCCTCATTTCAGTTTGAATATGAAAAGTTTGTATGGCCATGTCACATTTATCAGTCAATAAAAAGATAAGATGTTGTTAATAGCAGACTGATGTCAGTAGATACAACGCAACAATAGTTTTGGATCTGTAGGCAGAGTTTAAGTGTCTGGCTCACAGCCTTTGTCCTTGTTATTCTGCCTATAAAAGGCTGTCCTTTTGGGATCAGCCAGATTACCAGCAGATCACCTGGAGAAAAGGTAATCATTCCCACACAGATGTTTTCTGCAGTCTTTATTTTAAAATGATGTTTTATGCTCAGCATAACTGAACAGAACAGTGCATAATTTTATTATAGCAAATATGCCAATTTATTTCTTCTAATCATTCATGATACCACCATTTTTACTGTTATAGATCAGTCTAACGGCTCAAGGGGGAAAAAATCATGGCTCGATTGACAATCTTAGCTGGTAAGTTTACTACTTTACTGTGGATGTTAACTTATCTAAAACAGTTAAAATAAAAAATAAAATAAACATCTTTTTTTACAGGGTTGTCTCTTCTTTTGTGTCTCCAGATGGGTATGAATAGTTTATTATCATTTTTATGTGACTAACGTTTGAATTTTTATTACAGTTAATCAGTCAAGAACAGAAATAATTGTTTATCCTTTCTTTTTTATTTAAAAGTGACCTCCACCAAACTGTTGTGTTACTTTACCAACTGGTCCCAGTACAGACCAGGTGTGGCCAAATTTCTGCCTTCGAACGTGGACCCCAACCTCTGCACGCACTTGATCTATGCCTTCTCAATCATCAGCCCTTCCAATGAGCTGTCGCCATACCAGTGGAACGATGTAGTTCTTTATAAATCCTTCAATGAACTCAAGAATAGGTGAGTGTCTACAAGCTGAATTATCAATTAATTCATCTGAAATAGTGGCAACACAAGAAAATTCAGAAATAATCACATATTAGTCTGAGCAATTGTACTGCCAGGTAACTTTATGTGATCTTTCATGTGATTATTTAAATTGTGATTTATAGTGATTTTTAATGTTTTTATTCTTTACATGTGTTAACGCTTTTGTTGTTTTTTGTAAAGTACTTTGACTTGTCCTAATCATGAAAGGTACTATACAAAGTAACTTGCCCTGCCTTTTATTGAAGAAAAGGTTGACTAGAGACACCTTGAACACATACACTCAGGATTAATTATCCTAAGGAAGGAAATAGAGGAAAAGTACAAAGCTGAAGGGCACTCAGAAAGCCCAAGACTATGCTAATCAGCACATTTCCTTCCATAGTGGGATTTCTACCTCATGTCCTGCATTCATATAATTTATACAACCCATTAGATCCATTGGTCATAAATATGGTGTCTGTTGCATGTTTATGCCATAATTTGTTATTATATCCCTATTTTGGTTCCTATTCTAAATTGTAGTATCCAGAATTTTGCCATGATCAGATCTGACTTTGATACTTTGTAAAACCTGTCAGGACCATTTATAGTGGAGTTATCAGAATAAATAATGAAAGTGGCTCTGATTTGTAATGATAAAGAATCCTTTACAAGACTCCTGCATCCACTTTGTGATCTATAATTTAAATGGAGTCTCAGATGGATCAAGAACTATTCTCAGAAAAAACATATAATAAACTCTTTCCAGTAGTTTTTCCAGTAGTAAAAGAGTTATTTTTATTCATTTCTGTCTGTTGTATCAGTTAGGTGAATTTCTACAGCAGCTCCAGTTTGATCATTTTCTCTTGATTTCTGTGACTGTTTCTCTGCCAATTACATTGCTGACAGAAGCCAATGAGACTGCACCCCAGTTTATTGAGCAACTTTAATAAACAAAGACAGAACTATTACTAGTTAAAATTCTCAGTGGTTCTCTATCATAACCTCTTCTTCTGTCCCAAAAATGCATCACAGGAACCCCAAGCTGAAGACTCTGTTGGCTGTTGGCGGGTGGAACTTTGGAACAACTCAGTGAGTCTAACTAAAACTACATGTCAATATAAGTCTGTGAAACCTCATTTTTTCGTAAAAGAAAGTAAGAATTTAATATTTAATCACTGATTTGTGTAAATGCATTCAGATTTACCAGGATGGCTTCATCTCGTGTCAACCGGCAGCGCTTCATCAAGTCTTCTATCAGATTCTTGAGACTTCATGGTTTTGATGGACTGGATCTGAACTGGGAGTATCCTGGATCAAGAGGAAGCCCACCAGAGGACAAGCACAGGTTCACATTACTTTGCCAGGTCAGTTTAAAACTGTCCAAAACCAGCCGCTGTAACAGAGAAGCAACAGAATAGTTTTCTCTTTTGCACATAACTTAGCTAGTGTATGTTCTCCTTATGGTCTTTTTCAAATAAATGAAATACCCTAATTTAATTTTGACCATTTCTTTAGGAAATTCTTGCTGCCTTTATAAGAGAAGCAGTTGTAACCAAAAGACCACGCCTGCTGCTTGGAGCTGCAGTGGCAGCTGGGAAGGGAACCATTGACAATGGTTATGAGATTGCTGAAATGTCTAAGTAAGTTAATCTATATTGTTGATAGCCTTCATTTCACTCAAATTTTGGCAGTGAGTTTTTATTTAGCACAACGCTTAGGGCTTTTAAATACTTCTTGTGTAGAAATAAGCTGTGCATTTTTTTAAAAAAGTCTTAGAAAAGGAGTAAAAATGTCATACCTCATTTGTTGCATTTTTATACTGCTGCAAAATTGGAAGAGTCATGCTTATTGTCTGCACTTTTATCATTTATGTCACACACACAGGCTTATCTTTTAGACTCAGAAACATTTACAATTAAACTTAATGATGAACATAAGAAGTTGCAATAAACTAGAAATAATTAGGTGGTATCACTTATTCTAAATCACTGAAAATACTGTTATATATATATATTTACATGTAAATACATTATTTGCTGAGTGTTTTACATTTATGCAGCTTATTTGAATCTTCCATGGATACATTTATTTAGTCTCCTCTCTTTGACAGGTTCGTAGACTTCCTGAACGTCATGTCCTATGACCTGCATGGAGCCTGGGATCAATTCACCGGTCACCAAAGCCCATTATACCCTAGGCCCAGCAGTCAGAGTAGCAGCATTTACTTCAATGTGGTGAGTGAAATCCTCAGCAGCACTCATGGCAGGTATTCAGTAATCTGATTGAAGAACTACTTTGTATTTAACATTCCTCCCCTTTATGTGATTTTAGGACTACGCCATGAAATATTGGAGAAACCAAGGGGCTCCTCTTGAAAAGCTTATAGTTGGTTTTCCCGCATATGGACGGACATTTCTCACATCAACAGCAGCTAATGGTGTAGGAGCACCAACCAGCGGACCTGCCTCTGCTGGGCCGTACACAAGACAAGCAGGATTTTGGTCTTATTATGAGGTAAACCAACAGAAGACAACACACATGATATATAATAGATGTTTAAGACAAATGCATTGCAAACCAGGGACAATTTGTATGTAATTCACTTCTTTCTTCTTTGTTCCAGATTTGTACCTTCCTCAATGGGTCCAGTTTGAACTGGATTGAAGAGCAAAAGGTGCCCTATGCCACTAAAGGCAATGAGTGGGTGGGCTTTGACAACAAGGAGAGCTTTGAAATCAAGGTAATTTATTTTATTCTTTACATTTGTGCTAAAAGAAATAAGCACATGCGATAAATTTAGCTTTCAGTTGTACAGTTTACCAGATAATTCTACATGATAATACACGGCACATGAAGGTTTTAGTAACTTAGACTGAGCAGAAGGTGGCACTCTTGTCACAGTGGTTATCTGTAGAAATATTGTCTCAGGTCAGCTGAAATCCTTTTTTTTAATCTGGTGTATGGGGATCATGCATGAAATTGTATTTTGGACAGATTTTTTAGGGTTATTTTTATTCCAGCAGTTTTTCTTTCTGATAATTTAATTAAAAGGACAAATTGTTCATATTTGGCTGTAACCAATGAAGATTTTAAAATGTTTCAGACCACAAAAGCAGCATTTAAGAATTTACTCTTAATATTTCACAGGCACGGTATGTGAAAGATAACAAGTTTGGAGGAGCATTCGTGTGGTCCCTGGATCTGGATGACTTTGCTGGACAGTTCTGTGGTCAGGGAAATTATCCCCTCATCAGCTATCTTAGCTCTCTTCTGGATATCGGTAAATAACATTCATCAGGGTTATCATCTACATTACAAAAATCTTTTTTACATAACCTTATAACCCTCATTCTCTATGTACTTGCTAGAATTTCCTCCAGTCTCTCCTGAAACCATACCTCCACCAGGGGCCAACAGCACCCTACCCAATCCAGCTACTACCACCACCGCTGCCCCTGTGGATGATTTCTGTGCAGGAAAGGCTGACGGCTTGTATACGAATGACAAGGATGCCACAACCTTCTATCAATGTGTCAATGGACACACATATTTACAGAAATGTCCAAACAATCTTGTTTATAATGAGAGATGCCAATGCTGTGACTGGCCCTAAATAAATGTTTCATTCATCAAACAAGGTGTTGTCTGGTGATTTTGTCCACAGCAGCCATACTAGTCACACGCACTTTCTACAACTTACATACATGTATACCAGCAATGTAACTGAAACAGGCAACTTTACAAAACAGGATATTTCAGACTGCATTAAAACAACGTCAGTTTTGGACACTCAGTAATGATCATAGTGGTTTGTGTATCTGTTTTAGACATACAGTTACAGTCAGAAGACTGGACATACTTTCCCTTTATTGGAAAGTATCTTGAAATCCTTCTGGTTGCAATTTGATTGTAATGAATGTTTGAAGTAATCTCCATTAGTGTTCACTCATCAGATAAAATTAGAAAGTTGAGGTTGCTGTAACAAATAATGAGGCTTTTTGTTGCAGTAAGAACTTGGATAATATGGCACACTTTCTCACAGTCCTCTTGTGTCAGATATAAGCATTAAAACATTTTTAAAAGGTTGGATTCTACTTTTTCCTATCTGTTTCCCAGCTTATTCAGTTTACTCATCTTCCAGAGCTTTCCTTTAATTAGTGAAGGTAGATACTTGAACTCCTCCAATTGGGGAAGGACCTTATCCTCACTCTGAAAAGATACTCCACCCTTTTCCAGCTGAAAACCATGGTCTCAGATTCAGAGGTGCTGATTTTCATCCTGCGACTCGTTTGAGTGACAGCTGGAGATCTGGACCAGATGAAGCCAACAGAACCACATCATCTGCAAAAAGCAGAGACCCGATCCTGAGATACCAAACTGTATCCTCTCATTCTGTCCATAAAGGTTATGAACAGAATCAGTAATAAAGGTCAGCCTTGGTGGACTCCAACCCTCACTGGATACGTTTTAATTTTTCATCTTTTATTTATTTTGACCAATAGAGATTATGAACATTTCAATGTCATTGCCAGGAGGCTTTTAATCTGTCTATTTACTTTAACTCTCCCAATTCATCAATAATACATTTTTTTAATCCATCCATCCATCCATTATCTACTGCTTTCTTTGTCCCTAACGGGGTCGCGGGGGGGCTGGAGCCTATCCCAGCAGCTAACGGGCGAGAGGCGGGGTACACCCTGGACCACTGGGCCAGTCCATTGCAGGGCTTTTTTTTAATATATATATATATATTTCATGCTATTTAAAATGATACAGTACATGAATGCCTATAAGCTAGTTCAGGGAGAGCTGTATTCATATGTCAAACATAGCTGCCGCACGTGACAGATTGTGCTTGCTGCTACTACTGCTGTTGCTGGCCTGAACACTGCATACTGCTTTTTTTTGTTTTGAGCCCCCTATCCCACCTCACCCTCCGCCTGTGAGCTCCAGGCAGAAGAAAATATTTTGTTAAGGATTCACTATAACTAAAACATTCAGGTATGTGGAGTGATGGGATCAAATCTAGCTGCTAAACTATCCATAACAAAGCTTTTAGGCTGCGACATGGCCTAGTAGCCTACAATAGGACAGTTTAGCTTTTTCTCACCAGCTCATGAGTCTTTTGCCTGTAATGCTTTTGAATAATTCTTATCAGATACTGAGCTTTTACAATGTGTGGTTCCTGCATGTTTTTTGTAAGGTCAAAGGTTTATTTCCATCCTTATTTGATTTGTGTGAATGATGCAACCCTGCAACATCCTCAACTTTGGACATTCAGTTTGTTTTGTGTTAATGATTATCGTGAGTTGTGCGTTTTTCCACCAATTACTCATAGCTTTGATTTTTCTTTTACTTTGTCAAAGAAAGCAGCACAACTGCCATGAGCAAGTTAATTCTAACAGCAGGTAAATCGTGACACCTTTTTTTTTTATCAAAGCCATTTGTAATAAAATCAGTTTAATTGTCTAAATCTGCAACTTTTCAGTGTTCTGTCTATGCCTGAGCAGCTTGGGTAAGTCCATTAATCATACTGCAATGTTTAGTCCTGATATCTATGCAGTAGGTTTATAATCACATTAATTTCTCTTTCACATTTAGCATCGTCCACCAGACTGGTTTGTTACTTCACTAACTGGTCCCAGTACAGACAGGGCCATGGGAGGTTTCTGCCTTCAAGTATCGACCCAAACCTCTGCACCCACTTAATCTATGCCTTTTCTGGTATTAATGAGGCAAATGAATTAGCCACAATAGAATGGAACGATGAGGAGTTTTATAAATCCTTCAACGGACTTAAACAGCGGTCAGGCAGTTTCCTACCAGCATTATCACAGATTATTATAACCATTAAGCAAAATAAGTCTATCGACACACTGAATCTGTTTATTTCCACAGGAATCCCAATCTAAAAACACTTCTTGCTGTTGGAGGTTGGAACTTTGGGACACAAAAGTGTGAAATTTACCATGAAATAATTAAAAATGTTACTCAGTCAGGAATTACACTTCTTTTCATGTTAGTGTCTTTCTTTTTTTGACCTGCTTCCCAGATTTACTACAGTAGTGTCAACACAAGCTAACAGAAATACATTTATCCAGTCTTCCATTAAATTTCTGAGAAAATATGGCTTTGATGGACTCGACTTGGACTGGGAATTCCCTGCAACTAGAGAAAGCCCTCCGGAGGACAAGCAGAGATTCACTACGTTATGCAAGGTCACAGCTGGGATTAATGCCAAGAAGATGCAGAATATGAACCTTAAGATGATGATCCCTCTTTGATTCTGTGGTTTCAGGAGCTCCTTGAAGCTTACCGGGCAGAGGAAACGGCAAGTGGGCGGCCGAGGTTAATGATATCGGCCGCTGTGTCTGCTGGGAAAGGAACCATTGATGCTGGTTATGAAATTGCAGAATTAGCCAAGTACAATCAGTTTATGTCCTAAATGATCAATGCATATTTGAATGATTGTTTTGTTGAACTCACTCTCAGATGCATTTTTTCAGGTATGTGGATTTTATTAATGTGATGACATATGACTTTCATGGCACGTGGGAGAGAGTCACAGGACATAACAGCCCTTTATACAAAGGTTCCCATGACACCGGTGATAATGTTTACTTAAACACTGTGAGTTCAGGTCTTTGCAGCTTTTGTTTATATCTACTACAATATATCTACATACTGCTTTTCTTAGTAAGTTTTTTTAATTTGACGCATTAAATGTCATAAATCATAATGTAAATATTCTAAACAAACTTTTTACTATGAAAAATCATGAACATAAAGCTGAAGACTTATTTGATTGACTTATTTGAGACTCTGAAACATCTCTTTTGAGAAAAATGCTGAGAAGAAAAATGACTTATTGAATCAAACAACTGTCCTTTTTAAAATGAAGTAATAAATGGGCATCCCATAGAAATGTTTCCTGAAAACTTCTTCCACCCTTCCTTTCAACTTAAAATCTTCCAAATATCTTATTTACAAAACAGGACTTTGCTATGAGATATTGGAGAGACAAGGGAGCACCTGTGGAAAAGTTAAATATGGGCTTTGCTACCTACGGACGAACATTTCGACTCGCAACTCAGTCCAGTCAAGTTGGGGCCCCAGCCAGTGGTCCAGCTGTAGCCGGTATTTTCACCAGAGAGGCTGGTTTCTGGTCCTATTATGAGGTGAAGACATCATTTTATACCATTCATCATTCATAATTTAAAGAGCTTTAACACACCTAAAAAAAATCCCTTTTTTATAGATTTGCACATTTCTTTCTGGAGCCAGTGTTCAGATGATTGAAGATCAGAAAGTTCTATTTGCCACCAAACAAAACATCTGGGTTGGATATGACAACAAAGAAAGCTTTCGTACCAAGGTGAATCAGTGTTTCTGATAAGCCAAGTTTCCAGAAACAAAAAGTGTTGCTAGTAAATTAAGGTTAATAATATGATGCATTTGACAGTGTCGCTTAAGTGTTTCTTTCATTTTTCATTCAGGTTCGTTACCTTAAGGACAACAGATTCGGAGGAGCCTTCGTCTGGGCTGTGGACCTTGATGACTTTAGTGGGCAGTTCTGTGGGGAGGGAAATTTCACCCTCATCAACTATCTCCGCTCTCTTTTGGCCTCAGGTTAGAAAAATATATCTGGGTGACCATATTAAAATGAAAGTTGTAATCATTTGACTTTATTTAACTCTATAAAGCCAAACATATCATACAGTGTCTGATTTTTATTTTCTGAGACTTTTTGCATCACTTTATGGTAGAAACTTTACCTAAAACCCAGTTAGGAACCATATGATACTGGTTTCCTGAGCCCTGGCGGGCAACAGAAAGCTAAGGACTTAAATAGTATAAAAAAAATAAAACAAAAATAAATTGTCACTTTTTTTTCTTATTCTGTCAAAGACATCAAATAAAGACTTCAGATGCATCTTGGACTTTTCTACCCTGTTTATTGTAACGGTTGGGTTTTAATGTGTAATGTTTAATGGTAAAATTCTCTTTTATCAATCTATATTTCCAGATCTACCTCCCCATCCCCCTACAGCAACCATTAAACCAGTCACCAAACCTCCTCCCACACCAACTTTAACCAAAAACTTAACGGACAACTTCTGTGCAACAAAAGCCAGTGGACTTTACGCCAAGCCAGAAGCACCAGGCTCTTTTTACAACTGTGCCAACGGGATCACCTGGATACAGAACTGTGCAGCAAACTTAGTCTTTCGAGAAAGCTGCAAATGCTGTGACTGGCCTTATATAAATGTCTCATCCAACAAGAGGCTGTGGTGACTTTGTGGGCATTTGTCCGGAGATGAAACACTGCATCAATTGTGTTACTGCCAATATTATGACAAAAAAGGGCACACTATAAGTAATGATTTCATTTGGTTTGTAGTTTTTTTATTGTTACAAGACATTTATGAACACTTCCACTGTTTGTTTTCCACCCTGTTACATTTAAAATCAATCTGCTCGGTGTTTAAATGTGTATCAGCTGGTGTGAAACTACTCAACAAGAGAAGATTGTTCTAGATTGACTGACAAAGCAGCAGTTTGTTATATAGCTTTAGTTCATTGTAACATGCATCAGTGTAAAACAGAAATGGGTTCAATACCCCGAAAGATCATAACTGAACATAAAAAAAACAAAGATGTCTAGGCTACGTAATCTTTCCCTCTCTTAAAGTGATCAAAACAGGCACGAAAGCAGGGAATTCCAGATTAAAACACTGGTGCATTAAAGCAACATCAGGTAGTTATAATAATTTAAGTATCTTTTATGCCAGAAGTTGGCAAATTATGACTCTTACCACATATTGTTAGAAAAAGTTTCAATCTGTTTTTTCCTAATTTTACTCACTTTCAAGTTGTATAGTTAGATTATTATAGGAATATATATGTATAAATGTATATATACATGTATATATATATATATATATATATATATATATATATACATATACACACACACACACATACATCTACAT
>JBAMIG010000014.1:4456427-4469337 GCA_037177335.1 Kiunga ballochi | reverse complement strand
GAAGCATTTAATTCATTTTTAAGGTTAGATTATTTAGTTCTGATTGTTGTGGATGTGTGATGTATCACCTCCAGTTGTTTATGTGGCCGAGAGCAGCAAACAACCTGTAAAAAGTGTTGACTTATCAGATTGTTTATACAAATGGATTAGATAAAACAAACCAGCAAGCAAACATAATTTTTGCTTAGAAATGAGTGTTTTATTTGACATTGTGAGAACTTGGATTGATGATTCATATTTGGCCTTGTGTCTCAATTGAGTATCATATAAAATAAAGATTTGACTGTCCTTTTAAAATATTCAGTTATGTTTTTAACTTTATTTTCTCACCTTTCTGTAGAACTCATAAGACTCAAGGAAGTATTTATACCTTTTATACCAGGCATTACAAACAGATCTTATCATAGTCACCAGGGTTTTTTATCATAATTATCATAAATGTTTTAGTTCCAGCACTAAGCCCATCGTTGTGTTAATTAGTGTAAGTTTTAGCTCTTAACAGGAAACAATTCTATGAAAGAAACATGTTCATTCAAACTTCATCCCACTTTCAAAGCCCATCGGTTTCATCAGAATAGATTTCCCTGAGGCAGACGACTAAGACGGTAGACTCTAAGTTCCTTGATAGAAAAGATTCTGCTTTCAATACATCTCGCTTTGGACATTTAGAGACATTAAAGACTTCTATCTACGATCTGGCATGGGTTTCTGTGTGGTATGGTTGTTAAATGGTTTTAATTGGAAACCATTTGACTGAAGTCTGTTTCATAAGATATTCCTGAAACAAAGCAAATCAAAGCATTTGCTGATCAGAAACTATTTTAAAAAGCTTCTCATTCAAAATGTCGGTTTGCTTTTTAGATTTGAGCCTCCTTAAAATGCTGGTGGTAATTCTTCCAATAGGCAGAGGTCCCATTGTCGTAGCACTATTTTAGACATGCAAGAGCAATGTAGATTTATTTTGTCCTTAATATTAAGCAACAAAAAATGGTGCTTTATAATTGATTTTGCAATAGTATATTTTAGCACAACTCATCCTGCAAGTCTAATCACACACACAGATCAATAAAAAACAGCTGTTTTATTCAGAGCTACTATTAGCAATTAAGTAGATAAAACTAACATTTTGATCTTTAATTATACTTTAGACACTTTAATAAATCTGGACTTTCAGAGTAAAAACAGACTTAAGTGGATGTGAAATATCATTGTATTAATTTAAGCTAAATGTTTAATTTCTGCTTAGTCTGCATTTAATAAAATATTCTTTCCTCATCAGAATAATCTTTATCTTGTTATACAGAGACATTTAATATATTACACATACTCAAAAAGACATTTCAACAAACATTTCAAGCAAAGTGTAAAGTTAACTAATACAAATTTAAATCCCATGTAAAATCCTGAATTGGTTTTAATGTGTTAGTGATTTAAATATCTTTTATTCAACATTTTTAAAATAAATTCACATTTTTCATTTTTACAGATAGCAGCATATTTTGTATAATCTTAAATGTGCATGAGGCAATCACATAAAAAAAATTACAGTTTAATCAGATTAATTCTCCTTATTTAATTTACCATTAAAATGTGTTCAAATAGCACAAACTCTGCACCTTAAGCTCTGCAAACATTCCCCACAACTATTTATTAATGTAGCCACATAAACATGAAGGAAAATTCATCACTAATTTCCAGCAACATCCAGCTAAAAATGGTACCTTTCAGCTCCAAACATCTGTCCAATATATTACATATGTAATAATACAGGACTAACTTAATCCATGTTCTAATCTTTTAAATCCATCACCAATAACTCAAATTGAGTCAGTTCAAATCATTTCACAGACTAAATGTAAACCTGAGAGTATTTATAAGAGTTCATGGACAGAGCTGTGTGGCTCAGGCAGCTTCCGGATGTCACAGTTTTGCATCAGGTTAAAGTAAAATACAACAAGTTCCTCGTAGTTCTTTTTGGAAATCCTTTCATTGATGCCATGGAATCTAAAAGAAACAAAAAAAAGAAAAAATAAAACATCTTTTCCTCCCCTTTTTTCCTGGATAAAAAGCATTAGTTAAGATGAAAAAAGTACAACAATAAACTTAAGAATTGTGTCTCAAAGGCACGCAGAGGTCACATTTTCACACCCCCAGTTGTTCACATGCAACAAGCTTCCATTTGTTGCCTTCTCATCACGTGAAACGTCTCGTGACTCCAGTAGGTTTGACTAAAACTACTCCCTGCGGTCCTTACCTCTGAGCATCGCCTGGTTTAAACCAGACAGGCGCAAAGCGATAAATGTCATTGGTCAGATCTTTGAAGTGGCGACTGTCTGTGTTCCCGATGCAGATACCTGCACATTTAAACATGGCTTAGTAAATATTTTCTCCTCAACTCATTTCATTTAAACCCCTGAAGTCATCTGTGTCGTACCTGGAGCAACTGTAAGAGCTGGAAACATGTCCAAAATGGTTTTCTTAATGATCTGAAAGCCGAGAGACCTCTCATCAGAAGAGCTGACGGGCAGAGGGTCAAATCCATCAATGAGCTCTATCTTAACTCGCTGGTCCGCCACAGTGGCCTCAATGAGTTCCAGGACCTGGATGAGACATCAATGTAGGAAGCTCTGTTTATGATGAGACCTCAGGTATTCCAGGAAAGACGAATCCAACTTGTGACTGTACCTCTTTTAATGAATGTGCAGAGTGGATGCGTAGATTTACATACGCTTCAGCGAGGGAAGGAATGACATTCACCTGGAAGAGAGCAGAAATTATTTACTAATAGAAAAACAGAAACAACTTCTGCAGTTCGATGCCGTTTCAAAGTAATAAATGTACCTTAACGCCTGCATTAAACATAGTGACAGCTGTGGTTGTCCTCACGAAAGCATTAGTGTCTGGTTTCCTTTCAAGCACCCTGCAAAATAATTTAGCTGCAGCCACGAGTCGCATTTGCAAAGACGCATCACACAGGTAACATTTCAGTGTGGAACTTTTATCTCCCTGAATGTTAAAATATAGATTCATCTTTCTCATTTGCTGACCAATTCTTTTACCTAATAGTTCATAGTTAACTCTCAGGTTCATTCTTTCAACACAAAATACACAAATAAGCTTTATCTTCCATTCTGTCGCACCAGTTTATTTTCACTTAAAACCGGTTCTATTCTCATCTTCATCCCTCTGTAATCCTAAGGATGTCAGTTTACCTGGGAAATCTCAACTCTTAACAGCTGCTTTTACAGTATCCTTGCCAATCATCACTATTATGTACTTTAAATTTGTGTAAATGAAGAGAAAAAAACATTTTTTTACAAAGTAATTGAACATAATTTATAATCATAATGATCAAAAGGCAATAAAGACTTTCAAAATACGAGTCTGAAAGAAATTTTGTGTCTTTTCTTTGTTTTGCTGGTGCACCCAAATTAAAAATAACGTGCATCGGTGTCTGCAGTCCTCATAGTGGAAGCAATCAGAAGGAAATATAAGTGAATTTTACACTGTAGTTACCTGCTGAGAAGGGGGGAGAAAAGCCATAAATTTGACATCACAAGCTTCAGTGGGAGACTAAACTGAGGAAAAATAATAAGCAATTTTCAGAATACAGAGACGTAAAACACAACTAGTGATCCTGTGCTTCCTCCCCCCTACCTTGTGGGCCAGATGCTCAAAGGTTTCACGCTCAGGCCCATAACCAAACAACCTCGGCATGGGGTTCTCCTCCAGCCTGAGGAAGCAGACAGTATTTTATGAAAATAGATAAAAACAACAATTCAATCACAATGTGATCAATTACTGAACAGAAGGAAATGCAGGGAAAAAGGGAAATTACTTACAATATGAGGGTTAAAATGTACCTCTCACCTTTTCACTGCTGCAGCCAAGATCCCAATGCTGGACTCTCTGGGAGGCATTGAGGAGTGGCCAGGTGCCATAGTCACACTAAGCCTGACATTAGCTGAGCCTTTTTCACTCACGCCAATTCTGCAAAACAAGAACATACAATTAAAACCACAAACATGCATGAATTACCTGCACACATTCTGCAAGACATGCAATTTCATGCAAGTATGGCAGTTTCTCACAAAGCAGCAGGTCCTTTCAGACCACTGATGACACCATCGAGCACAGCCAGACCCTCGTCCAGGACAAACGAAAGCTTCGTGCCACGCTGCTTCAGCAGGCGCACAATGTTCACAGCCCCGTTGTAACCTCTGACCTGTAAACAAAGCATTAAAAACAAACACGGTCAAACCTGCGATTTTAAAATCCCAGTTTACTCTTTGCTCAACGTACTTCTTCATCGTGACCGAGACCAATGTAAAACCCCCTGCGTGGAGCGTAACCTTTAATCAGCAAATACTCCAACGCTTGAAGTATACCCTAGAATAAAAGAGGCATCCGTTTAGCATGAATGCATTTCTGAGAGAAAATCAACTCTATTTGATAGTAAATGTATTCTCCTACCATCACAGAGCCTTTGTCATCTATAGTCCCTCTGCCATAGATGAATCCATCCATCTCCTTGGCAGAAAACGGTGGGGCCTCCCACCCATCTGACTCTGTGGCAGGTACTACATCAATATGGGCCAGCAGCAGGTACGGCACCAAGTCAGGTTGTGATCCTTCCACCCAAAACAGGTGGCTGTAATTAGCCACCAGCTCATGACGAACCAGGCTTGAAGAGAAAACTGTGGGGAAAGCTGACAAAGAAAGATGGGCACTCTCTTTTATTTCCTCCTGTGGGGTAATTAAAGTTACCACAACCTAAAAGCTAAGTTTAAAACCCGTGATTAATGTATTGTAATTCATGCTGAAAAAGAGTGAAATACTGTTTGAGGGATTCTACTTTAAACAGTACTATTATGATCATTTAAATGACTATTTAACTAGAAAATAACTAGTAGTTTCTCCAGTCAATCTGATGTAGATTTTATCTTAGTGTACCATGTTCTTTTTTGCCGCCCCTCCTTGCACTGTCAGATCATTTTCTCTTCCATTTCTTGCAAAATAGAATGGTTTGACATCTAGTTGCTGCTATGTGGCACAGTGCTGGAAGCTAAACACATCTGTCCCACAATGCTCCAGGCTGCTGCAGTTTCTCTGGCACCCTGCAGGACAATGATGGCATGTGCATTTCAAATGTCAGTGTACCACCAAAATGAGTTTAAGTCTGACCGCTACTCCGGTTTCCTCCCACAGTCCAAAGACATGCACCTTGGGGATAGGCTGATTGGAGACTCTAAATTGCCCCTAGGAATGAGTGTGAGTGTGTATGGTTGTTCGTCTCTGTGTGTTAGCCCTGCGATGGACTGGCGTCCCGTCCAGGGTGTATCCCGCCTCTCGCCCGTTGGCTGCTTCCTGAGATAAGCCTTCAATACCTGCACTGATGAACACCACGGCACACTGACAATAACACTTCCCCTGCAGTGTCCTTGGATTTGCAAGATGTTGTGAAGGGTATTGTCTTCATAAAGGAAAGCATTTTGTGTTGTCACAGCTGTTGAGCCAAAGCGTTCTTCTTTAGTGTCCCAGAACTTAGGAGGATGTTAGGAAATCATTAAGTCTTTATTAAGGGATTTAAGGACCTAAACTCAGAAGATGAGCTGCAAGGTGAGGTAGTGGTTAGCACTGTGGCCTTCCAGCAAGAAAGTCAATAGTTCAGGGCAGGCCTTGCCTGGGGGAACGGTAGCTTTTCTGTATGGAGTTTGCATGTTGCATGCATGTGCGTGTGCCTAAGTTAATTTTTTTTATTTACATACAGCCTATGGTACTCTGGCTTCATCCCACTGTCCAAAGACATGTCCTTAGGAGTGTGTGTGTGAGTTGTTGTCCCTGCAATGGATATGCCACCTGTTCAGAGTGTACCCTGCATATTGCCTACTGAGATGTGTCCAGCTTTCCCGCTACCCTGAATTGGATTAAGCGGTGTAGAAAATGAATGAGAGAGAATCATATGAGGCTCCTGTTTGCTTGAGAAATCCTAAAAACAAAAGTCCCATGTTACAAGAGAACAGCTGCTCAGTGAAATGTCCAACTTTAAGCATTAATGAGCACAAACCGTGCAAATAAAAGGCTGTAACTGCTAAATAGTTAAAGTACTTCACTTAAATATCTTAATAAGGCCTAAAAGTCAGTGCCTGAATCACACCTCCTGCTAAACTGGGTGAAAACCAGATGCATTAAACAACAATGTTGAGGCTTTCTGTAACTTTACATTACAGGAAGATAGTCGCCAATAAAAGAAAAGAAAAAGTAACTGACAGCAGCAAATTGCATGAAATATGATTGTTACAGCCTCATTATTTAGTCAACTATCAATGAGAATAAGTCACATGAATGAATGAACTTTGCCTATTGACAACAGGCAGCTAATGTTAGCTAAGTGGCTAAACCAGATTAGCATAACGTAGGTCACGTTTACACTTAAACTACGAATGACAGTTAATGACTGTGAAGGTGTGCACGTTTCTGAGCATACATGAGACATTTACAGTCATATATATGTATTTATATCGGCAGAAACGTAAAGCAGTACCTTTCTGCAGGAGCTTATCAAACTCACGCAACGCTGTTGTGTTGCTCTTCGTCTCAGAGAAAGACACGGTGGGGATCCGGATCGCTTCTAAACACATGAAACAGGAGACAGACCCCTAAGCTCGCTTTAAACGTTTCCGTGGCTGTTATGGAGTGAAATTACCTTTAAAATGTGCAAGCAGCTCCTCTCGCTGCTGTTGGTCTATAACAAGCGAAATGTTGCTGGTTTTTTCCCAGCTTGCCAGTTTAAGTCCGACATTCACGTCCAGTGAAAGCGTCCTGATCGATGCTGCAGTCAGTAAAACCAAAACCGTGAAAAGCAAAGTGCTGATTAATACTTTTAGCAACTTAAACACTTTGAGCTTGGAGCCTGTCATTGTAAAAGTTGTGACAGCGGAACTGGTGACTGGCTGTGTGCAGACAGGCTGAAGGGCCACCTGCTGGACTGGAACCAAAACCTCAATGTGCAAAATTACTTTCAGAGACGAAGATTTTACTCTTAATATTTGGAGTTTTGTGGCAGGTTCTGCAGGAAAAATCATAAATACTTTAAGGGATCACAGCCATTCCACTTCATTTAACATTTATAAGATTACATTTGCACAAAATTTACAATTAACAGCACAAAATATGCAACAGACCATTTATTGAAACACATTAAGTATTAAAAACATACAAATACAGTGATACAAATTCAAGGCATAAAAGTATTTCATCATTTAAGTGAGGAAATGTCTCTCCTTTTCATTTTGAGCAAACCTCTCAATGATCTTTGTCTTTCAGAGCATTTTCCCCATTAACACATTACTATCAACTTCATATACAAAAAAGAAACAATACATATCTTTGAGAATGGTGTAAATGCAGGCAGACCAATATAGCAAACATTTCCCCAAAAGATCTTAGGATAAAGCTGCCATGACTTGTACAACCAAACAAACACTTCTCAAATCCCTAAACAGACATAACTTGTGAATAAAATAAAATTAGTCTTGTTCTGAAACGTGTGTGTCCTGCTGTGTCTCAGACTGAGGCAAACCCAGTCCCTCACCGTCTGACCACTGGTTAAAACTGTCCAGCAGGGCCAAAACCGAGCTGCTGTCTCCAACGTACACATAGATGAAGAAAAGAAGGAACGCCACAGTGAAGAAGACCAAAATCTGTATATAGATAGGAACCAGGTGCAGCTCCACTTCTCGTCTCTCAAGGGTCATGGGA
The DNA here is from genome assembly GCA_037177335.1 of Kiunga ballochi. Lineage (NCBI taxonomy): Eukaryota > Metazoa > Chordata > Actinopteri > Atheriniformes > Pseudomugilidae > Kiunga > Kiunga ballochi. The sequence continues at coordinate 4,461,576 of JBAMIG010000014.1, read as the reverse complement.
CTGACAGGACAGTCCGGGTACGCATACTGGATGGGCTTCTGGGCGGCACCTTTGATGGGTCTGCGTGTGGTGGCGCTGAAATACAGCAGATTAAATCAACCAATACTAATTCTAATCAACTCGGTCATAATGAACAAATCATTCAAATACATAGTTCTTCACAAATTCATCATCAGCTGTGAGGAGTTTTCACTTCCAATAGCTTTGGTTTGATACTTACTAGATCCCTGTGGGTGTGGTTTTGGTGTCCGGGATTAAATCCTTTAAAAAGTCTTTCACAGGTTCTGGAGGAAGCTAGGAAAGAAAAGATAAAACACTGTTAAAGTGGACAAGAAAAAGACAAACAGCTGTGTTCATTTAAGCCCAGCAGCAAAAAAGACAAATGAAATCGCACCACCACAGAGTTCTGTCCCACTGGGTTCTGTGTTCACTGGTTACCTAAATCAGTGGTTCTCAAACTGGGATAAGGATCCTCCTAAATTCAGGGAATGTAGTGTTTGACAGGTAATCATTTAAAATAAATAACCATTAAAAAAGTCAGGATTTTGATAAAAAAAAATTAATCCCTTAATGCAGATAAAATCTGTGAAATGTTTACCATCAATTTTAATACATAAAAAAGAAAATTTACCTTATTCAAAATCTCTATTTGATATCATTTAAGCCAGAGAATGTTGGTGGCTTTGTTTGTTTTAATCTCCCTTTTTATATGGAGGAGATTTGATAACTTTCCAGCCTTATTTTCACCTAAATAATCCATGTGATTTATAACAACTAATCCGTTGGTCGCAGAATGGAGGTAGCAGGTGCGATCACAACCATATGAGCCTTTTGTGGCCCAAAACGTTTGAGAACCACTGACCTAAATAATGACGTAACGTAAGGGATGTGAAAAAGGCTGCTTAAAAATGCTGTATACCCTGTGTCCCAGCACTTAGCTTCTCAAAGTAAAAATGCCATACACACTAATTTTATATGAATGTTAGTTATTAACAATAGCACACTAAATCTTAATAGTTCATCCTCCTACAAAATGATGTGCTAATGCTTTTATTTTAGGGACAGATATATACACATGGTAAAGAATGGTTTCATATAGATTAGTCAAACAGAAGCAACCACAATGATTTTAATAAATAAAAGAATCGCCTCAATACTCTTGTGGGGATGTGGGCAGGATCAAATCTACTAGTGCTTTAAATTAGATTTTAAAAAATGTTCAAGACATAGTAATAAACTAATCTACATGTTAGGTTAGCCTCATACCAGCTCATTTCTTTCTTACAGTGACAATTCATGTTTAATGAAGGGAATTTTTAATCCTTTATAGATAATAAAAAATCTGTATTTTTACTTTGGATTATTATCATCATTATCATTTGTTATTATTATTATTATTATTATTATAGAAAGACCAAGTAAATACAAGTGGTTGCAATGTAAACTTACACTTAGCAGCCAGTTTGTTTGAAATCAGGAAATCATCATTCGGTCACCAAAGATAAATACATTTTCAAATTGTGAAACATGTATTTTTTTAGATGTTTTTGTATCTTTTCAGCACAAGATTCTTTACTGCCATATTTACAGTAGTGTAAACATCTTTACACCACAGGACTTATGTGGAAGAATGTATTCACAGGCTTCAGGAGCCAGAGACATATTGTGTGATAATTGTTTATATTGTAACATAAATCTAGAAAAAAAAATCTTTTTTATATTAGTATTTTTTAGGAGATCACATTTGTTTTTTTTAAATGCATCTTACATTTCTCCCCAAAGTTATTCTAAAAAAGCAGACTTTTGCCCCTGAAGATGACGAGTATACAGCATCTCTTTCAGAAAGAAAGTAAACATGCACAGCAGCACCGGAAACCTCCCCATCAAGTGATATTAGAACAAAAACAAAAAGGAAAAATGAAACAATATGCCTTTGTTTCGTGTCCCTGAGGGAAATCCGTAGGACTGTAGTACAGAGACTTGTCCATGATTGTGTTCTCATTCATAATCTGCAAATCCAGCTAAGAAAAGTACAAATCAGACTACGACTCTTCAGCTCTGCATCTCACACCATTGTTCTGGTTGAAGTGGAGCTGAACAACCTGGGCACTACTGACCCTGTTGGACCGTGACCAATGCTCTGGTATATGACCCTCTTCTGTGTCTGTGCAAGAAGAGAGTGAGCTCCGGCTCTCCATCTGTTATTTACAGCGAGAATGCGAGTCACCCCTCCATCAGAAAATGTACAAAAATAAAAGAAAAAGCATTTTAAATATGTAGAAAGTGGGCGTAAAGTCAACTTTGATAAACTTTCCTCCTCAACCATTTGAGTGATGCTGAAGGAACGAAGGGAAACAGGTGAGCAACTGTTGGCCACAACTGGCTGAGATCCACTTGGGACCTGCAAAGTTTAACATGAACACATTAAGAACAAATATTTATCACAGTCTATCCACCAGTGTGATACCCATACCCATATGCAATTGTGAAACATTCATCTTCATTATAATGGCTTTAAAAAAAAAAAAAAAAAAAAGGACTTGAAAGCTAAAGACATTCCAAGCAGGGAATGCAGAGAAATAAAAGCAGCCTACCCCCGATCTTAATCCTGAGCGTTGAGCTATAGAAGATGCTCTGCTAATTCCTGCAGGAATCTGCGAGGAGCGAGATCGACTCTGCTTTGATGATTTTAATGCATTCCTTGAATTCCACTTTGAACTATTAGTCCTGTTTTTAGAAGAATGAGGGCGCTAAAAAAAAAAAAGGGGCCAAAAAAAAAAACAGAACAAAAAACATTTGAGTCACCTGAGACTTTAACAGAACTGTGATCAAAATATAAAAACCCAGATTTACCAGCCTGGATGACAGTAAAAAGCACCGCGGGAAAGCAACGGCACCCTTCTGAAAACGCAACTCTGCCTGCAAAAAGTGCAAACAACTGACTTAACACGGTTGCATCTCCTTCTCCGCATCGTTGTGCAGCTTTGACCATTAGATGGCGCCACAGGGAGGATTTACTGGCATGAGCTTGGGGCGATGAAGTGGATGTGTTGACCAGGGTTTTATCCAGTTCTAGAAAAAAAGAAAAGTAGCAAAAGCTCTCAATTATTTCTCACCTCACTGCTCTGTTGTTGGATCTGCTCGGGTTCTTCATCTGCATCTAGCTGCTCCTGTTCTGAGCCTGTGCAAGCCAGAATAAATTACTCAGTTACCTGAAACCAGCCTGAAATATTTTGATGTAGGAAAACAATTCTGGTCATACCGGCTTCTTTCCCCTCTTCTGCATTTCCCTCCCCCTCTTCTTCTTCTTCACTGTCTGAGTACAGCATAGCTTTCTCTGCTCCATTTAATCTGTCATGTCCATCATACCGAAGCAGTTTCTCGAGCTTCTTCTCATACAGGGCCCTGGTGGAGGCTGGCATTTACAAATTAATATAGTCACATTTTTGTTCTTAGAAGGAGCTTAAAAGTGGGAGGTCAGGCTAATGTTTTTTATTTAATTAACAGCATTCAACTACTATACTGATGAAAACCAAATATTTTTAATGTCAAAGAAGGTTTTCAGGACAGAAATGTCATTCTTACCTACTACTGGCCCAGCTTTCACCCCAAGGTTGAGTAAAGCCGCCTTGAGATCATCATCGGTCAAACTGCTCGGGTCAAGCACCTCTGCATCTTGTGATTTCTTTTCTTCGTCCTTGAAAAGGCATAAAAAAAAAAACATTTAAATGGACTTTTCTTGCAATGGGAAAAAACTGCAACCTTTTCTATGGCTACTGAAAGAAAACCATTATATATAGATATCAGATCTGTTTACTTTAAGCTGTTACTACAGTTTTCATGGACGCTCCGGTTGCAGAACAATAATAGTCTTAAATAAAAAATCTTTTTGTTTAATATATAGTGGAATAGTAAATGTTAATTTAGCTATTTTGCATTCACCTGCAGAAGTGAGGAGGAGGATGCAAACATCATTCTAATCTAAAACAAATGCCCTGTAGGCGTCCTATTAACGTTTTTAGTTGCACTGACCAATAGAAGCAGAAGCAAAATTAGCTTTGGGCTACATTTGTCCATCACTGCACTGTGAGGCATCCTGGCAGAGATATTCAGATAACCCAATGCTTTTACATAACAGACCATTTAAAGAAGTAATCCTGCATATTTGGGCACTTGTTGTGACTCAGAACTTGTGAAAAAGACACTATTTTATTTAATTATTATACCATGATAAAGGTTTATACAGAAGTTGTGGTTTGTGTGGGATTTTTACATGACAAATACTGTCAAATTAAAAACCTCAATGCATAGCTGCCATCATCTGCCCAATATAAATAAATCAAACCAACAAGATTTTTTTTTCCCTATATTTGTTTGAAGAACACACTTTAACTGAACATGTCTTTCTAGCACATGGCAGGTTTTATAACTGAGCGTGACAGGTGTGCTCACGTCTGTAATGACAAGTGCTGAGTACAGAAACGTCTCATGTAAATCTATACCAGCTTTACCAGCTGGTGGCTCAGTGGTGGACCTTAACAACTGGAGGATTGTTTAGGGTCCAGTGACCCAGATCCCTTCCTCACAAGTTTAGTTTAACTAATAATAAACCATCATTCTGATAAATACACCTTTGTTGCACAAATAGTCAGTAAATGCTTTTTAAACTGATGTAGGCTATTATACTGAGTAGCAATCTGTTTAACCTTGCAGTCGCTTAGAAAAACCTTTCCATCAGACTTTAGGAACATTAGCTCTCTTAACTCACTTCCACATCTTGCACTGGATCTTCGTCATCGCTGGAAAAGTCCGCAGCGTGTTTCTGATCGACGTGTTTCAGGTGCAGGTCCACATAAATCTCCTTTTTGCTCGCTGCAGGAGGCAGCTCGACATTGTGAGCAATTAAATCTGACTTAAGGCGAGTTTTAGAGAAATGAGCCGGGTCTTCCACAAATGGCATGTCACAAAGGAGAGAAGTGCAAAAGCTATCCTGAAAGGTTTGTATGATAGAAGAAGTCCCATGCACCAGACAGAGCTAGGAGAAAATCCACAGCCTGCTCCGAAGATCACACTGCATTGAGAACAGCTGCGACTCTGGACTTGATTGACAGCAAGTAAGCTAGCTTCACATACCGCTAACACTATAGGC
>JBAMIG010000014.1:4417343-4441915 GCA_037177335.1 Kiunga ballochi | reverse complement strand
CATCCATCCATCCATCCCTCCATCCATCCCTCCATCCATCCATCCATCCATCCATCCATCCATCCATCCATCCATCCATCCATCCATCATCCATCTATCATTCTTCCTTCCTTCCTTCCTTTCCTTCCTTCCTTCCTTCCTTCCTTCCTCCCTTCCCTCCTTCTTTCCTTCCTTCCTTCCTTCCTTCCTTCCTTCCTTCCCTCCTTCTTTCCGTCCTTCCTTCCTTCCTTCCTCTCTTTCCTTCCTTCAGTCTTTTATTTAACTGCTTTTCCCATTCAGGGTAGCTGAAGCCTATCCCCGTACCATTTCGGGAAAAAGGTCCTCCTATCCAAATGAAGTCTTTTTTCAGGGAAACCTTTACTTTCAGCAACTGTTTTAAATTGCATTATCTATGCATAAGTATTAGATACATCTGCAGGGACAGACTGGGTGCAAAAATGGCCAGCCTTCAATTCAGAGCTGTCCCTGACAAAATAAGAAGAAAATAGAGCATCTTCCATACAATACATTGATATAAAAGGAGTCCTGTGCTGTTTAGGTGCTATATTTTTATACTGGGTTTTATGCGATGAAACTACAATAAATAATCTCAGCATCATGGTGGTGAACATCAACATCAAGATCAAAATGATTACCAAATTTACAAAGAAATGATTTTTTATTGATTCTATTTTATATATTAGACTCTACAGATTCTACAGGGTGCATGTAATGATTTGTAATTATTCCCTGTGTTTTATATTTACATATAACCGCTTTTGAAAACGGGGTCATTTTATGTTTTAGCTCAAAAACTGTTGCCCTATTTCAGTAACTAGAAATGACTGTTTATTTTTAACATTCCCTCACTGGTCCCTGAGATTATGCGAGTTGACAATTACCTGAAGAAGTCTTCATGTGTTGCTATATCTCTTGAGGAGGAAGTGAATGTTAATGAATGCCTGTTGTACAAACATGCATAAATCTCATGGTTTAGAGCATAACCAGCATGTGCAACTGTTAGCAAATCAGTTACACAGCTGTGGGCTTTGAACGTCTTAAAGATATCACCATGCAGAGATACAATCGCAGAGAAAAATAACTTGTGCTTTGTAAAATTGCTCAAATCAGTTCAGAGAGAAAATATTTTCCTATTTAGAAAAGACATCTGACATCTTTTCCTGTGTTTGGAGGCAAATAAAATCTCTGCAGAGGCAAGATAAAAGCGCGGCAAATACCTTGTGTGCAAAACCGATTTACTGACAGCACTACATGTCAGCAAATGTATCAAGATAGTGCAGTGAAGAAAGGACTGAAGGTTTGCATCATTTACTTATAGATAATATACAAATCTGCAAACCATAAAATGTCCATTTAAAAAATGTAAGTTTGCAAAGGTTTTATGTAAGAAAAAAGGCTTTCAAAGTCATTTCTTTTTCTTTTTTTTATCTGTGAAGGTCTTGCCGGAAGCCCATATTTGCCCACAGCCAGCAGACCTTCCTCTTTCATGCAATCATTAAAGGGATTAGATATTAAGTCCCATTCTTCATTCATTCTATGGATGGTCCAGTTTCTTAATGCAGGACAGCACTCATCATTAGTCTTAACCGAATAGACTAGTATCTCATAATACTGCTAAATCCAAAGAACAGTCATATGTGACTTTTCCAACTATCTAAATCGGAAAGTGACCTTGAGATTTAAAGCATCAGTCACTGTGAATGTCAGCATCCAAACTAATGCACATATTCAAGAAAATACAATTAAAACTTATTTTTTAAAAATCTTAAAGGAAAAAAAAATCCTTTCTGTGACTTAAACTGTATCTGTGCTGATATGTGTAAATAAAACAGCTTTAACTGCTCCCATAGAGAAATGATCAGCCTAAACTTTGGTGTTTTTCCAACATGTTCATCTTTTTTTATTTATTCCACTGATTCATCAGTTGCCTATGTGGCTTGTTTGTGGTCCTGATCCAAAACACAACACAAATTAAACAAATAAAAATGTTTAAATCATGTTTAAGTCAGCAGTGACTTGCTTCACAAAGTCAACGAGGTTTCCCTGGTATGATAAGACTTTGCAGAACTTCATGGAAGACTCTTAACAATCATCAGTAATTTATTACATTCAACATAAGCATTAGATATAAAACTGACTGGGTGTGAAGTAGCTGTTAAGTCACTCTAACTATTTATCCAGGCAGTTGATTACCATCGGACCAAATGGTGACACCAGATGACAAAAACAGGATTTTTACATATTGTGCTAACCACAATCTTTCTTCTTCTGCACCTTATTAAATGTGTGCAAAGCATTTTCTATGCAGCCGCATCCTTGAAGACTCCCAGAAGACAGAGCTAAGTCCTCATAGGATCTCATTAGACCAGCCATTTGGTGTGATTTTAAGATGAAGCATCATCTCCCTGTAAAGCCTGGTGCTAAAATGATACATTGATAGCAGAAATTTGTATGGTTGAAGCAGCTACATGTTTTAAGTCTCCACAACTAATTTAGGCATTTCATCAAACATCTACATAGCATAAAATGACAAATCTGTGAGCCTCGTTTACTGTAAATGAATTGAAAAAGCAAAAGTTAAATCAGGTTTATTTCTATTATAGTATCACATAGTTATGCAATATTTGATGATTTTACTTCTTTGTCAGGTATTAAAGGAAAAAAGACAAGTTGTACATGAGACATCTGTGTGTCATCGCTTCCTGAATGAGACATTTTAAAATGTCTGTGAGGTTTATGACATACAAATCCTCATTTGCAGCATTTCACAAAAAAAGACACTATTGCATTGTTAATTATTGACACAATTTGAATAGAATATCATAGTTGGAAGGATTTCCATTTAACCCGTTACCTCAGTTAATCAATTCAAGGAGGAGGGTGCAAGAAGCTTTTAAAAAGATCTAGACATCCACGACACCACTAAAAGCATCCGCAGATCCTTTCAGAGCTTCTGACCCTTTTTTTTGTATATAAAAAGTGTACTATCACACAGAAGAACATCTATTTCTTTGGCCCAAGATGTTTGTAGATGAGCGGATTGTGACTCTTTTTAAGCGAAATGCCCATCACACACTGACTTATTGGAGTGTTTTCTTCAGCTTTGGTCTGTGCATTGCTTTTCTTGGACCTACAATTTTGGACTTGCAATGTCAAACAAAGTCAACACTTAGTGAGATCACCTGGGTGTTTTTTGCCCAGCAGTTCTGCTTGCTGATTGGCAGCTCTGTTGGTGGAGTATTTAAGAGAACGTAAGTTTCACCCCACCCTTGTTAATGGCACAGAAAATCTAAAGGACTTTGTCATCATTCTAACTATTTATGTCTCTGCTCTTTGTTAAAGGTTGTTCAGTGCTCTTGCTGCCTTATTTGTCTCTGCTCTTATCATCTCTCTCATTTTTGCCATCATCCCCGTGTGCAATAATGTCATCGTGTTGGCCATTGCCATGGCTGTGTCGGGTTTGGCGATGGGAGTTATCGACACTATTGCTAACATCCAACTAGTGACCATCTATCAAAAGGACTCCGCTGTTTTCTTACAGGTATAAAGGATGTGGTATTTGCACCTAATCTGTGTAAATGTGAACATCAACAAGTAAAAATACTCTATGTATAGTCAGAAACTAATGATATACTGTAATTTTTGGGAGGGGGGGGGGACTGCAGTGAAATAATGTTCCTGGCCTTTCCGTTCTTCTGCAGGCTCTGCACTTCTTTATTGGGTTCGGCGCCCTGGTGAGCCCCCTGATTGCAGATCCTTTTCTTTCCGAGTCTGGCTGTGGGAATCACACAGGGAACGAGACTGAGGTGATGCATCATTTCAGGAACATGCTGAGAAACAGTCCGATTGCAGGGCACAACATAACTCAGAGTCAGGAGCCTCATAAGGGAGGGGAAGAGTCCAGTGTGCACTACGCTTTCTGGATCATGGCTCTTATCAATGTAAGATACTGAGAAATCCTACATGTACACAGGATTTCTGTCTCGTTTCATTTGACAGTTTAGATCAACAGGAAAAAAAAAGATAATTATGTGCTCTCTCAGCTGCCCGTGCCTATTGCTGTACTGTTTCTGATGTATCGGGAGCAGCTGATCCCATGCTGCCCCAGCGGCACTCCACGGCTTTTGGACAAGGATGAACTAGCAATGGAGACCCAACAGGGGGCTGAGGGTCCAGGTTCAGATGTGGAACATAAGGAACATGAAGCTGGAGGTAAAGATATGAAGAAAGTGGGGTTTTTTTTGTTTTTTATGTTTATATATATACACATATATGTGTGTGTGTGTGTGTGTATATATATATAAATAATTTTTAATGATTAATGCACACTATCCTAAGACTAAGCTAAGATAAAACAAAACAATAAATGCACATTTTGTGCACACTAATCCGTCATTCATGATTTTGTGCTCTTTTAGGTCATGGGAATATCTTCCGCTGCTGTCAGAATGATAACCTGCGCGGCCTGCCTGTATCCTTCTTTATGATTCATATTCTCGGAGGGATGGTGCTCTTTATGACCGATGGCATTGTGGTGAGTGAGAAGTGCAGATAAATCACATGGTAGTCGAGAGAATATACAAGATCTGCATCCCATTAGGCATGAAAAGTAGGACACCTTAAATTGCCTGGCTTTTCTTCTCAGGGTGCATATGCTGGTTTTGTGTACACCTACGCCGTGGACAAGCCAATATCATTGCCTCATAAGAAAGCAGGATACCTGGCTAGTATCTTTTGGGCAGCCATCACTGCTGGACGTCTCTTGTCTATTCCTCTCTCATATCGTTTCCAGCCTGTGAGACTACTCTTGTTCAACCTGGTAAGGCTAAAGCACTTTCTCCAGCACTAAACATTACACCTACCAGATTTCCAACGCTGCATTCTTTTTGTTTACAGGCAGGAGCTATTGTTACCGGATTGATGCTACTTATTTTCTACACTAGTAGCACCTTCCTTTTTGTTGGAACGTTTTTATGTGGGCTTTTCCTGAGCAGCATTTTCCCCTGTATGCTTGCCTATACTGAGGACATTCTTGATTACAAGGGTATAACAAAATGTTTATTGCACAATAAAAGCGCTCCAGTACTGGAATCAAGGGGAAAGAAAATGATGCAAATTGTCCTTTTTTCTTTTCTTTTTTTTTTGTACAGGCTGTGCAACTGCAGTTCTGGTGACCAGTGCAGGGATGGGCGAGATGGTAATGCAGGTTCTGGTTGGCTCAGTAAGTCTTAGAAGCATCTACATTTTCATAGAGAGCCTACAGGAGTGAAGTGCTATGCTTGTAACAGAAAAAAACATAAGCCTTGTGCTGATTTGGATTCATGCAGGAGTTTTATGCTGCTGTCTTATCCCCAGATTATTCAAAGTAAAGGCAGCTACAGCTTCCCTCTATGTGGAATGATAATCGGCTGCATTGGTTTTATCATCTTCATTGGCCTCCTGTTGTTTCATCGAATGCACAGGAATTACCTCACAGGTACTGCAGCAACCACCATCCCTCCTGCTTAGAAATCAATTATTGTATGTGTGCTGTGTGTTTGCTTTTATTTCCCCTCTTTCCCCTTTAACATATCGCCTTGTTCTCCTACAGGAACGTCGAAGAAATCCACCATGGTGGAGGAGCCAGTAGCAGAGCAGAATGGGTCAGCAAAACCAGAGGAAATACAGAACAAAGAAACCAGCTGAGAGGAGAAGAATCAGTGTTGTGTGAAGCCAAATAGTGTGACCGTTTCAAAGACCATAGCTCATTTTAAAAGTTTTTTTTAATTACTTTTCTCTGTTTTAAATTATGGACAGCCGTCATCAGATCATAGACAAGAGTGCAGAAGAGAACAAAGCTAACTGTTCTACTGCATTGTACTATTTGTAAAGTCTGTGTGTGTGTGTGTGTGTGTGTGTGTGTGTGTGTGTGTGTGTGTGTGTAATTTCTAAGTGTGAAACAAGGTTTTCCTGACAGAGTTTAACAACTCAAATGTTTTCTTTTGTTCAAATGATCCATTCCCGGGGACTACCTCAGGTTTTACATACATCGGACATGTAGATGGAAGAACTTTGTACTTGGTGAAGTTAGCCTGACAGAATAAACTACAAACCTCGGAGTTATACCACTTTTAAGTAGCTAACCTGACAATCTATAACTTCAGCTGCCAGAAAATAATGGGCTGTTAGTTTACCACATTCGCTCACTGAAAGCACCCATCATACATTTCTTTATTCGTCTGAGATGCTCGTTCCACATCAAGGCCTTTTTTGTGAATATTTAGTCCCCAGTTAGTCCATGTCCACAGCATGGCTTCAAAATCACTCAAATACATAAAGATATAAACAACATTTCGGTTATGGTGGAAAAGTCACCCTTTCTTATGGTTTCTGCTAATACCTGCATCAAGATAACATGCTGAAAGGAGGAGATTAAATGTGTAAAATCTGAAGCACTTGTTTCTGTCTGGTCCATCTTATACTCACTTTGGAGGACATCGTCCATCTTTTTCCACAAGGATTGTTCAGTTATATGAAAACAAATATTTTGTGCATCCCTGTTACCTTGATCTGGAAGTTAATTTTGTTTGACTAATGCCTTGTCTGGTGTCAGACTGCTGAATGTTCAGGGGTTTAATGCTGTCTTATCTATAAAAAAAAAAAAGCCATTAATCTGTATCTCAAATGACCATATTGATGTCTGTCTTAGATTATATTACCATCTCTGCTAAAGAGCCTGATTTACTTTATGTTGTGAGTCTGATCAAATTCAGGAACTTGGAGATGAAAATCAGCATAAGAGGGAAATATATTGACCTCAGTGGCTGACATTTGTGATTTTAGAATACGAGTGAAATCCCATTATGCTGCTGGACACAACACAAACATTGCTTCTAATTCTGGCCTTTTGCTGGAGAGTCTGATAAGCAGAATCAATTTTGTCCTTTTCAGGCAACACATCAGAAGATGCGTCTTGTTGCTGTGCTTGGCCTCATCTCAAAGGCAGCTCTCATCTCCTTTTGAATGTCAGCAGATATAAAATATTTAGCCCTGAACTTCAGGTTTCACAATCCATAACTTTTAATATGTCAAGGCTGTGCGATGGACACCCCGTAGAGATGAACTAAGCCACAGTGTCGTATTTTGCTGGCTGCTATTTTTTAGACCTGGTCAAAACCTCTTTCGGTCTGCAACAAAACAAAATCATTGGAAAATTTGTACTGGGGACTTGTCCATGGTGTACCCCATCACTCGCCCAGTGACAACTAGGATTATTCCCAGCGTCCCCGTTCGGGAATAAGCAGTGGAAAATGGGTGGATGAATGCAAAATTTATTTGTTCTGATTATTATTCATAAAAATAATATTTTTTAAATAAGATTTTCCCCCAGTTTTAAATAAATTGACCTTTACCAAATGGTTGAGATGTCTGATCACAATTGAAATATACTCTTATAAATGCATTGAAAATATAAAACAAGTCAAATATAATATTTTATCACAAATATTTGCTGATAAAAGCATAAAAGCCTTTTTAGGGGCAGTTCCACTGCATGCTTTGTTGGGTGCTCTTGTTGTTGGGCATCCGATGCATTTGGTTTCTAGTGATATGCTACGAAGTATTCATACACAGAAATAAAACATTTCTACATGTCTTTCTTCTGTAATGGCACATGTGGTGATGATGATGATGGTCAGCCAACATTGAATGCTTAATTGCTGACTTGTGCCAAAGTGTGAGGGACTTTTGAGAGACATTGCTGTTTCTTTTAGAATACCTCTGGTAAATGAGTCAGGCATTGTAAATATGCTGAAACAGGGGAATGTACCGGCACCTCGATTTGACCTGAAACCTGTACATGTGTACAATGTCTGAGAGATCCGTGTCGCCCATATGCTGATTGTAGGCAGGGATGAGATAAGGTCATCTTTGTGTTGGCTTTTGTTTGACAGAAGAAAAGGATGCAATGCCACAAAGCATACTAATAAGGTTTTTGGTCATTTGTTGTCATACTTTATTTGAACAGTACTAATGTATGTAAAGTCAGGTAAATGGTTTTTAAGAGATAGTAAAGGTGTGAGAAACAAACTGAATGAATTGGTGAGTTATTAAACTTGTTCCTTTTTTCATTCTATATCTCAGACTTCCTCAGGACTGATCTCACTTCTTTAATGAAGGCTGAGAATTAGGAAAGAGCAAATGTGGCAACAGAAATGGGTTAAATAAAAGGATAAACTTCTCAGCAGAGCAAATTGGCTCCTAAATTACTTTGATATGCTTTTGTTGGTTTAATGGAAAGGGGAAAATGAGTATACTGGCATGGGTTGTTGCAGTTGAATGTAGATTTACCTCTACACACAAGAAAGGTATTATTTATAGACTAAACATTGTAAATGATCATAAAAAGATTGATAAGCCTTCATACTGTATGTTCCGAAGTTTTGAAGTAATTTATTCATTACAAGCAGGTGGATGGTTTTTCTGAGTTTTTGGTTACATTCCTGTGGAAAAGTAATTGGTGTTAAAAAAAATGTAATAAATGAATAAAAAAGATTAAAAGAGAAAAAGTATTTAAAGCAACTAAAGAAGATGGTTTTTAAACTTCTCAGGCTCGCTCAGTTTAGAAACATATCTGTATGACTGCAGCGAGACATGGCGAGCTGCTTATTCATGGAGGTGTATTAATCTGTGTTAAATTACTTTTCATCGAGCAGTAAATTTACCGATGAGCAATGAAACAAACATTAACAGTAACTCCCCTCATGGATTAAGGGCAAGTTTCCACACGCTTGCTTGAAAAGCACCTTCGGTGAAACAGAGCTCAAAAGCAGAAGTAAGATTTCCAAAACAAATTGGTCTGTTTTTCAGTGTGTTTCACAAAAATGAAGCAAGTCAAATAAATGTCAATGGGGGGGAGGAGGTGGGGTGCTTCCTCAGATATTCTAATGCAAGAGAAACAGCACAATTCAGTCCGTCATCAAAATTTCACAACTGTTTCAGAACAATTTCCTTTATGGGATAATCCCTTTTTTTTGCTATTTTTTCATATATTACACATCTAAGCCTCACAAACCTACAATGTGTAGCATAAAAAAAATCATAGGAACTTTTAATACATAATTTTATGCTGTATTTTTATTTTTGTTAAATGACTAAAATAACTTTTTTTCTCTTATATTTGTATTTGTTTAGCCATTTGTGAAACAGAGACTGAATATTCAAAAAACTAAGCGCTGAAAAGCTCCTAGATAAGTCATGCTTTAAAAAGCACATTGGCAGTATACATGTACACAACTTTAAAGCTGTGTGTTTACAGTCATTGCTGCACCTGAGGCCCCTGGATCCACTAGCTATGATCCAAATCCTGTGAGAACCATGGCAAGTTGTCCAGGGTGTACCCTGCTTAAGACTAAGTGATATCGAAAATCAATGAAAGAAGAATATTACCAGATCAGATCTCAGCCCAAGGGGGATTAAATCACACTGAAAAATCTATTTAAATCATCTATTTTCTCCCAAGTCATAATGCATGATGGATAAGAAATGTACGACAGGGGGGAAAACTGAGATACATTACAACTGCTGATGCTCAAATAAGTTGTTTCTTTTATAATGACTGATATGTGTACATCCATAAAAGTCAAGATAATGTCAAAAACTAAACCACAAAAAGACAGAATTAATGAAGTCCAGTCGAGTCAATAAGTCTGTGCTCCACCATTAAAAACAGAAAAGATCAGTGTGAACATGAAACATGACAGTAATATATATTATATGGTAATCAGCTGCATTATCATTAACCTACTGGAATGTACACTGCCATAAAATGACAAATTAATCAAATTAGGTGAATGAAACCCTGCGGTAACAATCAGGCAAATGCAATAGATGTGAAACAGTGAGACGAAAGATAATATTGTTCCTTCTACGGCAAATTATATCTGCAAAAGATTTTCCAATGTATTGCAAAGTCTAATTAGACCATGCAACTGGGTAGAGATAAGCTGGTGGAGAAAACAGCTGAATATTGCCTCTATGACAGGCTGTTCTGTAGTGCCACCTTCTGTTGAAGAATATAGTTCCTTTAGTCGTGGCTCTCACAGAAGCCTCTATGGGGTTGTTTTTCTCAAACAAGCAGAAGAGACTTGACCTCTAAATGCTTTTTGTGCTGTTGTTACTAAAGTTTATTTAGTTATTTTCTCTGTCACTATAAGGATTAAAGAAATTAAAGTTTAAAAAAGAAAGTATAATACTTTTTATAACGTAATAATATAATATAATATAATAATACAATAATTTTTTAAAGCAGAAAGATGTGCAGAATTTTTTCAGAGGGCTATTTTAGTTGTGAAGAAAACACGTTTTATAACTGCAGCTCATATTGCAAATAAACAACCATTTTCTTTTTCTTAGAAAAAAACTACAATATATAACCATGGAGGATGGTTTATTACATAATGCTACATCTATATTCATTACCAGAAAAGAGATAGGGGAAGCCATTTTATTAAAAGATAAATAAGTAAACATGTTCATCTTAACAATGAGAAAATAATGTCTCGTTGTCCAAAGCAAACTAGTTCATTTACAACTTGGCGAACATGCTGCGTTGTTGTAACCATGTGAGATCTAAAAACAAACACAAACCTACACAGCTTGATTTATGTATGACTTGCTTTCTTGCACAATGCCCAGGAAATTGTTGTATTGTTCCCTAATTCTGCTTCACAGACGCACTGTCAACTTCACCATGGAGACTGCAGGAGTGTGTGTCAGCCTCTTCAATGGTAATTATATAATATTATCATTATTTACTACAGTTTAAAACAAAATTATAACATCAAAAATAGACATCTGAAAGTTAATAGTTTTTAACGTGTATTTCTCAGCTGTGGTGCTTCATCTCCTGCTGCTAACAAAGCATACTGTGGACTCAGTTCAACTGTGGGCTCCAGAGGAGGTGACAGGAGCTCTCAACGGATCGGTAACCATTTCCTGCCAGTATGACCTTGCATTTAAAAGATACACAAAGTACTGGTGCAAAGGATCCAAATATGAATTCTGTGAGATAGTTGTGAAAACACCCAGGAACCGACCTAATACCAGGAGCTCCATCGTTGATGACGCAGGAGCAGGAGTCTTCACTGTAACTATGACTTTGCTCACAGAGAGAGATGAAGATATGTACTGGTGTGTTATCGCCAGAAAAGGAATAAATGTCCATAGAGGTGTGAGGCTCTTCATCTCCAAAGCAGGTACACTTCAGCTGGGTTTGCTCATGTTTTATCACACACACAGAACAATACTACTGATGTGTCGTCTGTTCTGACAACTATGAAAATGTATTAACTACACTGAAGCAACAACATGGTTAAATGACTATATGAACATTATGTGTACTTAAATAGCTATCAGTTGTGTTATATCTGTTAAAAAATGAGAATTAAATATTAGAATATTATGATAGCTGTAGAGTCTATGTTGCCAGCTCATTGACATGTCTTATTGAACTGAATCTAATCAAATCTATTAGTTAAGATATTAGGTTCAGTCCTTACGGGTGTTTTAGTGTTTAGATTTAAATTGTTGGGTTCAAGTGTTGACAAAAGTGTTATCTTTATTTGGCAAAAACAGGAGAAAATGGAAAATAGATGGAAACAAACATATTTAAATTGATTTTAATGTCTAATTCCAACTAAAATCTAATGTAAATAGTAAAGAGAAATGTGTAAAAGAAAACAGGTAATGAGACCTTTTTAAGCAGCAGTTGTGTGCTTTGGATGATCTTTTGCCTGAGACTTGAATAAGGAGGTTTTCCAGTGTTGAAAATATTAACAATATAAATTTCATTTGGATGCTTAATTCTCAGTATGTTACAAGCTGACATGACATCATTTATCATATATAAGCTTTTGCACTTTAATTATGTTGTGGTTCCAGACACGTTTCTTATATGTTCATATGGATTAGCTTGGAAATCTATGGAACTGCTGAAAAAGAGTATTTAAACTGAATTATAAATGTTTCCATAACATTTTCCATATACACCAAATTCTTATTTGGTATATTGTCTGTCAGTGTAACTCTTCACATAACACACATCTGGGACATTCTCTTGTGTAATTCAATAAGATCATATTTAATGTAAACCTTATTTTTGTTTTGGTACACAGTGGCAATCGCATCCAGCACCACAGGGAGCAGGTGAGTGTAAAGAAACTACTGTTCAAAACTGCAGCCCTGCTTAAAGATGCACTGAAAACAATGCAGCAACGTTTATTATTTTTGAATGAAAGTGAACGTCACTTTGTCCTGTAAAGTAAATGACTTCAGTGCATTTTCACTTCCTTGTTTCTCACAGCTGGTGGGCGACTCTGCGTTGGATCCTCTTTTTTATAATGCTGGGGTGTTTAGTATCAACCCACATTGCTGTGTGGCGGATAATGGGTGCATGAACCACGTAGATGAGCTACACAGGCAAAACTCAAACATAAATGAATCAAGATGGTTGATGTCTTTTGGGTATTGACATTTTCAGTGGATGTTGATTTAGCTGGATTTGAGCTTTAAGGGTCAAAATTTCGCTTTGAGTCCAGTTTGACCAACCAGTTCTCTTATATTGCCTTATACATACTGTTTCTGATACATTTGCATCACTTTATTGCAGAAACTTGACTCAAAACCCTTTTGTTTATCATATGATACTAGTGTCCTGCAACCTGGTGAATATCAGAAAGCAGAAGATTATATTATATTAAATTTGACCTCTTACATGTCAATAAATAGTAAATATACAGAAAAACAAAAAGCTTTTTTCATATTTTATTAAAGGGTCAAATAAAGTTTTAAGATTTTAAAATACTGGCAACTTGTCCAGGGTCTACCCCGCCTCTCACCTGATGTCAGCTGAGATTTTTGGATTAAGGTTGAGTTTGTGCTTACATGGTTCATTATGTCACTCTACATAATAACCTCTTCTTTACATTAGTTATTTGTTTAAAGACTTCATCATTAGTATCTTGATTAGAAGGAGTTATCTACATGTATAATGTAAATAAAGTAAATTATGAGCTACATTATCTTTTGATTCCTCAGAGAGGAAAAAGTTTCACATACTGTGTTTTGTTGGATAATTAGTGGTCCTTGGTGACTTCCTTACTATGTGGGTTGTACAAAATCAACTTGGTTTTTTCAAAATCCTGTATTTGACATAATTTCTCTGTAGAACTTCTTTGCATTATGTGTAACAGAAAAACATCATATGTTGGATTTCATTAAAGGTTGCTTGTATGTCCTTTATGATGTGAGAAAATTCAGCCTTTTAAAATAAATAATATTATTTTAATGATTACATTTAATTATATTATGTCAAATGCTAACAGAAAAACAAAAACAAGGTTTTAAAAGAAAAAAAATAAATATATATAGGCTATATTTTCAGCCAGCAGGAATACTATCTTTTTGGCTAAGTTCAGAGACCATGCTGTGATGTGAAGTTATGACATTTTTTTCTAAATTGTGATTGTGTATATGTAGATGTGTGTGTGTGTAAGTGAGTGTGCAAGGTGTAAAAAACTATGTAAGTAAATAAATTTGTAATAAAATGTAATACAGAGGAGACACCAGTAAGAATAGCTGTTTCAGTCTCTAAAGGAGATCTTAATAAATTAAATTCAATTATATTTACAAATTAAAGTGATCAGCTATAATATCTATAGGGCTCTTGTTGCAAAATTCACTTTTAAGTTAATATGAAACAATCTTCTCTTGGCCAGTGTACCCCCAGAAGACGATGATACCTAATTCAGCCTAAATAAAAACATGTTTATGTATTGTATTACTTGTGTTGTTGATAAACTTGGATGATATTTTCAATATAATTGATTAATATCCTCAGAGCTCAAAGGATGCAAGGTGAGAGGTGACATCATCGCTTCTGCTGCATGAAACGTTAAGTTAGCCAACATGACAACAGGAAGTTGCTGTTCAAAATAAATGTACAAGCAGAATCCTATAGAAGTCGTTTTTAAGTGTACACAGTGATAAAACAGCAAAAATAAAGGGTTGTATTGTTAATTTTAAGTCTAATGTTCTCATTTGGATATGTATATATGTAAAATATACGAGACTGTTTTTGTAGGGAAGCTACGTATTTAATTTTGAAAGGAATATCCGGTATTATTCTATGTAGCTTGATGGTTGTAGTGGACTCGGTTTCTGCTCCTTACTGTCAGATTGAACCAAGTTTGTGCTCGCTGGTGCCAACGCCCGGCGAAATAGACTGCTAACGTTAGCGAGCTGTGATAACGGAGAGACTAAGGTACGCTGCATAGACATATTCCAACTCAAGTGTGTAAAGTTTTTCCAAATTAACCCGGGGTCTGCATTTGCTTAACGCAGTAAAATTAACCAGCAGCAACTAAGCGCGTGTTTTTCAGAAACTATTAGCCGATGGTTGCTTAACTGGCTAACTAGTTAGCGTTGTGTGGCAATAGCTAGCACTGCATAGCACAGTTTGCTAAAAGGCTAACTAACACGTTTTTGGTTGCCGCCACCTATTACTTCAAGTGAATGGCGACATATTTTGTTATTTTTATCAAACTTATTAACTGAACTCAGCAGGATAATTTAGCTGGTGGGTGGTGAACGTCGTTGGCTAACATTAGCCTCCTCACATATCTGCTGCTAATGGGGTGTGACTGAATTATTTCATGCAAAGGGAACAGTGTTTTCTTTCTTTTCAACGCAATTATTACATTTTTATTAGTGAATACACAAAGTCTAACATTTATATTTCTTAATTTTGTGAGGTTGCTGTTTAAATACATATCTTTTTGCTTTGAAATGGCCTGACCTAAATCTGCTTTCACCTCCCCCTCTCCTCAGCTAACGCAGTTTCCATCAGCAGTAGCAGGAAAAGAAAGCACAGAGATGCAGACTATCAAGTGTGTGGTGGTGGGTGATGGAGCAGTGGGAAAAACCTGCTTATTGATTTCATACACCACCAACAAGTTCCCATCTGAATATGTGCCAACAGTAAGTGGTGCTTTTTTTTTGCGAGTGCTTTTTCTCTGCATGTTGTAATGCAAAACATAAGTGGTTAAATCATCTTAAGCTTATTAAGGAATCCATTACTACCCTCTTTGTTTGCAGGTGTTTGACAACTATGCAGTAACTGTAATGATCGGGGGAGAGCCATATACCCTAGGATTATTTGATACAGCAGGTATGAATGTTTTTATTTTCAATTTAACCCAATTTCAAACTGAAAATTGATATTATTCTTATAAAAATGTAACTTGTAACTATTACTTCTGCTGTGTTTTGTTTCTGTAGAATTTGATGACATTTGTTGGTGCAACTGGTGTTTATGCATTGCAATAGCAAAACAACACAATAAAACATCTTAAGTTTTCACAGTAGTATAAGTCCCTTGGATAGGCTTCCACTTTGGCTTTGCATGTTTAAAACAAGCTTGGATTTTCTACTGTAGTCATTCTATCTGGTAATAAACCTGTCTTGTCTTCTTTTAGGTCAGGAGGATTACGACCGGTTACGACCACTAAGCTACCCTCAGACCGATGTCTTCCTCGTCTGTTTCTCGGTTGTTTCACCTTCTTCATTTGAGAATGTTAAAGAAAAGGTTGGTGCAGAAAATAGTTTTTTTTTTTATTTTATACATACAAATTAAGGATTTTTAATTTGCGAAAAAATTACTTTTGATGGTGTTTAACACCCCGCAACCCTGTTCGGGAAATAAGCAGTGGAAAATGGATGGATGGTGTTAAAATACAATCTCCCATTTTTCTTATTAACACAGACATGGTTGCTGTACTTCTATCCTTTTTAAGGACAAGAACAAACAATAAATGAGCAAGGAATTTAAAACATATATAGATTTAGTAAATTACAGAAATTCTGTAACCTTTCAGACTTTTTTAAAATAAAAGTACTTCTTCTTAGAAAGCAAGTCAGGGATGGGCAATCCCGGTCCTCGAGGGCCGCAGTCCTGCAGGACTTTCCCTCCTGAAACACACCTGACATCAGATTTAATTAGACTTGTGCAGAACTGAACATTAAACTCGACACAAGTTTGCTAATTACCCACTGATTTGAGTCAGACGTGTTTCAGCAGGGAAAGTTCTGACACATGCAGGACTGCGGCCCTGGAGGACTAGTGTTGCTCATCCCTGGCAAAAGTATTTGCCTTTGATAACACTAGTATACCTAGGTTTTAACCACATAAGTAATTACTCTTATTAACACTGCCTATAATATTGTCCAGCTTGTGTCTATAACACTGTGTTGAGTGGAAGAGTGCGCATTGACTGCCAATCCTCCATTTTTGCTTTCCTGCACCATCTTTAGGGTTCTACTGAAGCACACATGCCAATACCGCCTGCATTGGCCTCCATAACATTACTTCCTTATGCTGCAGTTGTGAAATAGGGCTTTATGTTGTCAATCACCAGACACTGCAGGAGGACACTCCCAAGCAAGACTGTTTCAAGATATTTACATCAGGATGCCAGTGAAATAAAGCGCAGGGTCTTTATTCCATGAGTGCACTAACACTGCTGTGCACTATGTAGTACTCAAATGTCAATGTAAATGCACTTAAACATAGTGCACGAAGTAGTGTTAGTGTGCTGATTGAGACACAGCCACAGTCAAGCTGTGCCTGCTTTTTTTTTTGCTGGTGCATTGTTCATTTTGAAGCATGTTTATAAAGTATTTTAAGTACGCTGACTGCAGCGTGATGACACAATCCTCATGTGAACAGCAACGCAGACGTTGAAACACTCCTGGTGGAATATGGTACCAAGCAGAGCCGCTCCACAGCGCTTGCATGAATCTCCCATGATCAGTAGAACCCAGAGAGAAGTGGGATGAGAATCAAAGCTGTGAAATAATAAAGATAAGATTAGTTATTTTAAGTATGACTTGTGAAAGTTCGGTGTGTGTTAGGGTGAAAGTAAATGACTTGTTTAAGCTGTCCTTCCCGCTGTATGTACTACTACTCACTTCCAGACTGAAGGAGGTAATTGCAGGGTTGTTTGTTTGCCATCATTGCTGCTGTTTTTCCACAAGCATTTCTCTTTGTTTATTTTAGTGACTGTGTTTACATTTCAATGCTTCTGCAATAACCTTTTACATCAGACATTTTCAACATACCAAAACCTGGGGTGCCCAGGAATAGCAAAGGATCTTGCATATGGTCTTTTATATCCTCTGTAAAACAATTGAATGGCCTACCTTTTGCATATTTTTGTATTTTAGATCTTTTGAAAGGTTTTTATTTACCATAGTGTGGAGAAAATTAATTCAGCCTTTATAGCATGTTGGACAGTGTTGATGATGGGGATGAAGGCATTTCTACACTTGGATGATTTAGACATGAGAGATCAGACGTGCCTAACAGTGGACAGCAGATGCCTGGATGAGAGGGGTCTGTGAGGATTTGACATGCAGTTTTTTCCATCGATGTAGAGAAGAGCTCCTGAACTGTAATCAGAAGAGCACCAATGATCTTCAGAGAAAAATATCTGTTGTGGTCCTGATTTGTTTGCTTTGCCAAACCAAAGTTGAACTTCCTCGGTTTGTTAAGGGAATACATCTTTGCTGGTTTTTCTGTCATATGATCAGAAATAGTAGTGATTAGGAGCCCAAATGAGTCTATACAGTTGTACAGAGTAGTGTGGACAGAAGGTGATGCTCTAAACTGAAGTCCACAAACTAAATTCTGGCACAATTTCCTGGTTGGTCAAGATGTTGTAGTATATAAGGCAGTCCCAGGTTTACAGTAGGTAAACTGTAGGGGTCTGGAAACGAATGGAAATATGGTAAATAACATATTTTTACTATGAGCTTAAAATCATTATGTGATATAAACGGTGTAAAACATTTTTTTCAAGCTTTGTTTTTTCTTAAAGTAGCTTTAGGGATTGTTCTCCAGTTCTCCATAAAGGACATTCAAACCCAACCCTGCTTCTGTAATATGCAGGTCTGAAAGTTATTCATACCTGTAATTGTTCCTCATCTGACTCAGCAGTTGCTATCTCTGCTCTGGGGAAGGTTCAGTCACTTTTGACAGGATTTGGTCTGAATATGAGGTTAAAAAAACCTAATTCTTTATCCAAGCAGAGTAACTTCTTTCCTCTGGTGTAAATAAATGGTGCAAACTGCAACTTTAGTAGATATCTCTACAAAACATTACACAAATATCTCTTATTTACACTCTTTTGATAAGTTAGCACCTGAATCTTTCTAAAATAAACGTTTCAAAGGCTTCTTTAAGTTGTTGTTTGCAAGAAAGAAAATATCAGAATAGCATAGACTGAATGATTGTTTGTGAAGCTATAGCTAACTGGAGATTAGCATAGATAAAGGGGACATTTGTGAGATTACTTTAAATGAAGCAGCATCCAACATGTAATGAATTCATTCATCTATGTAGCTCCTGATTGTGCATACTTAACTGCTTTTTGTGTGTGTTTGTGTTGCAGTGGGTTCCTGAAATCACTCACCACTGTCCCAAGACTCCCTTCCTGTTGGTTGGCACTCAGATTGACCTGCGTGACGACCCCTCCACAGTGGAAAAGCTGGCTAAGAACAAGCAGAAGCCAATCACCCCCGAGACAGCAGAAAAGCTTGCTCGTGACCTTAAGGCGGTTAAATATGTCGAATGCTCAGCTCTAACTCAGGTAAGATCCTTGAATGTTTCTCTAACAGGCGTGTGGCGTGGGCTCTAACAAGGCTGGAAATGCTTTGCCCTGTCTGTTGCTAACAGCATCCAGCTAACTGCGTGTACTTGTTTCTCCCTTCTTTTTCCTTTTTCTGTAGCGGGGATTGAAGAACGTATTTGATGAGGCTATCCTAGCCGCTTTAGAGCCCCCAGAAACTCAGAGAAAGAGAAAATGCTGTTTGTTCTGATGTCTTCTTGCATCTTGCTTTGCCTCTCGATCGTCTGCTGCTTAATCATTGTAAAGAAATGTCTCACTTAAGTAACCACAAGCTCTTTTAAACTCTAAAGCTTTGTGCCCATTAACTGTTTTCGTTCTGTTTAAATGTGCTTTCTTTCAACTTGGCCTAATCACCATTACCCATACTGCCTAAGATGATAGAGTGCCAATCTTGTGTTGTAGTTTCTGTTGTCTGCACACAAGGCTGTTTTTTAACAGGTTGTGTTATCGTCTCAGCATTGAGCTCATCTGCTGTATCATATAAAGCATTTAGGCTACACTGTCTTAGACAGTAACTGTTTATTTTCTACTGAGTTTTTGTCTTTACTCAGAAAACCTGATCATAAGGAGTCTTGTATGTTATTTGAATAAAGGAACGTTTTGATTCCCCTGCTCCATTTAGTTTCACTGGATCTTCATGTATATGTGGAATAGCTTTGTTTATAATAATATTTTGTTTCCACAGAAAGGATTAAAGAATGTGTTTGATGAGGCAATACTGGCTGCCCTGGAGCCTCCCGAACCTAAGAAAAGACGTAAATGTGTTCTGCTCTAAGTTCCCCTTGCATTTTACTTCACATCCTTTTCCATAAAACATAGGTTAACAGAACCGAAGAGGTTTTTCTACACAAGCACATTCCATCATGCATGGTGAGATCTTTAAATATTAGCCTTCACACTGACTTCAACTAAAAATACATTTGGTGTTGAATGATCTGAAGATAAAAAATAACATTTTGGTAATGTGTGGGATAATTTGATGCCACTGAAATAAGAACCCAGAGTCTAAACCAACAAAATGAAGAGAATTGGAAATAGTCAGATTTGTTTTTTCATGGAGGTGTGATTCCAGGAGGAATGTTTTGGTTTTTTTGTCCCAAAGCAATGTTAAAACTGTCCTGTAAAAAAACAACTCTGTGTGATGATTAAAATACAAAAAAAAATCTGTTTTAATTCCCTCTGACACACAACTGCATTTCATTTATGCTGCATTGTCCATCACCCGTTCTTCCATCAGGTGATTAACTTTTTTCTTTTAAAGAAAATCTACAAGTTAATAGGAGTATGCAAACCATGCATCCATATGGATCTAAAATACACAAATATGTTTCCAGTTTGACCTGAATCAGCTTGGGGAGATGTAAATTGTATGCAAGATATACCCATCTGAATCTGCCCCAAATCTGAAGAAATTTAGGTGTCTGTTACTATGGAAACTGCCAACCTATCACCATTTGACTACTTAAGTCCTTTTGAGCATGATTTGGTTTGTTTTTGACTGAATGAGTTAGTTAATACAAGCCTTGAAAGATGATCAGAAGATGAACTTTGTAGAAGTACATCTGCTTTTAATGTGAGGCTGATGAACTGTTTTATAACCTGCGCACATTTGCAGTGACGCTGCAGCATTACGCTCAAAGTCTTGTTAAAACTGTTGAACTGAACCAATGATGTTTGCTTTTGTCTTTTACTACATCCATGCCTATTGTGAGGGATTGACTATGATTTGTAAATATAGTGAAAATAACTTATTGACTGAATAAATGGTGCATCACTAATGAGGTCTAGAAACACTAAGATGACACTGAAATCAAATCAAACAGGAAAATGTTTTGAGTCTTTGATTTTTATTAACCTTGACAAAGTTTTACTGTATCTTGCTTGTAACAAAGCACCACAATAAACCAGTATTATTAAATCTTTAAATTGTTATGTGTGTTAAATGTTTTGTGTCTTATTGCAATGATGAATGATAACTGAAACTATAAATGCATCACAAGGAATTATGGATCGCTAAGCTCATTTCTGCACATTCTGCATGGGAAAAAGACCTAAAACTTCATTAACTTTGTTTTTCACAATTGTAGGTAAAATGTATGTATTGGACTCTTCTAAAAACTTTGAAAACATGCACAAAAAAAGGACCTTTTCATTAATCGGTAACTTTGCTCAAGTTTTCTATACTTCAAGCTTTCACACCTCTTTGCATTACTATTTATTCCACTGAGGAAAAGCAACAGAATCCACAACCTAAATTTGAATTAATTCAGCAGCTGCACAAAGATCACATATTCACAGCCAGTCTCAACAAGCTGCAGATATACAAACACGTACACATCAAACAAACTGATATAGAGTCAATTTTACCCTAATGCTGATTAATAACAGTTACAGCAGCTAAATCTAAATCCTGATGCAAATAAATAAAATATAAAAATGTTTTTAAATGTATTTTGAAAAGCGCTTCACGTACAGTTAGAAAATGACAATTAAAATACATTTAAATCCAATACAATTTTATTTGTATTGCACCTTTCATACTCAAAGTAACAAGTGTTTTAAATATAAAAATTAACAAAAGGAAAAAAACTCATATTTACACATTCACCATCACATAATATTTAAAAACATTGCATAAAATGGAGAAAAAAAGTTTTGTATATTTTGTATATTTTTTTCTTTAGCCTGAAAGTTGATCTATTTTTGATCCTGTGTGAATTGTATTAATTCTATTCTGCCACCAAGTGAGGAATTACATTATAAGCAGAGGTAGTTGTGTAATCTCACTGATCAGAAACATGCAGTTGTAGCCTTCCTTCACCAAATCAACCTGTGACTTCATGCAAACACCTAAAAATTAAGAGTAGGTTATAAAACTTAAAGAACAAAATAATTGCAACACATTATATTGTTATTATATAGACCACTGTTGTCAATTCAAATATTAGGTCAGAAAAGTCATAAGAACAGCTTCATTTGGATGCTCTGAATGGGTGTGACACCCTCTTGTTATCATCATTTTCCATCATTTTAATTGCTTCAATTTATATATAAAAACAAATTATATAGAGGTTTGTTAGGTGTTCATAGCATTGGGTCTTTCTTATATGAAGTTATATGTCTCACCTTCTCCTCTTGGATTCTGAATGAGATTAGTTTTTGTCTTCCACAAGAAATAAAACAACCTCCAGTCATCAGGCAATTTGGAAGTATCTTCCCTTCTACACCTTCCTCCCCAAACAAAGTCCCTTTTAGCCACTTGTTTCCACTGGTGGCAAATTATCTGACACGTCCACACCATCTGTCGAGGAGGATGCGGGAAGATTTCCTCCAGGATGTTCAGAGGAAGCGGGGAAGTCTGACAAGAACAGAAAGTACACAGAAGAACTGAAGCTTGGATCAAGCAGTTCACTTTTTAATGCAACAAACTGTTTAGAAATTCACACTACTTCTTGAATTATGTCAGCATTTTGTTTTATTTTTGTTTTTTTAATCAGCATAACAGGCACAAAAAAAGTTGGCAGCACTTTTGGAAACTTTTATTTTGGAGCCATTTTTGTCCCTCAGTTAAACACGGTTTCTTTGTGTTCTCCGTTTTAAAATATTTCTGATAACCATATGAGAATTCGTGCACATTAAATCAGAGGGTAGTTACTCCCAGAGAGTCAGTCTAGATCCCCACACCTCCACTGCAATCAGGCTCTACACCGGCGCACCACAGGGCCATCTGCTCAAGCTGCCCCTTTGTGCATGACTTTGCCCCCATCCCAGCAGTGGGATCGCAAAATGTGTCCACATAACCACAGTGATCGGGTCCTTTCCAGGTAAGGATGGTGAACTGATGTAGAGAAAATGAGGTAGAGCCGCTCTTTAAGGGGTGCAAATTATAAACTGAATCCTAAACACCACAAAAGCTAAAGATCTGCTTTCTGACTGTGGCAAAAACCTATTATGAGGTACTATTTTTCTTTTTTTTTTATTTGTGTACAAACTTTTCCAGAGAGGTGTGCATTCACACATTTACAAGAAAAACTATTAGTAACATCAGACCTATATAGTGTTTCTGCAACAGCATCACAGAAATACACTAAAAACTAAAAAGAAGGCATGAAGCGTGCACAGTTGCAAAAGAAGGAAAAGACAGAAGTCTGTATGGGTTTTTTACAGACACGTCTGTTTTTGGTGCAGAATTTATTCAGCAAAAGTAAAACAAAACAAAAAAAAATCCATATCTTGAAGAGTGGGTGCTGAAAGTTGATGGTTAGTTATCAGGCTCTGTTATAACTTCGGATTTCCCCCAAAAAATTCAGCAGTCTGTATTTAGATAACTGAGTGAATTGCATAAGATGTTAACACAAGTTCATGTAAATCCCCTACCAACACTTTATTCAGTTTATAGGAAACACAATTTGCTGAAAAGATGTTCATGCAACACAACTGTTGTGTCCTAATCATGCAGGCTCTGCACACTTTAAAATGAGACAACATTGGCAGACTGTCTGTGTTTACTCTTTTAAAACTAAGCTGGAATTTCCTCCCTGTCTTTTTTTTTTTCTTATAACATCACACACATGTTAAGTGTAGATAAGAGGCCTTATTTATCCATAATTTAATGCTGTAGCTTGCTTTAAAATGAAACAGCAACCTAGCCAATCAAAACCAATGTGAGCTGATCCAATGTGGCCACTCCTCCTGCTCGACCCTGCAAAGATTAAATCTAAATGACCTTTGCTCCAAGGATGTAGATTTGATTTCAAAAATGGTGAGGCAGAATTATTCTTCATAAAATAATCTTTCAGTTGTGTTTTACAGGAGTTTTTTCTAGTTTTCTGTTGCAACTTTTAAGCTTAAACTGGCTCCATAATGCACATTTTAGGCTGTGTCCATAAGAACATGAATTAAAATCGCATTTTCCCCAAACCCCTTTCTTTATTTGTCACATTGAACAAGCAGAAAGGGAACGCTGTGTCTCTTATTGGTCAATCCCCAGGAGCGTTCACATCTGTTTCCTCACAGAAGCAGCAGCAGAACTCGTAAACAAACCAAATTAAATCAGTCAATAATGTCATGCAGTCGTACATGTCCTAACTCGTATCGGACGCATTAAAAACAAAGGTGAACAACTCATTGTTCAGCAGCTAAAACAGGATTTTACCAGACTGATGGATGATAAAAAAATATCTTATCGTACAATTTTTTTGTACTCAAAGATTTTTTGCTCTATCGCTGAGAAAAGAATGACTGTCTTATGTATATTTTCCCTTACAAAAACAATTCACCCCTTCTCAGATTGCCTATTATCTTGCATTAAATCAAATATAACTCCATAATCATCTTGCTCAAGAAATAAAACAGCTTCCAGTTATTGGGTGTTGCATGTCTGAAGTGATATCCTTCTCTTCTAAACCTTTCTCTCCAGAAAGTATCACTGTCACCACTTGTCTCCACTGACGGCACACTAATCAACACCTGATGATATAGAAGGTGCAGGAAGATTTCCTCCAGGAATTGGGTTTTCATACAGGTGACTCAGCCCGTGTAGCAGGTGTAACAGGTAGACATTACCAGTTGAGCCATATTCTAAGGATTCTCAAACAGAAAACCCTATTTCCTTAAAATCCAGTCCCAGTCCCCGGCTTCTCCCTCCATCAGTGATGATATCATCCTATACAAAATAAGACAGTTAAAAGACCATTTGTGCACATCTTCATTCTGTAGTGTGCTTTAACCCTTTAATGCCTGAATTGAGAGTAACTGGGCAGAGACATCTTACTTTTGAAATCTAAGAACTTTATTTGACCCTTTAACTAAATCTGAAAAGACTAGGCTATTTATTTTTTCCATATATTT
>JBAMIG010000014.1:4404859-4417243 GCA_037177335.1 Kiunga ballochi | reverse complement strand
CTCCCCCCCCCCCCCCCCCCCCCCCCCCCTCCCCCCCCCCCCCCTCCCCCCCCCCCCCACTCCCCCTTTCCTCCCCCTTTCTTTTTTTCCTCTTCTACTCCCTGAGATAAACAAACTGCAAATGGGATTTTCAATAAAGTGGTCTAAAATCTGAACAAATCCATGAAAATGATCTTTCCTGGCCAGGCAGCTCTCTGGATGTTCAGGAGTCCCTAAATCTGAACCGTAGAAACACCCTTGCCACTAAATAAAATTAAATAATCCACAAAAAAATACATTTTTCCTCATTAACTAAGCAGGAGTAGAAGAATCTCTTTGGCATCGTTACAATTTTTATGAGAAGCACAATTCAATCCTGCTTATGAGTAAGAAGTAAAATAGCATGAATTGGTGAAATCACACGATGGTGTCTTCACAGACTATAACATGTCTAAAGGCTGAAGTGGTATTCCTGTAGAATCTATATATGCATATATTTATATATATATATATATATATATATATATATAGTGTAGATGCATATATCGGGGACAGTGCCTTTACAAGGCACTTCCATCCAGACTGTAAGGCTCGGCTGGAGTCCAACTCTGCCAGTCCGAGCAAAGACTCCCATCCAAAGCTTTCCTCTTGTCAGGGATGCAGCAGAGAAATAAGATGCTTTGTTTTGATGAAAGCCCATTAAATATGTGGCTTAGAATGACAGCTTAAAATAAACAGAGGCAAAAAAAGCAAAAAAAAAAAAAAAATTCAGAAAATTATTCCCTTATCTAACATCACTTTCCGTTTGGTCCACATCCCACATGTAAGGGGTCTGAGGCTGACACATTTCTAACAGATTCCGTCATCATGAATCATTCAGGGAGGGGATGAACCAGTTAAGAGAAGTGCATGCAAGAAAAACCTTTAGTAAAGTACTAACTACACTAACGCAGCATTGTCTTTATATTGTTTTAATTTAAAATGGATACATTATAAATAAACCTGTCCATTTTTAAAATACAACTCAAAGCTGCTTTTATAAAATTATTTAGATGTGTCCAAACCTTAGTGTGGTTCTGTTTATCTAAACAGTAATAAAAGCAGCCACTTTTATTCAATTGTGACAAACATTACAAAAGACATGCAGCAAAAGACAACTTGAGAGAAAGATTTTAATAATATGGCAAATAAACAGAGATGCTTTCATGTCTTCGATCAAATAGGCACTGCAGTTTTTGTACAATACAGTACATAAAACCTCGGTGTATAAATTACATTACCAAAAATAGATGGATACCAAGGAGGTTAAAGACCAGATTTAAGATGGTAAACCACTGATTTTGGCGTCACATTAGCAGGCCACAACCATTTCTATGGACACTGGTTTTTATCAAACCCAGTCTCTGATGGTTTTACTCCGATCTGCATATTTATATGAATATAAAGACAAACAGTTTCTGATTTCTGAGTTACAAAGACATAAATCCATGTCATATCTAAAAGGGAGGTTTCCCCCTCCCCCTCCGTCCAACAGTCCAGAGAAGAGTCTTTTTGGTCAGCAGTAGACCCCTATGTGTCCGTGTCAATCCTGTGAGCTGTGTGACAAAAACAAGCGTAAAGAAGTCAGAGCATACAGAAGATCAGGTACTCTAAGAAGATTAAATATCTGATGACATGCTACAGTGAACATGTGCAAGGCCACTTGGAGCAATGCTGGGACTCGGTTTCCATGTGCTGTCCAGACCACTTACATTGCTTTGGTATCCTGAGTGGTTCCGTGTCTCCTGACAGGACTTGATGCATGACTCCCCGGAACTGATACAGCACCTTCAGGCTCTTCTCCTCCCCCACGCAGGGGTCGTAGAAGCCAGGGAGTCCTGACTGGAAAACAGATGAAAGCAGTGCACCAGCAGCAGTAAAGTGAGTCATCCCACAGTGAACTGAAAACACCTGTAATCATTTATAGCTGAGGTTTTTAGATAAACTGGGTGAGCGTGGCGCTCCGGTACTGGTCAGTTACCTTTGTGGCTTCGGTGAGGATGAGTTTGGAGTCTTTCACCAGACACTGCAGTGGCACAGTCACATCAATGACCCTTGCCCTTTCGTGCTTTTTGCTGGTATCTGTAACAAACTTGCCGTACCAGGCATTGAGGATGATGAGCCCTAAAACAGGAAATGACACCGACAGAAGACATTGAAATTGAATTATTTCAGCACTAAAAGATTTAAAGAAAACAAATCCGATAAACATTTTCCTTAAAAGTTCAATGTAAATGAGAGTTTGTATCATTTCATCCCTGGACAGAACTCACAAGTTTCTAGTTTTTATTTTTTTTTTAGTGCTTTGATTTTATTTAAATGGTTTTTTATTTGATTTTACTGCACTCTGTGGAAGCACTTTGTGATTTAATCTGTTAAAGGTGCTATATAAATAAAATTTACTTACTTAAACAAAACCAGCTAAATCAGTTAAAAAAAAAAACTATTTAGAAAAGTCATTTTGCAAATAAAAAATGCAGCATTTTATTATTATCACCATGACTGCAGGAACTTTACGAGGATAGAATAAGGCTTTTCAGAAGAAGCAAAAAAACAAAAACACCTCTAGCCTACAAATGCTGTGATTACAACACATGCACTGACTGCCCAGTAAAAATCTGTCATTAGAAATACAGTTATTAACTCAAACCCTAAAGAGTTGTGATGGAGTCTGCTTTGACAAGTGTGGGAAGCCATTTTTTTCTTTTTAACAAGCTGCTGAGAGGATTTTGTTTGCTTGCCTGTCAAAGGGATTGATACTAACCAGCCAGATGACGGCAGGATGGTCTGTATTTCTCTCTATTTTCCATTTTAAACCCTTAAAAAAAAGATTTTTCTACACTGTCTTCTAATATAACACTGGAAGCCCCATTCTCCCTTCTGCCTGGTCTGCATTTCCCTTAACTATTGCTGAACTGCTCAAGAACATTTACACAAGATGTCTGAGCTTGAAAATGAGAAGCAGAGAACTGCAAAGATATTTTACCTAAGAGTACCACTATTTTCTTTTTTCTTTTCTGAATTACCTCCCTGAGCTTTTCCATAAAACATTACAGCAACCATGTAAAGTTGGATCCAGTGATATTTACATAAAAACTCCAACGCAGCTTGAAGCTAAACTGAATGCAGGTTGACTGATTTTCAGTGGCTCCACACAGATGTCCCAGTGAGGTTAATAAATACAAACACTTTCTAAACTTCTGCATTGGAGTGGAACGAGTCCAGCATTAACAAGCCTCCCTACAGCAAAGTGAAACAGGTGAAACTTGTATGACTTGTGTTTTGTGTCAAGGTGCAGCTTCAGCAAGAAAGCCAAGGCTGGAGAGCAGGGCTGGAGGAATTACAGAGAAACCAAGTTAAGAGTAAGTGCATGAATGACAAGCCAGGAGGCAATGAAAGGAGGGAGAAAAAACCCGAATCAAAAGGTTTCAGTCTTACAAGAACGGTGGAATGAAGAGTGATGAAACTTAAATAGAAAATACTTCATTGATCCCTGAAGGAGTATTACAACTGATAAAAGCTGAATTAAATTTGTTTTTATAATTAAAATAGTATTTTTCTTTCTTTTTAAACAAAAGCGGTTGATGTGAGGAGACCCACAGCAGGGATCTTTAACCCACAACCAACAATCCGTCTATATGAAATGCCTTAAACAAGCCTCTGACTTGCTTTGGGGGTGATACATCTATTATGTACATTATTGAAGCAGCTGTCCAACAGAATGCTGCATCGCATATTAATGTTACTTTATGCACCAGGCCACATTCTGATACACGTATGTCAGAGGTTGCTCTGAGTGTGCATCACGGCTGGTTTATACATTTTAAAAGGAGACATTATCAGAGGAAGATAGGAAAAGGAAGAGAAAAGTTATGACTTTTACTCACTAGACAGCATTCAGAGAAAAAATAGGATTCAAATGAATATTGCATATCAGGAAGACAGCATGATTATTTTATTTGATTCCAATGATAATACTAATCCCCACAATTGTGATATGCTAAATAACTGTATCACTTTGACAGAACATTAAGGTTACTAAAAGTATTGATCAGTCATGTAAATGTTTGTTTTTACAAACTTAGAACCATGTAACTCCACAACAAATGGAGGAAAAATGGCGTTAAAACTTTTCAGACTTTCTTAGTTATATCACTGATCTTACCCATTCTAGACTCCTCAGCTTCAATAATCCTGCGCACAGATTCCTGCATGAGCAAAACCTTTAGAGAAGAGAAAGGCACAGATAAGAATTTACATGAATATCACTTACACTTTGCATCTCAGCTCTTCAAGCTGAAGGTAGGATTCTTGAATCAGACACAAACATACATGCATCTCAGTAATAATTCTGATACCAGCTTCAGATGAAAGTCTTTCAAACACTCACAGCAGCCTCTGCCTCCTGTTTCTTCCTGGCGATGTTAGAGGCCGAGCTCTCCCTCTGCTTCTCCAAGTCTCTGTTGCATTAAAAGACAAATGAAGAAATAAAATGAGCTCATTAAATCCGGCCACGATGATGCATGCGATGCTACTTCTGAAAACATTGCTTATGTAAGTCTTACTGTTCCTTCTGGGCCCGCACGTAGGGCCGAATGACAAGCCGCTGGATGGCGAGGTAGAAAACCACTGGTCCAACTGTGGCGTAAAACACGGCACTCGGCAAGAGCTGGTCAGTCAGGTGGATGGGAAAGAAATATGTCTGGCTGGCTCTGTTTAATCTGCACACAGAGAGGAGACTTCACTCCAGTAACTATTTCAAGTTATAAATGCAGAAAAGTGAAATCATTTGCTACTCTCTGTGCGTTTAATGTCCTTTAATTGACAAAAACCATCGGAAAACACAAAACAAGAAACTTGAGCATGAAGTTGCCCTTACTTGATCTTTAGGGAGACGCCTTGGGGCACCCCCACGCTGACAGTAGCCCCCAGCACACTGTGTCGACTGATCTTCCTCTCAGCGCCGTACTCCACCACAGTCCCAAAGAAACCGGATCTGTCGCAGGAAGAAAGAGTAACAAAGTTACCTCCCTACACCGAGCTTACTTTAACTTGAACAGTCAGACCGGTGTGAAACAAAGCAATATTACGTACGGCAGAGGGTTTTAAACGACTTCTGAATGATATATTGTGACGATTTTGTAAATTAATATTATGACAAAAAACTCCTTGATCCAGATGAGACACACAGATACGATTAGGCGGTATAGTAGTTAGCTTACATCCAGCATTTTTCTCAGAAAGTTATCCTTATTAGAACTTGTGATGACCTGCAGCCCTTCAGACAACATCTGGTGATCAGTATTAGGAATGTTTGAACATAACTGTGTTGGTTTTTGTAAAAAAGAGACAATATCTATATTTAAACTTTAGAAGCGGTGCAACAAAAGCATATTTTTTTATGGCACAAAAGGAAAAATAGCTGCAATGTAATCCACCAAAGAGACAACAGCCCAACAGTAAACACTGCTGGCTTTCTGGAGTATCCCACTACTTCACTGATCAGGCAGCTTTGAATACAGACCCATTACTTTGAATATCGGATTACATTATAATAACACATATTTCACTTTAACATACTTCACTGAGCCCTTAATTTTTGTCTGGTCTTCATCCTGGAACTTGTACTGGTAACTCATCATCATAAAAGTGTGAGGGATGCCAAGCTGCAGCAACATAAAAAAAAAGGTAAATGACTATTTTTGCACAACATTGACAAGCAGCTGTTCATTCAGAATGCCTGTTAACCTGCACTGCCAGGGTGAAGTGGCTGCTCTTAGTGTCCCTCACTATGCTGGTGTTCATAGATGAATTAATTCCCCAACGCCATTGCAGATAACCCATAGTGTTCTTATCCAGGTGGCGGGCTAGCACTGTGGTCACCCCAGGACGCACGCCCCGTGATGAAAACTGGAGGCCACACTGAGCCGTCACAAAGCTGAGGCAGAAAACAAAAGAAAACGTTGATTACTTTGTGAAAATACAGAACGATGATTTAAGTCTCCGATGTTTCCTCCATACCATCGAGGTGTCAAGTTTCGAAAAATCTTCATACCAAAGAGAGGTCCATGAGCGTCTCCAGCTCCAAATTCCACCTGTGTACACATGACAACACAGGTAAACAGTAGGAAACCACTCATTCAAAGCATGAAATGAGTGAGAGTGCGGCGTACCTCCCCCCACCCCTTAGCCGAGGTGACTCTTCTCAGGGCCAAGTTAATGGTACCGCCTCCATTCCCATTATGGGTTGACAAAGACCCAGACAAAATGGCTGTGTCTTTTGTAGTAAGAGGAGCCTTCAGCAGAACACACAGAACTAAGTGAGGTACATAAAACAGGCATCACAGGAAAGGAACAGCACCTCAAAAAAAAACTTCTAAACGATGAATATTAAAGCAAAGAAATACCTCTATGGATTGTGATATGTGCATTTTATTGATTTCCACATGTGGGACTCCGCCAACCATATCCTCAAAGTCCTCTTCATATCGATCAAAGAGGTCTGTGGCATCGATGCCTACGCTAATCGTTCCCTGCAAAGTAATCAACCATTACCACCACGTTCATTAAAAATGGAACAAGATACTCACCTTGAATATACCTACACCTCACTCAGTTTACCAGGAGGCTTGTTACGTCGCCCTCAACGTACCTTTGGGTTGGTCCTTTGCTGAAGCCTTCTTTCTTCCCGTTCCCTCTGAAGCCGCTCATACTCCTCTCGAATTTCTGCAGGACTTCTTTTCCTCTCCACCACCTGGAGGAGGAAGATAAGTTTGAACTACAAAGGGGGCATATATGTGACATTGGATATTTGTGCTTATGTCAACTTTACACAGTTCCACTTCTCTGCAAAGGTTCAGAGCCGCTGTCAGTTTCTTTACATATTAACAGGAAAAAATGTGCAATTTCTTTATGGAAACATGTAAAACAATAAAAGGAAAAACTGAAAATAAAAGGCAGAAATAATTTGGACTATTTCATGAGCTTAAAAGTTTGTTATTAATGTACAACTCCATGAACGATACTTCTGCTAAAGCTTAGAAAACAGTGGGATAGATAAGCTAAATGCCTCTTTCAGGTACGGTCACATTTTGACAGAAACTTCACTCTTTTGTTTTTAAATATCATTCACATAATGTGGATATTTTGTATAGATGACATCTTCTGTCTAGTTTATTCATAATTTCTAATGACAGACGGCACATCATGCCTAAATATAGCAGATTTTCAGCTAATAATTCTTTATGAATCAACCTATTGATGCAAAAATTCGTATGCTTGACAAACTAGAGTATCTTTGCTTTTTTTTTTTTTTTTAAGGTGAAAAGTTACATAGAGATGAGACGTGCTGCTGGTAAGAAAATGTTAACATATAAAATTCTAATCTAATTATTTGTTATGTTTGACATCCTTTGAGCACTAAAATAATTAACAGGTAAGTGTTAAATTACATAAAAACAAAATTAGCACATTCTTTTTAAACTATTTTAAATAAAAACATGAGGGTAAAATAGTCTGAAAACAGTCAAGTGAAAATATGTTTAAGAAAAGACCCCCTATAAAAAGAAAGCAATTATTTCTAAGAGTTAACACATCTGGGATAACATCACATAAAATCACAATCAAACTTACCTCCCACCCATCTACATCAAGTCCTCGTTTTCCATAGATATCATAGATAGCCCTTGACTGTGGATCACTAAGCACTGGTAAGAGATGAAGAACCATAAAGAAAAACATTAAACAATAGTTTCTTTGCTTTAGTTTCTTGTTACTGTAAGAATCAAAACATCTATATTTATAGAAATTATTCTGTACAGGTGAAACATGAGTAAAAAAATCCATGATTTGATTGAAGATTGTCTCACCTTCATAAGCATCGTGTACAATGTTAAAAAGCTGCTCTGCTTGTCGCTTTAATTCAGGATCTCTGTGTTTGTCTGGATGATACAACATGCACAGTCGCCTATATGATGCCTTCAGCTCCTCCTGAGTGGCCTGAGACAAACAATTCAATTTAGGAAAATAAAAACCTGGGATAACTTTGTCAATGACAAGAAAACACCCCGAAAATATTAATGTTGGAATTTAATTCATGCTAATGCAATTGATATATCATGTTATATCATGACATTATTGTAAGATGGACTTTCTGTGCAGTTAGGAGTTCAATTTCACCTTCATACAATGAAGTCTTCGCTAGATTTTCTGGGATCCACCAATAAAAGATCAATGCTCAGTTTGTGTTTACAACATACACATTTTCCCTGTTAACTTTATTAATCATATCCATTATCAGCAGCAGTAGAACTATTCTTACTATTCCAGTCGATAAAAACACCACATCAAGCATACTGTAGTACCAAATAACTATCTGTCACAACTTGCAAAACCTATGCTCTTAGCTGTAAATTAAATAAATACCCATTACGTCCAAAAGTATGAGACTAAACATAAAACTTTTTATGGTATCCAACAAACCAGATTTGATGCAGAATGGAGTCTTTAAAGAAGTTAAGAGTCGTAGCAATAGCCACTTAGCACATTTATTTAATCAGTCTGACTGTGAAAATAACTTGTCAGTTTGTCAACAATAGCTTCCCATTAAAACATAAACACACGACTCAATCACTTTCTTCAACAAAATACAACGCATGCTGGCAAAACTTTAACCCCCTAACATGTGTTGCATCTTGTAAAGTATCCAGCCAAAGTGTCACTCGCTCCATTTAAACCAATGTCGAGGGTCACAAGCTAGCTACCTAGCTAAAGTTGCACCTTGTTACACGAACAACCATTAAATATCATCCAAAGGTGTTTGACGGAATCATTGGCACATAGATCCGCACAAATATTTATTTGTATTACAACTGCATACTGTACCTCTCTCCGGACATTTAAAAGTGAATAGTAATCATCATTGCAGGGCTCATCCTCATCCAAGGCAGACGCCATGTTTTACGCCCGGTCATTTCTTCTTCATGTCATTTTACGTCACGCAAAATCTTACCTGCGCACTCTGGCGCCCGCTTGTGTCAGCTGCGAGTAACAACTCCCCGGTCGTTTAGGGCGGAGAAAGCAAAATTTTGTGATATGATTGAGTTTTTTGTTTCACGAGGCTGTAGAAAATGTCATTTTCAACCACTACAGAAAATATTTCCAAAGCAAAAAGTAATATGGCACATTTACTAACAGCAAAAGTGCTTTTGTTATTATTGTGATGTTGGTTGTTATAATTATCAAATTACCGTCTATAGGGATATTCGCTGCATAATATCCAACTAGAGGCAATTAAGGTGACGGTGAGAAAATTACTTAAATACATTAGCTCTTTTATTACTTTCTTATTACTCTTCGCAGTACCAACAAGCCTGAACTGACTGGCGCGCGAGTTGCAGGCAGCAGGGGAGCTGTTCTTTCAGCACCAACCCAAACTCTGCTCCTGCATTTCAATACTGATGATCAGCAGCCTGAGCGCAGTTATGACGCGATTTGGATAGTCTTTACATTGCCTCTCCCTACCTTAAATAAATATACAACTGATAAGCACCAATATAAGTTGAAAAGGATAGTCTACAAAAATAAAAGCAGACATCCACCAGTTTCTCAATGGTTGAACAAAATGTGTGACATCTGGAAATAAGATTAAACAATTTGAACGCATTGAATAGAGGAAGAACTTGCTTCTATATGATTTAATGGAAAAGCCAATTCATTAAATGTGATGCAGTAAACAGGAGCAGTGAAATAATTGTTATAGCTCATGACAGATTATGCAAACAGTACTTTATTTTCCTGAGGATGCCTTTCTTTTTGTTGTATGATCTAGATAATGATCTCTGTCAGGTTAGAGAGACAGGGTTACATGTGATTAAAAAGAAAAACCTAATGAAAGGCCATAATAAGTTCATTTAGCAGGATATTAACTGCGTTAGCGTGGAGGAATGGAAGTGCCTCACAACTTTAGCACAGGGAGAAATAGCTTCATTTATATTCACAATCTAATCAGATTTAATTAAAGACTTTTTGTTTAGTCACCATCTTACAAACGCGTCTTGTCAGACTTGCAGCATCTCAGCTGATTTAAATTCACACTTAAATGAGGAGAAGAAGGGGGAAAAAAAAGGGGGGTAAAAAGACGGGTGGTGATGCCAAGGTGAGGAGAGATGTGTTGTTTTTCATCCCGGAGCCTTTCTGTCAGTCACCGCCTCACAGCCAATGGTAAGTTTGCCTCGGTCGGACCGACTCGCTGCTTGCTCCTCCGGTCCCTCATCGTGCTGTCCTCACCGTGCACGCGCGTGGTACCCACGGTCGTGAGGAGGAGGAGGATGTTGCGCGTGAAGGGGAAATGGCTGCCGAAAACAAGCCGGAA
The DNA here is from genome assembly GCA_037177335.1 of Kiunga ballochi. Lineage (NCBI taxonomy): Eukaryota > Metazoa > Chordata > Actinopteri > Atheriniformes > Pseudomugilidae > Kiunga > Kiunga ballochi. The sequence goes on along the minus strand of JBAMIG010000014.1, from coordinate 4,406,853 downwards.
GGTAAGAGAAATATAATGGGATTAATTTACTTGTATGACTGCGGTGTGGTTTTGTTTTTTTTGCGGGAGGGGAGAGAACAGTCGCAACTCCGCGTGGAGATGGCACGAGCGCGAGGACAAGTGGAGACATTTTCGGCGGAAAAAAAAAAAAAACGGGCTCCGCTGTTTTCCTCCGAAGCGGCAGCTAAAACGTGGAGACATCACTAGCCAGCTAATATTAGCATGCTTTCTAGCCAGCTACTATTCCCAGCGTAGCACACACATTGAAAGCACGCCACGGGGACGAATAGTCCGCGTGGGTTTAAAAAGAAAAAAGTACCGCGTTTAGCGTTAACCGTAACTCCGCTTTCCTGTCAAACGACCAGCGATTCAAGTAGTTCCCAACAAGGCTAAGTTAATGACAACATGTCATTGGCATCGACCAACTTCTTCCCTTATTACCCAGCTTTGAAAGCGGCTCAGTTCTTAGTTTATTCCCCGATATTTGCGCCTTCTTTTCACGGAAGTGAAATAATAATAAAGAAATATCTTATTTATAGCGTGTCAGACTAGTTTCCCCTTCCTCTCCGTCTTGGACAGGGTCGTTCAGTTCCCCCTTGAAGCGCCAGGATATCTATTCGTTGATTTATTAAGTGATTTATATTTTTAAAAAGAAAGACTGCTATGTTTACTAAAATGCCAGTTAATAGTATTTGGCCTGGATTTGCTGTGAAACAGGGGGATGTAATGGTTGTAATGCCTGCTCCGCGCGCATTGCCCCATCGCGCTTGAAATGCCATCACACAGGAGGAAACGGGGAGGATGGAGAGCAGAATTTCCAGCAGCCTGCCCATGACACTACTTTACACATAGGACGGAATGAGGACTTTCCCTCCTCTCTTCAGCTGATTTAACTAAAAAAAGAAACGCACCAGGCTTTAATCATTTCCCACATTGTGGGATATTTCTTTGCAGTACATATGCGTGAGGGATCTGTCATCATCCAGACAGGCCCATAATGAATGTTTGGGGGAGTAATTAAAACAACTGCACGAAAATAAAGGCAAAAGAAGCAACAATATTAAAACCCATGCAGATTATTGATATTTGATAGAGTGACTTGTGTTAGTTTTATGCTTCATTTAGCTGAGAACACAAATAGATTTAATGAAACTTACTCCTAATTTTAAATGCATTAACCTTATTTGCATGTGTAATAGCATTTTATTGTTTATGTCTTTATTTTATGGGCTGTTTTGTCCAGTTTCTAACTTTTTTTAAGGAGCAGCCCAGTACACAGTGATACATTACCTCTATTCTGCAAGCTGTACCTGTGTTTTTCTTTATGTTTATTGATTTTATTAGTGCTGGCGTGCAGGGAAAGAGTCACCGTGGACTTGAAAGCTGACTGCATACTTTAAAAAAGATATAAGAAAAAGAAAATATCTCTTTTAAAATAACAATTCTGTCCATCTTAAGCTTTAGGGTCGTAATGCCTTCATGCTGGCTGTGGCATGAAAGGGAGCTCTGACAGATTTAGCTGTCTGTAACCTTAAACACACATTATTTCAGCTTTAGAATGACTCTAATGTTTCAAATAGTCCCTTAGCATAAAGCACTGGTCTTATTTGTTTGGATGTCAGTGTGCCAACCACTAACCTGAGGCCCACCAGGGGGTGGTATTGAGCTGAAGAAGTGCAATTATATGAGGGTTTGGTGTGGGGAGGGATATGGCCAAAAATACAAAAAAAAAGAGGGGGAAAAAAGATGTCTGGATTAGTGATAGTTACAACTTCGTTGTGGCGAACAGTCCTAACGTATTCAATAGAACACATCAGCTGTGGTTGGGAACCTTTAAGCCTCTCCAACACTCAGAGCTCTCACTGAAAACCCTGACTTGAAAGTCCCAATGCTGAGCCGGTCAAGTTATTTTCAGTGCTCCTGCTGGCTTGTGGTTCGAGTGAAAAGAGTGAGTCCTTCTTCCCTCCAAATTCTGAACATGCATTTGTAGCAAA
>JBAMIG010000014.1:4374596-4391395 GCA_037177335.1 Kiunga ballochi | reverse complement strand
CGCGCCAGTATGACGTATGCGGTCTGCAAATCCACACTTCGAAGTGTGCAGTCTCTGAATTGAGAAACAGCCTGTGTCTCTGCAAAGGTCAATTCTGATTCGCTGAAGCAGAACATGATTAGTTTTCGTACAGACAGTTCAGGTGAAGTCTCTGAAAGTGTTGAGGGGACATACGACGGGTTAAAACTTCTGAACCACTCCCTTTTCCACACAAACCTTTTTCACATTTCATTTTCTTATGTTTTTTCTTGATGCTTTTGCATTGTCCTGAACATTTAAAAGGTTTAGTTTTCACTGTGACTTACTAACACTACATTCTGGGGATCACTTAAAACCCTCCTATTCTTCCTTAAACATCCTGATTTTGTCTCTAAAACACTTTTCATGCAAACAATTTGTGAAACCAAGTGCTTTCCATAGAAACAATATAAAAAAGCAGCACATTGGTAAGAGCACAGTTAATAAAATGCTCGACACAAATGCCTACTACTTCAACTTGTGTTGATTTAGTAAACTCCCAGAGGATTCTACATGATATTTAATATCTTTTTTTTTTACACTAAACAAATATGTGTTTTCTCTCAAGTCATCTGCTTGTTTGAGCCAGAAAAGAGCAATGATATGAAATGCGCTCTGCATCACTGTGAGGGCTTGTCAGTAAACATTACTGGTTTCTAATTGTCGTGAACTGATTGTGAAACGTAAATTGCGTATTGAAATACATACATTATGATGTAAGCACTGGGCCTGGTAATTGCAATTATTTCCTGAATAATATGCCACACATTCTTTTGTACAACCCACAGATTCCTGCACTAAATCTCCATATACTATAAAATCACTCAAGGGTGTTTATTGTGTCTAAATAATGAATAGACACAGCTTTTCCAAGTTGGCAGTGAAAAATTTCTGCTGAACTCCCCTGACAGAATGCATTTCACTGTAAAAAAATTTAGCCCACCACACAATAAAATGTATGCATTACTCTATTCTTAAATGAATTTCCTAATTCATTTGGGGGGATAGTTATTTTAGAGTCAGCGTTTTACTGCAGAAAGACTGATAACTGATAAAGAGGTAGACGAGCAAGGCAATGAGATATAAAGCCTGAGCTTAATATTCTTTTTCTTTTTTTTTTTTTTGCTCTCTTTGTAGATGAACATGGACATTTGAAAATATACCTGCCCAAGAAGCTGCTTGAATGTCTACCAAAATGCACGTCGCTGCCAAAGGAGAGACACCGGTGGAACACTAATGAGGTAAGAACACCGCTCCTTTTACTGAATCCATATTTTTACGGAGACGTCCATCCAGCATGCACGCTGTCCTCACAGTCTCTTTTCAATCACATTTATAAGTCATGTGAATTCACTTCAGAACGACATGATACCTGACAATGAGGCTCACCAGTCCAACAAACGCATCCCAGCTCACATTAGCAATGAGACGGACATACTGAATCACTGTTAATGTGTTTACTTCTTAGATTGCAGTCATTACACTTTTCATCATCACTGTTTAAACAAAGGTTAAAGAGGATCATCCCTTTTTCTTTAAATGTTTGTGTTCCTAATCATATCTGTCATTGATCGGAAGCTTTAAGATGCACCTTTAGACACATTTGCAATCAATTTAAGTAGCCTAAAAGTGATTGTTGTGTATTGATGCACAGGTTCCTGCAGTGTTTTCTTGTAGCTTCGTCACAGAATCATTCAGCTGATTATTTATTGCTACCTTAGCTCAGCGTGGATGGCTTCACCTGTAAATGTAACATGAGGTGTTCTGAGATGAAAAAAAGTGGACATTTGCTGTCTGTATCTTTAAACTGACACATTTGCAAATCATCTCAGAGCTTGTGTTTTGTGTTTACTATCGACTCGGGTGAGCTCATTCTCTGTTGGCTGTAGTTCAACAATTCAGAAAATGTTTTTGCTTTAGTGAAAAACGACGAACGGTTTGTGTTTTCTCCTTTCCTTTCTCTAAACTTCAGGCATTCACAACTATTTGCTTGGTCATTTCCTTGTAGAGCTGCACTGAGACAATACTTTTGTGTGTCACCCAAATGCTCTGGCAGATGATGATTAATACAGCAGTAAGGTGCATTTTTCCCCTGTAACATCCGATTTTTTGGCAAAGTATTGTAAGAAAAGACAGATTATGTTTAGATTTAGGAAGGAATCAATAAATGTAAAAGTCAGCAAATACTCATGATCAATTATTCACACAATCTTGAAGAAAGCCTCGCAGAAATTATGCGCAGGTCTTAAACGTGTTCCACGGTAATTCCTGAACAGGGACTTGTGTTGCTTCATTTGGTGCAGAGCTCATTTGTCAGACTGCGCTCGTTCTCAGGGGATAGGTTGATGAATTTATCACTTTCATTTGCACTATTGATATATGAAAAAAAACAAAGGCAAACACAAAAACAACTGTTTTTGTCTTTCCAGAGAAAAAAGTGCTTGTAATTAGACCTAGGTACCCCGCGTGACAAATCTTAAAGCCATTATGTGAAACCCAACCATCCGTGTTGTGGGATTAACAAATTGTGACCCTATAAATATGGTCATCTGCAGAGATGAAAGTTAAGTGCACAGAAAAGCTAACGCTAAAGCACCACAACGACTTGTTTCTATGAAAAGGAGATATTCAGGGAGACGATCTGTCAGTGACAGAGTGTAAATGATTGTTTTACATTGATTTTGTGAAGAGTCTGTTTCTCAGAAAACGGAGAGGATCAGCATATCTGTTGTAGAAGCTGACAAAATTATACAGCTGATTAATACACGTAGAAATGTGTCCGCTTCCTTTTACCTTCCATCACTTGCATTTTCCATCCACCGTAAGTTTCCATCTGTCGTGTCGGAGCGCGCACGAGACCCGCGCTGCGTCTGAAAAATGTACAGCGCTTGTGTGTTTCTAATTGGCTGATGTTGTAACTTGTTTGCCCCGTTTGACCCGTATTGTGCTGCCAGCAGTCTAAATTAATTAACATGGCTTTGAAATTGATCTCAAAATGTAAGTCTGTGCATTTGCTGGGGAATGCTGTCGGCCACAGTTGTTAGCATGTCTTGTCATTTATTACCAAATGAAATCATATTTGTGGAAAGGGCCGTGTTGTGTTGCTGGGATGCAGATTGTTTTTGTGGATGTTTTGGCAGGTTGATAGTAAATTGGGTGAAAATGAGAGAAAAAAATAAGACTTGTCTTGGTGTTATGGTATGAATGCCAATAGTATCTGCCACAGCGGTGGAGGGCTAGACAACCTTTCCTAAAAATCAAGGACGTCTATTTTTTTTTTTTTTTTTATGCACACCATGCAAATCTGAGTGTTTGTGCCTCACTGGTGGCAGACAGGCAGGAGGGGAGGGATCAGAGAGGCTCTTGTCGGTGCCATTGTGTGACTCTCACTGAAAGTGACACCTCATCAATTCTGTGCATATTTCTGGCACCAGCTCAGCATGCTTAATGCACTAATCCCCCCACCCCCCCACCCCCACCCCCTTTTAATGTTTGAAGAATCCGAGTAGTCTCGTAGGTTGGCTGCTTATGTTCATTGGAGAAATTGTCTGATGTATATCAATATTATCTTCCCGTTCACTGTGTTGCATTGGAGAACCACTCTATTGGTCTAACACGTGCAAATGCATTGGAAACTCACAGGTTAATGAAGTGTGCAAAATCATCAGAGCCACTATGATTTATCAATTAATCCATTGGGACAGATTAAGTGGAAGCTATGTTGATGACTGATTAATTGCATTAGTCATTTTTCAAGCCGAAACTCCCTTAGTTTTACAGAAATGTGTTTGTTTTTCACATAACAGTTTGCCGTCTGTTGGTCATAGATGATTAACAGTGAGACACTTTTCTGGTGTTTTACATACAAAACAATTAAGAAACTAATCTTCCAATTTCAGAATTCCTCTGTGCACTTTATAACGCATAACGGTAATAAGAATTTCATGTAATTTCATGTTTTAGATAGATTGGGTTTCACTCTTGCAAGGTTATATTATTTGTGCAATATCTGTTCTTTATGTACATTTACAGCCTCAGTGAACTGCCAATTACCGTTTCTGACATGCGCCAGAAGCTGCCTGGACGTTGCACCGATGTATTGAGGAAATCATAAAATATTGACTGTTCCTCCTTCGTGTCGCCCACTTCTCGCTGCACTTGTTCATTTGCACCATGTTGAAATCTGGGGTACTTCTGGTTCACATTCACCTACTATTTTTGGAAGGCGAGCGTGGAGTAGCGAGAGGTGAGAGAAGCTGATGCAAAGCTATTCATTTTCTATCATTCCCAGGACTCCCCTGTGCAGTTAGATGAGGAGAAGGTGCTCAGGAATACATTTCGTACATTTACTGGAAAATTAGATAAACCGATCGAATCAAACATTCAGAGGAGCGGATGAGGGGGGGGGGTAAAAAGGTTGAATGGTGCTCTCGTCAGTGAATCATGAGAAGAATGCAAGTTACAGATACGCTATCTGCCTTCAAATGATCAATGGGGCAACAGTAACAAGAAGTGTTTGAGAGCAAACAAGCCTCTGCTGAGAGAAATACAGCAGGAGGTCAAGACCAAAATAACTTTTTTCCCCCCTGTTACAATAATCAGTGACATTTCTGTGATTTCTCATCTGTCAAAATGTGACAAGAGGATAGCAGACCTTACAGTGAGTGGGCTGCCAGAGAAAACATAAATACTTTTACAGAGTCTATATTTACCTTGTTTGTGTACCTGCTCTTTCAGCCGTTGATGTCACCGTGCCTCTCAGGTGAGAGACACATAGAAGCAGAACCTTCCCAGCATTCCCAGCAGGTCTACAGCCGGCTGCCTTTGTCTGCTCGGCGCTCTGGCTCGACCACCTCTGTTTTGCGAGACAATTCGACTCAGATTACAATCTTTTTTTTTGTTTTTTTTTGTGTTTTTAAAGCAAAAGGACATCTCTCATAGGAAAGGCTTTAGGCGTACATCACTCTCAGAATCAAAAGCACTGAGCCTGATGTTTGCTTATGCTGGCTTGCTGGTTGCAGGACCTAAGTTCTGCTGGAGAGTTTAAAAATTCAGTTTTCAACACGGTCTTCTTATTCTGTGACGTACTTCAGAGTAATGAGTCAAGCTAAAGCTTACAATAGTCGTCAAACCAAGTGGATCATACAAATTTGATTTTTCTTCCCACATCCACTGTTCAGCTCGTCTGAGCATTTAGTGTGAATGACAGCTTTTGAGGGCCCTGAAAGCAATAGTTGCTTTTTCAGTGTCACAAGCTGGATTACAACCCGAGTTGTTTGTGTACATAAACTAAGCGACTCATAACAGGAGGTTTAAGTATGACATTAGTGCTGACAAACAAAAAGAAATAGTCAATTGTGGAGATGCGACTATATTCCAAGTCAGCAAAGGCAGAGCAGGATAGCTCAGAGCCTTGGTTGAGGAAGGACACTGGTTCTAAGCTGGTGTGACACCCTCAGCCTTTAATGAACGCCACAATGCTCTGAGTACTGTGAGCTTCCACCCAGCTTAGAGGCGACTGCTTCTGAACTGGTGCTGAACCAAAACAGACAAGCGAGCATCAGCTAAGGCCTCCACCGGCCTGCTACACATTTAATGCCCTTGTCGTCAGGAATAATCCTCTCTGCCTCACGCCGCTGCCAGCAGCAGAGCAGCATGGTGCCTGCATGCAATATGCCACCGCTCAGGACAGAACAGTAGAACCAGTGGAAACACTTTGTGGACACACTGGGAAGGGAAGCGGAGATCAAAAAGCACCACAAATGAAATTAGCAGTGATATCAGATAGATTGTGAGGAACAGTGTGAGATAGAAGGTGGCTGCAATAATGACAAAAACAATTGGATGCAGTGCAGTACAATCATTCACTCCATATCTCAAAGTGAAAGATAATTTGTGTTAACTCACTTCATGCCACTGTGAGGTCTTGGGTCCTGCTGTTTTGATTTTACACATCAATCAGTGGCTTGAATCCAACAAGACAAGACAAATGAATCATTTTATTATGAAGGCACCTGTTCTTTGAGATTAATATAAGCTCTTTGTTAGTTTAAAATATCATGTGAAGGCTCTGCATCTCAAATTTGTAGCCCTTTTAGTGTTATTATCTACTGTGAGTATCTCCCCCATTTATTATCTCTATTCTGTTGGAAAACCACACCAAGGATCCAGTAGATCATTTTCTCTCAGTCTGCTGATGCTTCATCAGTGTGGGTATAGGATCCGGTTTGAGCAGGCCAGTCATCCATACCTACTGCCACTCTCTTTTTTTGCATGTTTACAGTTTAATTGTGTCGCTCGGTCTCATGCAAAAGGGTAAAAAAAAAAGTCTTGTGTCTTTGCTTTTTTATTAATCTAAGCCCTTTGGGGCCACCTTATCTGATTGTATCATGCTCCTGCTGTATCATGCAGCAGGAAATTAATTGGCAAAGGTTGGGATTGCTATGCCGCTCTTATCACACCAATTGATGAAACAAGTCCAAAAAAAGGTCTTTAAACCAAACCGAATGCTGCAGTGTAGATGCTACATGACAGATTTAACCATCATCTTTCATATTAAATCCATATTTCTATAAAGTTTAACTTTGCATTTTTTACAAACATACAACAACGTCCTCCAGTATAAGCGGTGTCCTTATGTGAACCACTGGGAAGTATTGCATTGTGTTTGTGGAATAGAATGGTCAGATTTCCAGATGTAGTGATTATTTCTGTGGCTATTAATTACATTGCATTCTTTACCAGCTCAGCTTTTACAAACAAAACAAATGAAATGTTGCATGGAGTACACTGCAGATCTAAGACTTTGGTTTAAAGTTGCAGTGCACGAGCATCCCCTTTAGAATATCCTGTCCTCATTAAAACACTGGGAGGGTCAAAGCGTTCTCTTGTGCATTAGAGCAGCTTGTATTGAAGAGATCTGGCTTCCCAAATTACCCCGTATATGACTTTTTATTGCCTGTTCTGATACATTTTTGTCATTACGCTGCCAAACCTGAACTGGCGGCTCTGTTTTTATGGACATTCACCTAATTGAACACAAGGTCATGCTTGATTAAATGTTTATCTTCATTTGAGCTCCTTGCCATGCAAGGCTTTCTCTGAGGAGAGTAATTAAAATAACTCCCACCATTTGCAAATGTTTACAGAAACGTTCATTAGCTTCTCAGGGGCAATCAGCGGAAATTAAAGGTCATGTTTGTCCATCTATCTGTTTATTTGTTGTTGTCTTTTTTTTCTCCTCGACATTTCAAGGTTAAATGTTTTCTCAGTAACAGATAATAGCATCTCAGTGAATAGAGTAGATGCAGCAATCTGTGAGGATACTTTGATGAATTCATTTCTTTTAAGGTTTAGATGGCAGCATAGCAGCTTAATTCATTCTGGCTGCTCAGGGTGCAGGTATTCAGCCACAGCGATGCTTTCTGTCAACTTTTAAAAAGTTTTTTTTTTTTTTTTTACAACAGGAGCGCCCAGGCAAATTTATATCTGTGCTGAATTTAGGTGAAATGATGCTTTAATCCTTCTTAATTACTATCTGCTAAATGATATATCTCCTGCAGCCCCACCCCATCACATTTAGCAAGACAGGAAAACAAGGAAGTAGCAAGGTTTCTTTGGATGGCTGACTTCATAGTAACGTCCTGTGAGCTTGATAGCTTTGCTGATTGCTAGCGTTGTAGCGTACTGTGAAGTGTCAATTGCGAGGCTACTGTGTGGTGAGGCAGTTGTAATAGGAACCCACCGGTCAGGTCATTGAGGGGGTTCTGCATGCTGCAGGGACTCTTTAGATGTGCACATCAACGCAGGGGTCCTCAGTATCCTCTGAAGGCAGGGGTATCCACTCAAAATTGCATGACCTCTATTGTAGCGTATACAGGTCACTCCACCTCCTGTGGGAAGCCTCTAAATTGAACCCAGCTTGTGTCTTCGATTTCTTTCCATCGCTCTCTTCCTCTGGTTTCCCTCTTTTCTCTTATCTTCTGTCTCTATCCCTTTTCCTTCACGTGTTCAGTGAGCTGCAAAGCTATTCAGGTATAGATGGAAAGATCTCTGCCTTTCTCTCTGAATTGCTGGGTCAGGGTTTTTTCTGTGCACAACCATTTTGTAATGGAGTTTAACTTTATTTACAAGATTAAAGGAAATGAGTTCTGCATTTGATGTGCCCATCCAGGCTTCAATAAACTGTTATATTCTTCCATATACAGTAGCTTTCCATGGAAATGAATACCTTTATGTCAACTAAGAGTAGAAACAGTAGGAGCTGTATCGTATTCACTACCACGATCCTTTCTGTAATCACTTAATCTAATCATTGATGTTGGATGTACTGCCTCACATGGGTTACGGCTAAATTCTTTCCCGGATGGAGGTCGGCTGTAAAAGAGGTGGAGATGAATGACAGACTCGTAATTCACTGCAAATCCATTTCTGGAAATGTCTTTTTTCTCTTTAATTTTTAGAATCTGTCAAAATTAAGATGGATTATGTTTATTCTTTAGTCTTCAAACATTTCCCACATAATAGAAATGTAATGCACAAAACTATATAAATAGCTAAATTTGTTTTTTGCTTCTGCTGTCGCGCTGAAGCGGTGTGTTAGTTAGTGGTACCTAACAAGAGGCAGCCTCTTATAATTTAACGAACGCAGTCAATTACACAAAATGGAAATAAAAAGAAAATCAAACCTGAGCTGCTGCTCGTGCAGGAGGCACATCAGAGAAAACACACTCAAAAGAGTAAATGCATGGAAAGAGACTGCAAATGAGATTAATACAAACTTTAATCTTGACATTCATACCCAGTGGGATGAAAATAAATAAATAAAAAAAGAAACCCTGTGATATGTGTGTTTAAAAAAACCTCTGCTGCAGATTCTCAACCATAAAATTACTGTCTTCTGAATTATGCATTTTGCATCAGATGCTTTTCATGACCACTGCTGTTTTTTCAGCAAGTTTTTGATGCTTTGGATCCACCACCATAACAATCAAATGTTACAAATTTACAACATGATCTTAGTAAATAATGTGAGAGAGAAACAAACTGGTTTATTTAATGTGTCACAAAGTTGTCAGGGTGAAGTAAAACGTATTTCTGTTGGACTGTAAGGTAACAAGAACACAAGCGAATAGAAAAGGTTGAAGCAAAAATGCAGGAACATGTATGAATAATACAATAATAAAACCTACAGTTGAGGTTTCATTATTGTATTATTGAGTTGCATCAATTAGAAAATTAAAACTAATTTCATCTTTTCTTTTATGATTTCACTTTATTAGTCCTCCCTTGTAGTTACTCTGCTAAAAACAGCTGAACTACTCTGATGTTTCTGGTTTTAAATACAGATACAGATACCTTTATTTGTCATTGAGCTGGCATCCCAGCACGATAAAATCCTGAATCACGCATACAAACACATTATATACTACATCTACTGCATGTCGTAGAAGTGAAAGACATTTATTTTATTTCTATTATTTTTTGCAATTTGATATTATTTGCAGTAATGTGTTTAGGATGTCTTTATTGTGCCTAAAATTGTTTTCCAATGTGGTTTTCATATTGTAAATAGCAAATAACCTGAACTGAGACAGGTTATAATGATTAAATATAATAAAATCTAAATGATTGGATTAATCAGACCATTTCACTCTGGTCATATTTAATAATAGTACTTCTACTTTATAAACTCAGCATGAAATTTTAAATAAGTTTGTGTTTAGTTGATCTTTTTAATAACACCATTTTATGTTGTGTGATTTGTTTTTGGTAAACCGGATTAAAACATGTGCTAAAACATGTATGAACGTTCTACTGAATAACAAACAGCGCTATTCAGTCCTGCTGATATCACTCTCATTTTGAGTTTCTTGGCAGAATAGATGATTCCACTCCATCACAGTTATATGGAAAAAATCCAACACATACTGAACAATTTTACACTTTATTCATTTTACCCTGTCAATGAACTCAATAGCATGTAGAGGATCGATACGCAGCCACAACAGCTTGACACGTCCTCCTCAATCTCGTCACCGGCATGCTCATTTATTGATGTAGGATGACATCACATTACTCAACCAGGAGTTGTTGAAGGTCAACCAGTGAGCTTAAGGTGGCTGCTCTGGGATGTATAACACATCCAAGATGATCTCTAAAGTGTTCACTTGGGTTAAGGACTGAACTCCACTCCCAAACCTGACACCCTGTGGGGGACAGCATCATCATCCTGGAGAAGGAAGTTAGGAGGAGGTCTGGGATCTGGGAATATCATTCTGCTGTGTCTGCCTTCCTGTTAGGTAGCAGTCAGTCCTAAACTTGGAACTGGGACACACCTGACAGCACTCAGAAACTCAAAGCAGTGAAAAAAACCCACAATTTTAATTAGGATAAAGTTTAATTACATTTTACTTTACTTTGAAGAGGTTGTAGGGGAAGTGAGGTATGAGTGAGATGGCATCATGTGAACACTTTCTTTATTTTGCCGTTTGATTCGGTTTAGGCCATAAAAGAATTTGGTTCTGGGAAAACTGTTCACACTTTCAAAGGTCAAGTTCTGCTTTATCAGTAGATCTCCAAAAATACAGCCTCTTCAAATTTCATCACTGATCTTATGTGCTGTGGATCAATACAGCTATGCAAGTTTGCTGATTATAAGGTAACAGTGTTAAAAATGAGAACACGTCCATCCTGTCGTTCATATTTTATTCCCAGAGAAGCAGTGATATTCGCACAATGATGAGTATTATAAAACATTTAGCCAAATTTGATTGGATGATGTCATCATATTTTATTTATCTCCTGTTTTCTGGCTCAACACTCCAGATTTTCTCGGATTTCATCCATCAACACAAATAAACTTGTCTTCTTCCTGAGCTGAACCTTTATTTTGAAGGCTTGTTCTGTTGCCCTTTTTTTTGTTTTTGTTTTTCTGAGTTGTTTTGTAATGCCTTATGAAGCACAGCATTTGTTCAGCTCTATCGCCTGTCCGCTTTGTATTTCACCAAGGTTAAACAACAGTGCGGGCAAACAGAAGCACGCCATGTATCTTTTTATTTTTGTTGAGGCAGTGGAAACGGGGAGAAAGGCTTCTTCCACTATTCCGCAGAGGAAAGAGGATGTCTTTTAAAGCTTCAAAGGAGCACATCATTTCCACACTACAAACTATAACATGTTCAGATGAAGCTGAGGTCGGAAGATACTTTATCTGGTACCGGATAGAGGAGGCAGCCTTGACTCAGAGTAAATGTTTTACAGACGTTTTCCAGGAAATCCCTTTGAGTGTTCTTTGGACTCAGTAGGAGGGCTAATCAGCAGAGGGCCAAATGGGTTCTTCTGAGTCATGGCATCCTTCCTGCTAACCCTACTCACTTTCTTTTGGTCCATCTCTCTGAATCTCCATCTCCGTCTTGCTGTCTCTCTTGTTGTGTGTTGCTCTTTGATCTCTAAAGGTCCTTGAAAACGAGGAGCCAGCAACAACAGCAGGCAGGGATTCTCTGTGGGCCTGGTTGGATTCCAGCCCATCATTCCCTTTCCTATCTGATGGACAGCTCCAGGCATGGCTGTGCCTCTACACCCTGGCTACATTAGCCCTTCATCTGATTAAACCTTCTCATTGTCAGATGCAGGGAACAAGAACTAGGGCTAGCATTGACCTTGTTTGTTAGCAGCAGGGATTGCTCTAAATATCATTTCATGTCTGTGGAAAGTGCTTTTTTGCTCAAGCACAATGGCAGTTAAGTCATTTTTTTTTTACTTTTAGGGAATACTAGTTTTAAAGTCATTATTACGTGTTTAAATCTTTAAATTTTACAGAAAAGGGTCCTTGGAGTTTGAGACTGCCAATCACAGTGGATGTACAGTTGGCAGCTATGTTATTTGCTAATGTTTAAATCCAGGTTATTTCATCTAAAAAAAAAGTGACAAACTTGGCAACGCATCAAAAACTAGTCTAAATTCTTATATGAAAAATCTAAACCAAGTTCTAAAGCCTTGTCCTTTTTGTGCAAATCATATATTTCCACTTTGAAATGAAAAACAAATACTACATTAGCAATCTTAAGAATTTTAGCTTTCATTTGAACATGCATATGTCTCCACCTGCAGACCTGCAAATACATAACTCTTTCTACTGGCATTGGAAATATAAGGGTGTGCCTTTTTTAATGGTATAGTTGAAATATATCTTACTTTGTAACATTACTCCAGCATAGGTCACCCTGACCTTTTGGATAATATATTTGTCTTTCAGACTCAGTGACTCACAGTATCAAAGGTTAGCCCTTCTAAGTTCATTGTTTTTTCTTATCAAAGCTGTCCATTCAAGCAGCTTGTGGGATCCCGGTCCAGAAGGATTCAAATGTCCTTTGGGTTGGAAGTCTTTGAGCCCTTTGTTCATCCAGCAGCATGTGAAGTCACTAACATGTTTGCATGTCAATAACACTGTCTGTATGTGAAAAGTAAAAAGCTACAGCGTACTGAAGACATGTTTATTTTCCAGATTAAGTTGCAATAAAAGTAGGCTCTTATTGTCTTGTAATGCTTCATTTAGAGAAGTAATCCTATGTTTTTCTAATGATTTTCTCTTTTAAGAAGCCACGCAATGGATAAGACTACTACTGTTTACTATTGCTTCACTTTAATATCTAAAAATTTGCTTCTTTATAGTGAAAAAAAATCCAAATGAATCACATCTTTAACCACAACTGAGAAAAAGCAGTCTTTGCAGTGAAAAATGAATAATGACTAATCATCTACAACGATGAGTGTCAGCAGACTGAGGTGTTTATTTTATTACTAACCTCACCCCTTTGATTATATCCTATACTAGTGCATTTTTCAATCTTCCACCAATGCTCTGTGCAGCTTATTTGCAAACTGTCTCGACCAGGCGGCGTTGATGGAGTCGCTGCAGGGGAGATGATTACGAGCTGCTCAGTTGCAAAGTTCTACATACATAGTACAGCATTGCTGGGCTGGCATTTTGCTGCTGTAAAAAGCTGATGAACAACAACATGAAAAAATGATTCAAACCTTCATAGTGATGCAAAGTACTCTCTCTTTTAAAAAAACAACAAAAAAAGGGATATTTCTACATGAAACATTTCCAGTCTTTCAAGATAGCCAGCTTGTATAATCCCTCGCATGTCAGCATTTGTAAATCACTGAACCTGAAACTTATTGGAATGAATGTACATTACTGATAGTCAGTGTGTCTAACACAGCACTCTGACTGCAATGCATTTCAACCATGGCTTTTAGTACTTTTTCTGAGCCCTCTTTCCCTTTCTGTTTTTGACTGTTAATGCTGTAATGTTTTATTTGGCATTTCTCACCTCAAAAGGAGATGTTTTACTCATGAGAATGATCAGACTTTTATCTGCTTATTAGGTAACTGTTTACAACCCAGTTGTATCCTAAAAGGTTGACGTATTGAGTCTTGCTAGAGTTCATAATAACCTGCCCTCCTTCACTCCCTTTATTCCAGTCTTCTAGCCTGTCCTTTAGCAGAACCTTGAAGCCCCATTGAAATTCTGCGACGCCTTTTGAAATCTCTGTTGATGAGGCAACATGGACCCACAGTGGCTCTGCTGTTCTCCTACTGCAGGGTATTTTTCAAAGTCATGTTTATATACTATAAGTAGAAAGAAGGGAAAGTGCTTTGATGGTATCTAACAATGAAAATGCTTAGAAATCTCCCTTGGACCCGAGACATGAATGCTTTAGCTAGGCTGTGTTTTCCCTGTGACGTGGATTTTCTCAATAGGGTATGCTTGCTTCTATTCCCCCCCCCACCCCCCCACCCACCCTTGCATTTCATCCAGTGATATTTTTTTCTGCCTGTGTTATATGTAAGCAATGGTGTGTGACACAATGGAATAAAAATACTAATTGTAAACATACAATGGTACAGCAGACAAAGATTTGTTTGTGCAGTCTTGTATACAGAAAGTGTGTTTCAGTATGGTTCGGGTTCGGAGGAGGTTGGACGGGGAGGTGGCTGCACGTTTGGTTCCTGTTTACTTTGGGAAAGAGTTTTCTTGTATGGTTGATTGCAAACTGATTGATGTTTTCTTTCTCTGTGTGGATTTATCTAAAGCTTTATACAGATCTCAGGCAACAGAAAAACCTCCACAAATCCAGATTCAGTTGGGTCATAAGTCTTCACTTTGAAATAGTCTTTGAGAGATTTTTTGTCAGACATTATTCAATTCAAACCTGTTTATTTCGTTTTGTCTTATCTGATTGGTATAATAGGGACAGACTCTCATTAAATATTAATATTATGAAATATGATGAAATGAAAGTTTGATAGTTTGATGTTTTGTTTGATGATAAAGGCTTTTTCTTTGTGAACAGCAGAGATCACTCTTCTATTTAAGTAGACCATCCACTGTATTGAGTTTCCAAGTGTCATGTGTTATAGGGGAATTGACCAGAGGAAGAGGAGAGACATGTTCCAGTAAGACTTTCTGCAATATTTCTAGACGTGTGTGTGTATGTGTGTGTTAAGCTGTGCCTCTATTGCCATTCATGTAGTGTTGGGGTTAGGTCAATATTATATTAGCACTGCCATAGCATTTTCCACAGCCCCATGAATAATGTAAAAGTTAGATATCCCTTCATACAAATACATCCCATTATCGCCCCGTATCCATGGTAGACGTTAAGACGTTAAGTTTCTTCCCACAGATTTGATTAACCTCATTGCATGAAATCTGCAAATGGGAGCTTAAAGTTGTTGCCACAGGAGATAGACCGTTTCAATGGAGTAAGAGACTTTATTGTGACCTTGTTGAAGACAATCAATGGCCTTTATCTTCTCCAATGCATAATAAATCCTACATAGGGGTTTGTGCACGCATCCCTATAATGTATTGACCAGCACCACCAACATTTATCAACTGGACTTGCTGGCTAAATAATTTAGCTTTTAAGCTGAGACTGTACTCAGTCAGTGGCATCCTGAACAAGTTTGGTCCGCCAAGTTAGATTGATGTGTTGCGCATCGAGTAAAGAAAATGCTAGGAGGGAACTTTATTTGTTCTCCAAAGCACATAAACTTTTAATATTCCTTTGGTACATTGAACATATTGAAAGGTCAAACTGCAAGGTCATGTTTGCTGTGTCGACACCTCAGCGAAGGAAAACACCTGTACATTGGAAAAGACAATCAAACCTTTGTTTTGTCACATGTGATCCATATATTCCTCAACTTAACCTTCTTTTCTATAAAAAGCATCTGCCAAAAGTTATTCTTGAAGGAAGGGAAACCATCTTATTGGCCTTAAACTGTATCGTTTATTTCTGTACAGCTCCTAATTGTTGTGTTGGTCGTAACTTCTTGAATTACCACAACTGCCTAAACTAGCATAATTAGCAGAATTAAGGATTTTGCCTTAATCTAAAGCAGAGGTAGCATGAAAACTTCTTGCTTGACTCCTCAGATCTTTTGAGTAATAGAAACAGCCGTCTTATATTCTCCTTGACTCTCTGACACTTTTTCGGAATATTGAATTTGTTTTGATGACTTGAATAATAGTGAAAGCTGGCGCTGCAGTCATTCATTTGTCAAAGCTCTCTTAAGATAAATAGGCGATACATTAAACATTCACTTCCATAAGTCAAGAAACCATCAAGTTCTTAGACAATAAGAAATCAAATCTTTGACAAGAGTTTTAAAGAACAAGAGTTTGAAGTTGTAACTTTAATTTCTCCCCGTATTTCTTCTGTTTATCTGTTTCTCCTCAGACTTCTGTTTGTTTCCAGCTCTTCGTCCTCGACTTGTATATTTGCTCTCTGTGCTAATAAGAAATTGATGTTACCGACAACTTTTAGTGAAGCAGCACCATTGCTGTACTTGGGATGAATACGAAATGAGGAGAAGGGACGTGCTGGACCTTGAACCAGAATCTCCCTTTAACCAAATCACATTTCCTAAGATGAAAGGGGGAATTGTTCTGATAGATTGATCAAAGCGATGTATCGCTGTCCAGTGGAGGAACACCTGGAAAGCTAATGGAGAATTCTGTTAGAGCAGTGAGGATAGAGAGAAATACATAATCCATTTGTACATAATGTTTACATAAAGATGTGCTTTGGGGGGGTCTAATTTATTTATTTGATTTATTTATTTAATTTATTTATTATCAAGATATGTTGATCTTGTTGGGCAAAAGTAGGGATAGAAAAGCAGTTTTTTTATATCAGTCCTTGGCTTTGTGAACCAGTGCTTGTAAGAATAAACACTCTGCAGTGGGATTGATGTTGTTGTATGAGGCTCATTACTTACAGTCTACGTTGCTCATAAATCTCTAGATTACCTCCTGACTGAAATTTCTTTCTTTCTTTTTGTTTTAATTGCTTGTTTATTAAAAAGAAAAAAAAATAATCAATTGTGGTTATTTGCATTTCCCTCCCCTTTGGATATCCAGGTAAGTAGGTTTAAAATATGTAGCGCTTGATAAATATAAGTACAGCATCATTTTTCTTTGACTGAAAAAAATCAAGTAGTCTGTGTTTGCTTTGAGATAAAAGTACCTCACATTAACCATTTAGCCAGTCCAGATTGGTTGGCGCATACTAGATGACATGATAATTGAAATGTTTCTCAGAGATGCTCACTAAAACCTTGAAAAATTACATTTTTTAAATAAAACTGATGCATTAGATCACAAATAGTAATTTAGCAGATTTAACCCTTTATGGCCGGATGTGGCATATTTGATACATACTGTTTCTGAGACATGTTGCATCACTTTATGGCAGAAACTTCACTC
>JBAMIG010000014.1:4348650-4374496 GCA_037177335.1 Kiunga ballochi | reverse complement strand
TGTTCCATGGTGATAAATAGTAAATATATGGAAAAAATAAATAAATAGCCTAGTCTTTTCAGATTTAGTTAAAGGGTCAAATAAAAAAAAATGAGATGTCTCTGCCCAGATACTCTTAATTCAGGCATTAAGGGGGTTAACATCTACATGTTGGGAAACAGTTAACTCATGATTTGCATGTCAGAGTTTATAATGTCTGTCTATATTTAATATCTAGTTTTTTTGTTGTATTTTCTATATTTGCATCTGCAGACATCTCTGTAATGTTATGATTTAAACTGAAAGACTCCTTAATAAAGCAGCTCATAAATGTTTCCCAAGATTGAGTCACTATGCATGAGCCAATAATTACAGACACAGTGATGGAAGATATCAGATTACAGCACAGATCTAATGTTTGTATTAGATGAAGTGAAAAGCAACATAAAAACACTGACATTTTCAGATAGATTCTCTTGCTGGTGTGCAATAAGGCGTCAAAGAAGGAGTGTAGATTGTCACTGATAGAATGAACAGAATTGGGTTCCTTCAAGCGGCCCCCAAACCTGTTAGCACAACATGCTATCTTCTGCCAGTGTGCTGACGTGATGGCTTTTCCAGTGAGTGAGCAGGCCTGCCAATAGTGTCTGGGCTGGAATGAGCTCATGGTGTTGAAAGGATGCGAGAGCGAGGCTCTGTGCTGCTCTATAAATACTCTTTTCACGCTAATATCAAATCAACCCTGCACACTATAATGTTGGTGTAGGTGTTGGTGGGTATTTTTTTTTTCCCTCGCGTCTTCAGATCCAGAGGGGTCTTGAAAGGTCACTTCTACGCTCAATAGCACATTCACATGAGTAGGTTTGTGCATTGATGTTTATCGTAATGACTGTTGCAGACAAAAGTATCATTAGAATTAATTATCCATGGGGCTATGGGATAAGGCGGCGAAACCGCTGCAATCAACCGCTGTTGCATTTATGTCACTGCACGCAGCTGTGTGGGTGTCCGATTAATGACACATTTTGACATGAACAGGATATTATAAACGTATATTGATTGCCATTCACTGCTTCTGATGCATATTGTTTGTTTATTTTAGTGAAACAGTGACTTATACTTCTTTTTTGTTCTTGTTTGTGTGTCCACACATTCTACATTATTTTTCAATAATTACAAAGGGTCGAATTTTTTTATTATAAAATAATGATCCATTTAAAGTAGAGTTATTTTAAGCCATAAAAGCGACAAAAAATCCATGTTTGGATTACAGTTAATAAAAAAATGATGTTATTCAGTGGCCATTTGAATAAGGTCAGGAAATCAAATGAAAAATAAACAGTGTTGATGGTTTTTTTTGTTTTTTTTACTCATTTTATGAACCAAAAAATGACATTTATATGTTTCTAACATCCATACTTTCCCACAAGGCTTTGCAACTTAACTTCCTTTTCCCCAAACATGTCCAAATCAGAGATGCATATGTCTTTAGTGGGAGGACATTCTCCTTCCTACTGTTAATTATCCCCAATTAGTTAGTTGGTAACATTGTTACATAGGGAGGGAAAGGCGTCCCTTGACGCAGCGCTGTTGGGGAACCCCTGATTTAAAAGGCAAACACAGCGGCCCAAACCACTGCCAGAGCTGCCGGTGCAGATGATGATGAGGTTTCCAGGGAACTGATGATAATCCTGACATGACATCCTCCTGAGTCAGTGAGCCATACAGTATAGATATGGATGTGTCGCTGGCTGATTGGGAGGTAGATTTCCCATCTACACCTCCTGTGGTGGTGGGTGCCTCTGGGGAGCTGCTATGTAAATAATGAATGCCTGGGGGTGTGAAACATGCACAGATAACCTTCAAGACATCCGTGGATCAGTGGCTTCACATTAGCTGATAGGATTAAGGTTAAAATCTACAGAAACCTCTTCATAAGAAAACACAAATCTTTCCCCAGCGAATGACAGGTTACATCGGTTTGTTGTGTTCAGTGATAAGGACAGGTAGAAGTAATCATGGGGGACCGGTAATGGTTCGGGAACCCGCTGATGGAAATGACAGAGCTACACATTTGTGCCTTTGCAGTCTGACTACATCTGAAATCATTTCACTGAGCTGAAGTCAGACTTGATTAACAAAATGTAAAAGTCATGAGCTGATGGTCGTAACTCGGAAAATAACGAGTGACAGGTTGCAGGAACGCAGGGTGCAATGCCAGTCTGTGAATATAAGCAACAAAAGTCTCAAAGATCATCTTGTCTCTGTGTATTCTTAAGAGACAAACTCTTTATTGAGCATATTTTGGTATCAGTATGAGAGATAATACAAGTGTCTCTTACTCACAAGATTAGCTCTTGCTGTGCAACCAAAGATGTGCCACAATTATCTCATCGCTGTCATGATGGATGCTGTGCTTCCCAATTACTTCAGGTGTGGCAGCATCACAGAGTTGGGGACTTGGAGAATCAAAGCTAATCTGTGAATGTAAAGATGCACCAGAGAGAATAAAACCAACCATGGAAAACAGACATCTTGTTCGGTTCTGACAAACTTTGCTTTTGTTTAGGTGCCATAATGAATTAAAACAGATTATTGAGCATGAACAGCTGTACCTCAGTGACCCGCATTTATCAAAATATTGGTTCTCACTCATTTCTTTGACTGTTTTTAATGTCTTTCTCTTTCAGCACCAGTAAAACTGTACATTTAACAACACAGCACATTGCATTGCATGTTGAGCTGGCATTGCCTGAAGGTCAGGGTCTGATGATGCCCATCTGTCTTCGCTTCTTTCTCACTCCAGTTTACTGCTTGTGGTCTGAGTTGGAACGGGGAAATAGAGGGTGAATGGAAGCGAGACCGCTGAAGTGATGAGGGGTTTGGACGTCTTTCCTAAGCTGAGCTCCAGGCTGGTCCTGAAGGACGGTTAAACCCAAAGTCCAAACCAAGCTTAGAGAGAAGGGTGGAAGTTAATCCCTCATCCTCAGGCAGGTGTAGCACAAAGGCTAAACAGATACATAGGAAGTCTGACCAGGGGAGAGAGAGTTGGGATAATTGAAGTCTGCTAAGAAATGAGCATTTGCACCCTTAGGGTGATTCAGCTCTGCTTTGTGGTATTACTTCTAATGTTATCAAGGTAGAAGAAATGTCTCATTCCCAACCTTTTTAACATTGTTTATTGCTACCCAGTTTGGGAATTGAAGAGAGCGTTCAGCAGGGAGTTTGTGCAGCAGTAATTAGCGGACTATGTTTCCTCCATATTTATAACTGTTAATGCAGAGGTAAAAGGAAAATGGGTGATTCCAGACCGTACCAGTACCGCTTTAGCTAAGTGTGCTTTCAATATTTACCAAATGAAAAGTTCCCATGCTGCCATGTCTCTATAGGTAACATTGGAAGCCTTCAATGACCTAGAGAGAGGGAGGATGGGTGATCATTTTCTGTTCCACTTGCCTTAATCATTCATGACACCGCCCGTTGTCTCTACAAGGTGTCTTTGTCTTTGACTGTCCTGATTCCCCTCAGCAGCCAAACAGCCAAAGTCAAATTGAATCCAGAAAGGAGGATTTTAAACGGAAAGATAAGGGGGCAGATATGCCTTAATCATCATTTGCTCTTGATTAGAAAATCAATGGCCTTTGATGCCAGAGTGCATGTCTGCCTTTGGAGTTAAGAGTGTGACAATGACAATGTGGACTGGAAAATTGGCCTTTTAAACAGCTACTATCTCTTTGTTGTTTGGAGCCCCATTCTTTAATGCAGTGAAAAGTCTCCTCTATCACATAATGTCTGCCTGTCAAAGAAATTACTTTTTTCTCTCGCTCCTGTGTGAAACTTTGTTGGAAAAATCCACCAAGCTTAGAAAGCGCAGGGAATTTCTTAGTTTGAAGAACTGACTTTCACAGTATTTCCTTGATTTATGTAACAGATGAGAAATAAAGTTGTCACTCAATTCACCGTGGCAGTTTTGAGATATGCCAAAAGGAGAAAGTCTTTGATGCCTTCCCAGGTTTACCTGTCAGAAAGGTTTAAAGGTAGCGTGTCCCAAGTTATGGTGCAGCTAGACTGCTGCAGTCAAAAAAATATATATTTGCACCTATGAACTGTTTTTACTCTGCTGACATAAAGAAGAAACGTGCAGTACCCGAAGAGTTAACGTACTACGCTGTGTTTTCCCATACAGCTTTTGGCATGTGCAGTAGTAATGTTTTGTGCCCTTGCCTCTATAGGATCTTTGAAAATGAGATGTTGTACCTCTAAAACAGCTGAAAAAGGCATTGAGCAAACACCCTACCTTATGAATATAAAACAATCTATACTATTCCTTAACCTACACAGTTTCATATGAATATTTCATGCTGACTTTAACTATAACAGCAGACGTGAAGCCCTGCTTTTCCTCCCGTTATTAACATGCTGTGGAGGATTTTTTTTTTTTTTAAACTCGGCTTTACATGCACCTTCCCTTCACTCTCCTGTCCTCTCTAGTCTTTGCCTTTGTGCCATGCTGTTGTACTTGCTGTGTTTTAACCAGCTCTGCATATCGATCCTGCTTTATCACCAGCCGCTCCCCTTGCAATAAGCCTGCAGGAATATGGATGAGGTGTGGTTGGCAGGGGATGCACTGCTGATTAATCTGCCAGCGTGCGGATATGATGAAAATTCACATTTATATGTCTACATGAACACTCTGATCTCTGTGTGGAGAACATCAGTGGTGGTAAAAGAGCAACGGTCTGTCATGCTGTAATAAAGAAGGGGATAGAAGGGGGGCTTAGGTTATTTGTGGATATCCACAAATACTAGATGCATTCATAGTGGCTTGCCCTTGCATATGCACACTTTGCACTAGTGTACACAGAATATCAATAAAGAAATGACAGCTTCTAATCAGTGCAAAGGTATTAGTTGTTGTTATCAGTAAATGGAAATGTCAGGACTCTGGCTCTGATCGGTTCCTTCAAAACCTACAAAGCTACAATAATGCTGGGAAGTTATATAGGTGGAATTCAGTTTGGGATAACAGAGAACGGGAGAAAGAAATAAACCTTTTGTTCTTATATCACTATAATAGGCTCAGATGTCACATGGGAGACTTACCTCTGAGTTAGAATAAATCATATTATAATTAAAATAAATATTAATGGAAACATTATAGTTAGAACTCATAAGGATTTTTTTATTTTACTTTCCTTCACCTCATGTTTTTATTAAAGCCTCGGAGGATTTTGCATGGTTGCATGATTGTTTGAGTTTTTTTCTGAAAAGAAAAGTTTAAAAATAATACATCACACTGGGATTGCTCAGCTTTTCCACTGGTATTGTATTCAGATTGTGTTCTTATTTTGTGACATTGTAAAGCTTTGTTTTTCTAAAGAGAAATTTTGTTGTATAGTGTTTTAATAATTGCAGTTACAGCCTGCATGCTCTGTAATGAAACTAATACTTTTAAAGTATTCACATAATGAGGTTTAGTAAATTAAAGGTATACTTGAATGTAAACATAACGGTAATGGCTTAAAGGTGCAGAATCCAGGATTAGCAGCTTTTGCAGGTTCACTTTAATGCTTCATTTTTTAATCTTACGAAGCGTTTGGTGTGGGCTGCCTGTGTGGGAATCTACAGGATCCAAAGAGTGTCATTGCAATCTCGTCATGTTTTCTGAAAAAAAAACACACACAATGCCGTTTAACTGTCCTTCTGGTCATCAAGTGAACGGGACCGCAATGCAAAGAAATGTTATGCAAGTATGTTGCAAAAAAATTCAGATTTAACTAGACATCCTAATAAACCAGTATGTATATTAGCTGAAGAAAATCTGACCATTGTGATGGTTCTATCAATTATTTATTGATAAGATTTTTCCAGTGTATACTGTTAGGTTTTTTAATGTTCTGCCTCCTTTCAAATTCATCCTCCACTTATTTAAAATCAAGTTTTTATTTGAGTTAGAAGTTAAATGAGTCAGAACCTCGAAGCTAGATCAATTTCCTTCCTGTGCTGGTAGCTAACCCTGCTCTTTAATCTGTATGCAGTATCGTAAAATGTCGCTCTCTCTTTCTTGCAAATTGCTTTTTGGTTTAGTTTACTACTGAAATACACAAATATTACAAGTCTTGAACAGTTTTGACGTAAACAGAAAAGGCCCAAACAGATTATCATTCACTGAATAAAAACTGTTATTAAAAATGCCAGGTGCCATCCTTTTAGCAATAAAGGTTTTATTTGTTTATTTTGTGTGTGTGTATACAACAGAAATTAGTTATCAAAGGAATTAACACAAAAAATGTGAAGATTTCTCCTTGGAGTTAGTTATTTATTCAAGTTCTAATATTTCATCTACCAAATAACTTTACTGATTTGCCGAAGCTTGGTTCAAAAACCCTATCACAGCTTTTATTTTGGTTTTTTTTTCTGGACTAAATACTAAATAAATACTAACAAACCAAAGTCATAAAGAGACCCAGAGAAGACATACAAAGCTGATATTTGCCTGAGCTGTGAGGGAAAAATGCTTTAGTCGTTCTGCCCTTGACTTCCCTCAGTCAGTCTTTCCACTATATAAAAGCATCGTTTAAAAAGAATTACGTAGTCATAACAACCATCTCAGGTACAATGTTATGTGTCGTCCGCAGTAGTTGAAAGTGAAATAGAGGCTTAATCTTCATGGGGAATAGCTGCATCAATCAAACAGCAGTGATATGTCTTACATTTACACCTATTATAGGACTGTTTCCTCATGTGCTTTCTTGATCAGTTTAGTGATTTAATCCTGAAGCAGCCTGTCTCCCTTCAGCCAGAAGGACACAGGAGCCTCCACTATCAGATCTATATGTTTTATAATCTGCAATATGAAAAAAGGCAGGTTTTGCTCCTAACAAAAGACACATATGCAATTTCAAGTGATTCTAAGTGTTGGAACATTAATCATTTGCTGTAAAAAGTAAAGATAATAATAAAAAAAAGCTCAGATATGACATCACAGTGTGTAAAAGGTAGCAAAAAATATGCCTGTTTTTATCACATGTAGTTTAGCCCACCACACCCATCTGATTTGTGTTTCTCCAGAGGTACCACATGGTCCTCTTCTCTGATCCACGCAGCGTGCTGTGTTCACAGCATGGCTGTGGGTTCCTTTGTGGCCACCCTGCTGTGTGGAGGTAATGATTGCAGGTTTGTATAGAAACCACTTGTTGGCTTGACACGATGCAAGTTGCAGACAAACATTTTTTTCTTACTCTGAATGAGTCCATCACACCTCTCAGAGTGTGATTCATCAAATACCACATGCAATGACTTGTATTCATATTTTCTTTTTATCACCTTTCCATTCCTGTTATGATAGTCAGACACTGCTTGATAAGCAAATGTAAAAACTGCTTGTGTTTGTGCTGATATTTGCAGTTGTCATGGACAACAAACGGTTTATGCCGGATTCTTTCATTTTATAAGCATATAGCAAGAAAAACCAGGTGGGTATGCATTAATATATATCATCTTTATATTTTATTGACTGAGAAAGGAAGTAAGTATGGTAGAATATTTCCAGTTTGTAGAATATCATACAAGTAGTTATGTACCACACAGAGACAGCAAAGTATGGAGAGTATGCATTAATTTGACAGTTTATGAAAAAAAGAAGTTTTTGTATAAATGGTGACAGCTTTGCTCTCTTATAATGCCATTCTTTGTTTGTGTGTGTGTGTGTGTGTGTGCCGATTTACTGCTAATATCCATCCACCCATCATCTTCTCCCACTTACCCAGGGCTAGGCCACAGGGAATACAGGAAAGCCTTTCTCTTTCCCCTACTTGTTCCAGCTCTTCCGGGGGTGTCTTTTCTATGCTGGCTGAAAAACATACTCCTTCCAGTGCATAGTCCCTACAATAAAGTAGCCTACATTACACAAGCTTTACAGTCATAATCAGTGAGACATATTATGATACACTGCGTTTTTACTTTCAGCCGCTCTCAGTGGCAATCCTAGGTGCCACATGAAAGCTGTCATGTACTATTTTTTATGAGAATATTTTAATTAAACAAACAAATTTACACTATTACCCCAATGATCATTTAGTGCTGAGGAATTATTTGTCAGTGCTGTACATTATGACTGACAATGCAGAAACCATGAGCTTTTATAACACAGTTTACAGGAAGAAAACAGGAAGAACTACCAGTCAACACCAAATTTATTTCATAAAAGATTATATCTTCCAAATGAGCCATAATATATATAATTGATCAATATAATTTAGAAGTAGCGTAATTACTAGTTCAGATTTATTAGGTGTCTACTATACACAACAGATGTATTGTTTTTGATAGAACTACAGTCACGGTGCTGACTTGTTTTCAGCTGCTATAAGGAGTTATAGTTGTGATGTCATAGGAACAATGTGCATCAGATTTAATCTGGTACCTATAGAGGTGATTATCAGATTGTGGTAAATTTCTTTTGATGGAGAATGACAGATATCTTTGTAAAAATCATCCATGTTTCAAACAAAAAAGAACTACAATCACTCTTTGCTGAAAAACTACTCTCTATAAGTTTTAGGGTCAACCATTGTGCTAACGTCTAACCAGTCATATTGTGGGATGTTATTGGCAGGCGCCAAAGATCTGCACATGAGGTAACTCCACCAGATTGGCTCAGGATTTTGTAAGATATGTACAAGTATCCATATATTATTTTTCATAAGAAATCATTCTAATTTGTGAGAGCAGCCTGAGTATATATACCTGCTACGCGCATGCATTTACTGGCCTTTAACTGATTCTAGCTAAGATCAAATTGTCTACATTAAAGCTGTTATATTAGGATCCAGAAATGAAATGAAACAGAATATATTATGCAGAATGTGTTTCTTAACACTCCTTGGTACTTGTGTTTAATATGAGTACTTCTGTGGCCTGAGATAAGACTGTTATGGCCGTGACAAGGCCTTGTCTTGTGCTGCCATGATGCTTCTATTGCTCCCAGTGCCTGTTTGCTCCCAGGGCCAAAAACAATATGCTGTAAATTGCGCTATGGCCTCTTCAGGTTGATGTGCTGCCTGCGAACGTGATGTGATTGGGTATCGATTCACACCACAACGGTAAAATTGCCTGCCTCATGGCCCCAGACACCAGTAGTGACAGCTTCAGTACAGGACAGGAAAAGTGCCATAGCATTGGTCTGTGTCTGGGAGAGGATACCGTCTCTCTGCTTTCTGATCCTCATGCTCTTTTCCTCTTCAGAGAGGAAAGGATTAGAGATTATAAGGACAGAGACCCCCCTACTGTGTTGCATGAATATATCAGAGCTACATTTACAGCTATCTAATGTGCTTTCAAAGTGAGGTGGTCCCTTTCGGTGGCATTTTGCAATCAGTTTATACATATAAAATAGAAAGAAACATGTAAACATCTTCCTTTCATTAAAATTTCAATGATATTTCTACGTAGAGAGTTTTTTAATCTTTTCAAGCTTTAACATTTGCAACACCGAACAAAGACAAGCTAGCTCTCTCTGGGTTTTTCATTAGAAAGTAGTGGTGACACAGCACTGTCAATCTACTTTCAATATGATTAAAACATGCCCCGGATCCTGTTGGAAGATGAATAATGCAAGAGAAATAGCTTGTGTAATGAATAAATGGCAAATAATCCCACCACAATTAACTATCTCATACATACACTATGCAAACCAGTCATGCTATGAACGAGGACAAGGTGTCCAGCTGAGGTAAATCCAAAGTAGCCTTGTACGGATGAATAAATATTCTGGAAGTTTGAAATGAATTGAGCATGTTCTTTACTCTATAGTGTTGCTTCATTAGGAAGCATGCATGGTGGTTTAGAGATACGGGTCGAATGGGAGGAAGTTCTGCTAAAGTGACAAATTTTCCCGGTCATTTTGCAGGAAATATGAGATGCCTGGTAATAATAAACATTATTACAGCAAATATTAGTGGACTGAATATCAGCATGGATGCATTTTCACACGCAAAACCTTTCCCCATGTTCTCCATGCACTTTACTGGTTTACATCACATTATGTAGTGGAGGCACGTAACATGTAAAAATGAGGTCCCAGTGCCACAGAAAGCTGGTCTTTTATTGACTACAGGGTGTTAAAATGTCATGCTCATTTCACACGTGTGTTACACCCTCCTTGCTTCATTACCAGGGTGACGAGTCATGCCATAGTCAGTCGTGAAAGCATCGCTCATTATCTGAAAGCCTTTTTTTCATTCATTCAGATTAGAGCAGCAACTGCCTTCTATTGCAGGTTTCAAGGGAGCATCAAGGTGACCAAACCGTGTATTTTCCAAAGCTAAACAAAGTATGGAATCTAAATCTAAGAAAGTTGTTGTTTTGTTCACAGAGTGAAATGATAATGTTCTCAAAGGGGCGAGGAGCGGGAGCAGTGGCTTTCTGCTGGCACCTTTTCAACACATTAGGTCCCACCAAAATTTAATGCATAGTTTAAAAAGTTGTGCTCAGTTAACACGATCTTCTGGCATGGTGTGAAACACAATAATCCAGAGGAAAAATACACTGCAGATGGACTCGTACGTGCTATTTTATTTGGCATTTCTCCACTGTAGTATAGTAACTCCTGTTGCTGATTATGTTTCAACATTAGGATGTTGTCAAAATGTTGACAGTTGCCACAAGGACAAAGCAGTGTCTTATTAGGAGGAAGGTTGGGATGGTTGAGTCCTGTTCTTCTCAAGCTTTGTCTCCTGCTATTATTTGCGTATGTTGCTCTGTCCTGTAAATGGTTATAATTAGTGTCTCTGACAGTTTTACTGTCATTGATTGTAATTCCCATCCCATGATGCGGCATTAACTAGAACAAAACAGTTACACTCACAGTTTTAAAGGATATGTAAAACTACTACAAAACAACATTACATGAATTTTAGACTATTTTTTTTTTTTATAGATTTCTGTAAGAGCAGGTTATATTTGCCCATTTGCACATCATATCTACACTACTACTGCTACCATCTGGCAATAGATAAAGATAATTATGCGTTTTATTTCAAATTCCATTTTTACCTTCATATCAACACAGCTGCACTGTAAATATTGTCACTTTATGAATTTAAGGAGTAAAAAGGAGCCACATTTTCTTTGCTGCATCAAGCCGTTTTAATTTCCTCTGCATAACCAGTAAGATGTTGCTTCTGAAGGAAGTTCCAGTATGTGATCAGTCTAATCAGCGGAGCAGTGCTCTTATTAGCTATTTAAACTATTTCTGCAGTTGTCTGCAAATTGGAGGGAGAACATTTTGATCTGTAGCGTCTTTAATCCATGAAGTGTCCTTGGGCAAGGTACTGAACCCCAAGTTACCCCTGATGTTCACTGGTTTGTGACCATGTGCACCTTAGTGATAAGCATTGCTTGTATAGTAGGAAGTGCCGTACGTATGTGGAGGGTTAATGGGTGAATGTGATTTGTGTAAAGGGCTGGGAGAGAAATGTGTGAATGAAATCAAATTAAATGCATTCTTTGTATCCTAATGATGGTGTGACTTCCAGATATAATGCAGGTTTTTTTGTATTCAGATGGTTTTTGTCTAAACCTTCCCTGGTAGGAAATAGCTAAGGCTCATACCTACCATACTAATCTGTTGGGTTGTTGATTAGCTGTTGAATTTTTTTTAACCATAGAGGCACTTTTAAACATCTGAATAAGTGAAATATTTATTAAATACCTACTTATTTTTCTCATCTTTTTGGACATTATTTGTAATGTCCAGCTCACGATTACAGCTTTCAAACTCTTGTGATAAATATGGGAATCACCAACAAACCCTCAAGGCATGTTTATGCTTAAGGCTAAATTTAAAGGCTCTTTGAAAAAGCTTTGGGGAGCAACAGCTTCTGTCAGCTGCAAGATGTTTATATAGACTCACTTATCATAATATCTATACCGAGCAGACAGAAAATCTTGCAGAAACCCAGCATGTTGCATCTCCCCTTGCACCAATGCTAAGTGCAAATGTGGAACTTTTCCCCAAATGCAAAAAAAATCTCTTTGCATCCAGTTTGTCTGTTTCAGTTTCACAAAAGGCCAAAGCTCTGCATTCTTTTCCCTCAGCTCAGTTGGATGGTGATAGCCAAAGTCGTGGCAGTTTTCTTTACACGCAGCTGAACAAAGCGTGATTTAGGGGAAGTGGGTGGGCAGCTATGGTTGATATATGTCTGTTTTCCTTCATAGGTGAGAAGAGTGATGAATGGATGAAGTCCACCGGCAGCATAATGGTACTCCTGCGTACCGAGGCAGAGGGAAAACAGGAAGGGTGCACTTGAGAGAATAAAAGGCAGCCTCTTTCAATCAGGGCTACGTAAAAGTAAAATTCCCTACAATATATCCTTATTGTGCTTTCATGATAGGCCTCATGCACTGGGAAGGTGGAGTAAAAGTATGAGAAATGGCGGAGGAGGGTGTCAGGGGGGCATCAAATTGTGCCATTTCTATTGAAGAAGGGAAGAAATAAAAATCTGTTTACCTGACCACAACTGCCTGATAAAGTAGGCTGTCTTGGGTTAAAGTCACAGAGGAGCGACAACAAAATACGGTTGAAGGGAGGGCCTTAAAATCAGTCCAACATGCCTGCTTGCAGATGTTATTCTCTTTCCACTACCAATATCGATACACACTGGCAGCCGTCTGCGGGTTTACTGTGTCTTTTTGTTGGTTGATGTTTTAAAGAAAAGTAAAACATATATACCTCCAGGAGAAGGAGCACACATGTGCATCTGTCTGTCTGTGTGTTTGCACTTGTCCTGTCAGGTCATTTGTTGCTGGAGCTATTAATCCCCCCCCCCAGTCCTCTGCCCCTGTATCGGTCTGTTATTGGTCTATATGCCTACTCTGCATGCTGGGGAGAAATATTGACATTGTCAAAGCACCTCTCATTGCTTCTGAACATAAGCTGTGCTTTTACATATCAAGTGTCAAATGGAAAGGGTGAATTCATCAACGTATTCACACCTCAGTGATGTGGCAATTGTCCTCCCCTCGGACGTAGAGTGGGAGAGGAGGCACTTAGAGGGGGGAGAGGAGAATGAGCAGCACGATGCTGGAGCTGACCCAGCCATTTTGATGCATATGTTGCACAGAAATATTGACCAGCTCTTTACTCTGTGACTCTCTCAGGACTGGGTAATTGTCTGTGTTTCTATTGTTTAAACTAACTGCATTTTGGCATTCGTCCTCCTCAAATCAACAATGAAAATCTCAGCAGAGCGAAGATAGAAGGCAGTGGTATCTAATAAGCTTAAAGAATCATTATACCTTCATTTAGCATTTTATATGGTAAAGATCAGCACTGCAATACAAAGCATTTAACCTTTTTTTCACCGTTAAGGTTGGAAAATGGCCTGTTTAGGGATCGACAAATTCATAAGTGGAAAAAAGCTTGATCAGATTAAACGCTTGGTGAATATTTGCTGTTATTTTCACTGTGGTCACACAGTCAAGTAGCTTTAAAGGAGCTCTGCTGTGATACCGTGCTGGTATCTACACACAATATTATGCTGTCTGCATCTACCTGATATTTGTATATATGAGGAGTTTTATATATGTTAGTTTTTATTACACCTTTACATTTTATTACATGTTGACAATTGATGTGCTTGGGATGCAATTAACATCAACTATTGACCGCGGTCTTCTGTAAATCACCACACATCAATACAGAGCTGCACCGACCGAAGCACATACGTATGTCTGGACGCTCCTGCTTATTTAAAATGAATGTCCAAGAAATTCTGCGACCCCACAGAATAGCTGTTTTACATGTTCGCTTTCAAGAGTCAAACAGTTAGTCTGCTGGTTATTAAGGTCTTCCATAGTGGACAACATTCCTCTTGTCTTGTCCCATTTTTTTTAGTCGTAAATCATGAAACAAGAACAACTTGCATGATAGTCTGAATCTGACTGCTCTTCCCTGTCCCTCATCTTATATTGCTGAGTATTACATATCAGCAAAATAATTGGTCTTGAGACATCACCGAGCAGCTTCATATGCACAAAAATATGCAACAGAAGAAACACGGGAAAAGTTTTAGGGACAGTAAAGTCAACGTTAAAGACGTTTGAAGTGTGTAACCGCCAATGAGAAGCTGAGGAGGAGGATCAGTTCTGCCTTTAATGGTGTTCTGCTAGAGGTAAAGTTTTTTTTCCAGTTGCAATCCAACGTTTTGCAGAACCAACATGAACAGCACTCATGCTAAACCTTCACAAACCTCCGGCATGTCTCACAGTAAGGCAGTGGCTTCAAGCACATCTCTAAGCGGTGCAAAAGTTACAAAGAGAAGAAAAAGAGGGATGCTAGTTTTGCAATAGCCACCTCAGTTACCTTTGAAATTATCTGGAATGAGCAAGACCAGAAGGTTGGAAGCCAACAAATGATTGGTGGGTCAGTGTGCAGAGATGAAATAAAAGCCAAAGGAGGCAGTTTTAGGAAGTGATGCTCTGTATATCCATACAGCATCACATGTTAATAACTGCTGCTAATATCGCAGCTGTGCTGTTAAACTTGAGTGGCTGTGTAGTGTATTTCTATTTTTATTTGATGAATTTCATTTCTATAAACATTGATTTTCCATTTTTGCCCTCTCCTGCTCAGGGCTGCAAGCTGTCACCAGGCTGTCATGGGGTGAAAGGCGGGGTACCCTCTAGACAAATACACAATCTGTCACAAATTAACACCTAATAAGAGAATACAAATGTCTCCTAAAGATGTTTATGAGTGGAAATTCCAGTATAAATAAAGCAACTGTGATGCGTTACAAGCGTTGCATTGAGAACTCAGAGGGCAGACATATTATTAATATGTCATCCACATTTTAGAGAGGAAATGAAACAAGGAGATGCTGTTTATAGACTAAATGCATTTATTTTTATTATTTGTTTATTCTCAATCAGATGAGTTGAGCATATGCAGAAACAAGATCATTACAGCTATCATTGAGTATGACATTTATTCACGAACAGATTAGAGAGAGTAAACAAAGTGAGTTTATGCACCACAAGATAAAGATATGAACTCATAACAAACTGATCTCATAGTAGTGGAATGTAAAGTACTGTAATTAGAGACTGCTTTGAGCCAGAAAACCTTTACTCTGTCTGTTTTCTGCTGCTTTACATATCTATCCCACCGTTCAGAATACATTCACATGTACTACATTACTAGATGTCTCTTAGGTTTACCTAACTGATACAAACAAAGACAACAAGCAAACATAGCATGTTACACTGTAGCTCAAAATGAACCCAATAAAGATCCGTTTTAATATACTCTGATAGATCTCTTCTAGTTATGTGGCTTAAAAAGACGTTGTCAATGACGATGAATGATTCTTTAAGTACTAAATGTTTTTTATGCATGTTTATCGCCTATTTGGAACCAGAGCAACATGTATTCTGGGTCACATTGTGATGACAAATTGCTTTGCACGACTGCAGCAGTTCCAATTATGTTACAGCTTTTATCTGCCATTTCAGAAATCAGTTCAGTGCCACATGCTTGTGCTTTTGGTGGTCAAGTTGAAATGCAATAACTTCCCATGTAGTTTTTCTTTTTTCCTCCTCCTTCCCCCTGTATGGGAACATGTCTTTTTACACCACTTTATTGCTATTTGTTCTCTGTATTTTAACCATCAGGTGTATTTTAAAGGGAAAAACTGAATGTGCATGCATTGTGTGGACCTGGATGGGGTTAAGGTTTTGCTTTTTATCCTATAGTGCTATTAAAAAGCAGGTATTTTCAATTTGTGCATGCCAAATATTGCTATTCTGATCTTTTGTTGACTTGCATCTAATTTGGAATTTGCATATCCCAATGAAGTGTACTGTAATTTGTCTTTGATGATTGGTTCATTTGCATTAGATGGGGAATGGCCTGAGCTCCCTACTGCCCTCTCTCTCTCTCTCTCTGTCTTTTCTGTCCTCTCTCAGCTGGAGAGGCACGCAGTCTTTGAAATGTGATTTGACCATCAGAGCAGTAAGAAAGCACTAATATTTTACTGACCTGAAATGAAAGGGATTAGGTGCAGAAACCCTCTGCAAAGGCTATCTCGATTTACAGGTGATGTTTTTTGGGTTTTTTCTTTCTTTCTTTTTTTCATGCTCTAAAAAGTGGAACCTCTGATATAATCAGACGACGTGTTCCAAAGCATAAAGCTTTGGGCTTTGAAGCTTTTCACTTGTTTTGTCGGGAGAGGCGAGACGCCGGAACAGCATGTCTGCATTCAGAGCATCCATGGATCCCTGTCATCAGCTCTCCTCCATCTCTCTTACCCTCTCTACAAAGTCTGGCTTTTCTTTTTTTTTTTTTTTTACCACAGAGCAGATACAAATGCTCGATAATGAATGACTGCAAGGCAGACCAAAGAAATTGGACTATTTCAATTTCACAGCCAAGAGCCAGATAGATTGCTTTTGTTTTATTGTTAGTTAGGTGGCACAAGAAATTTGCAATTATTTGCACAATTAGTAGTAATTATGGTATAAGCATTTGTCTTGCACGCCCAAGAATTTCCAATGTGCATTCTGCAGAGTAGAATAGGAAGAATGAATATAGATTGTTTTCTCCAGAAAGTGCTGCTTGTTTGCTTGACTGCAATTAGCAGCTAATACCTGCGAGATCTGGCGTCTGCTAAAACTCCACAATGATCAGCCAATTAATGATGGGTGGAGACCACTTTGCAGGACTACAGTTTAGGCAATGTCATGAGGGTCGGCTATACTGTGCCACAGTTATTGTTGTTCCCCACCCCAACCCCGCTGCCTTCATGACACACAGATCTGTTTAGTTGAGATTACATTTGCTCTGCATGCTTTGTCTTAGGTAGTGGAACTAATCACACACAGATGCAGGGGCTTCTCAAGTGTCTTGACAACCCTTGGGCTTTTCTTTTCCTTTTCTCTGTTTCATTGCTTTTCACTGCACAATGGAGAAATATCCAAAAACATGTATTTTGGTAGTTTGTGCCTGATCTTGAAATGCTAGACACCTATAAAAATGAGAATTGTTTTCAGAGGTATTTCCCTTCTTGTTTCAGTGCTGATATGTTGCCTCAGGGCCTAATGTGCACAGAACCGCTGTCTTACAGCTGATATTGTTTGGATTTCTTGTTGAAGCTGTGCAAAGGACCTTGTAATGTGATTTTATTCTAGAAAAAAGTTCTTTTTTTTCGTAGCATCAAAGCTTTTTTTATGTTTTGGTTGCATGCAGTTTTCTTGGGGTTTTAATTAAACTATCATTTTTTAGTGTAGATTTATAGTTTTGCTTTTCCTTTTGTGCTGACATGTAACCGAGCCTGCACAATATATTCTCTGTAAGATATCAGGATCTGCATTGTTATTTTTAACGCCCCAACAGAAGGGTTGCATGGAGTGATGAGGTGTCACTGACCCTGCTCACTGTTAACAAAAGGATCACGTGAACAGTGCTGTGAGTGGAAAGAACTGCAGAAGTACTTTTAGAAGCGGAAGAATTTCTCCTTGCACGGTATGTCAGAAAACCCATAGAGCAGCATATTTGAGTAATATTTGAGAAAATGGGTTTTATTTTGTGCATTTCCCTTCCACTTCACAGAAACTAAATCAAATAAATGTAAAGCGTTTTATGCATAACAAAATGTTCAGACTTAAATAGATGAATACTTTCTGCTTCCACTGCACAGCTGTTTGTGTAGTTTTTGTTCATTTGGCAAAGAGTAATGCCTCTGTTGTCTTCAGTGTGCTGGAGCTTTGCACGCCGTTTTGTGCTACAACTAGAAGAGTCCTTTTTTGTTGTTGTAAAAAAAAAGAAAAATCAGACACACTCTTTGTCTTACTAGTGTGTGAACACCGTTTGTGCTGCTTTTAAAATTTGCTGTGTGTAAGCGCACAATAAAAAACATGGGGATGAAATCACGACGCAGAAAGCGCGTGAGTGATGTGTTAGCATTGCATTGGTGTCTCGCTTAGCCTGCCTAATTTTGCTGAGAGGTTTGGAAATGAGCAAACACTAATTTATGGTTTGGACGTGGTTATGGGATGATAAAAATATGCCCTCCATTGCTTTACAGGGCTAGAATAAGTGTGTCTGGGATTCACTGAACTCTGAAATAGCCCAGCACCACTTAAGGAAACTGAGCATCTCCACCTCGTGCACTGCTGTGAATCAGTGCTTACTACAGCATTGTGTCACATTAATATTTGAGTGCTACATATTGTCAAGTAGTTGTAGGACTTAAACAGTGCTCACACTCATGTGTACTTACTTCAACTCCTTGTTTATTTCTTCCAGAGACATCCATGCAGACGCCATAATGGTTTCCGTGTTTATATTGAACTTGACCTCTGACCCCTGATCTCCTGCATAAGCTTGGTAATCATTTCATTTTTTTATTTGGAGCATTATGATTGATTTGAACCTTTTGCCACAGTAAATCACTCTCATTCCCATTATCTCTCACTGCCTCATCCGCTTTGACTTGTTTCTGTCCCTTTTGGCTTTTGGTTGACTGTTATAATTGTTTCAATTTGTGAAATTATAACTGTTTCATTCTTTTAATTTATTTGTGTCCTTTTTATATCACGCTTATTTTGTCCCGTGCTTTGGTGCTTTTATTGTCCTTCAGCCATTAGTCCTCCACAAATAAACTGTCACTTGTGCTTGCTAGCATCTTTCATTTCTTTCTCAAACTGTCATTTATTTTCATCATCGCTGTATGATAAAACATCAAACCCCATTTCCATTGATTTTTCTCCTTTAAATCTATTACCAAAGATTACAACGCACAATTGCACACATTGTGTACTGCAGTAAGTCTCTGTCACCATCTCTCTTCTCCATCCTCTTTTTCTTTTTGCACATGTGTGGGTGGAGGTAATGTTTGAAAGTGACAACACAAGGAAACTAAAGACAAAAGGAGGAAATGTAGCACAGCAGTGCATTGCAGTATCACATCCCTTGTGTGTATTATGCCATTATTTCCTGAAATATCACCCCAACTCCCACCAGATAGACTGTGTGCACAAAAATCATTGCTTCTTTTATAGAAATTATTCCGCAAACCCAGGCGTGATAGTCCGAAAGCATTCGGCTACAGCAATAGGCCAGCGAGCTGATGGTTTGGCAGGGCCAGGGCTAGACGTTAGGTGAGCTGGCAGTAGAAGGGATAAGGGAGTCACAAGGTTGCAACCCAGAGCAGTAGACTTGCTTGTCTCAGCAGAGTAAACATCACCCCTCGTCTGCACACAGTAATGACTAACAGCGGAGGACGTGCACAGAAATACTATCAGGACGACTGCCTTGTCCTGCTAGACCCCACGCAGGCCATTCCTATCATCATGCATTCGTGATAAAAAAAAAAAAATAGTCCTGCCAGTATTTTTAAAGGTCCTGCAAGATCCCTGGTCTTGTTTGTTTGAAACAACATGGCCATGCTCAGTGGGCCGCTGGACTTAATCGAAGTAAAGACAGATAAGTTGAGCATTATAGTGGTCAGGAGAGTTTGTTTTCGTCACGATACTGTTGCTGCCGTAGTGTACTGACCACTGTGCACACACCACTTATCAGGCCCCAATCAGAAGCAGTCGAAAGGCAGCATAACAACAGGAAATTATGAGTGATTGGGAGCATCTTGAGATCTGACCCCAAGTTGTTTGACTGATTTTGTTTTAATTGGTTGTCTTCTCCCACTTGACACCATCAAAGCTTCAAGCTGGAGGTGAGGCAGATGAAACGGGTCTGTAATAATACGTTGAGCTTGATAAGACGCACTGTTCTACAGGCATTTTAAAATGTGATTGCAATCACAAAAGTCTCCAGATTACACTTCTAATGTTACTGAATAAATAGTAGGACAGTGTGATCTTACACGAGACATATAGCTTTATAATTACAGTTTGTTTTCAAGCAAAATGCTCATTCATCAAGGCCTTTCCCAGCATACATTTAAGCTTTCAAAATATAAATGTTTGAAAGACGTGTGAATTACATGAATTACAAAAAATTCCCCTAAAAACACTGGCAATTAATCTACAGACATGAGCGTATGGTTGTGTATTTATTTGTCTTCAGTGATACTCATAACACATTCAGCAGCTCTTTTAGTGATGCTGTGCAAATTGACTATAACAAAACCATCTGTTGTTCTAATCTTTGCTCTTTACATCATCTTTCAAGCCTCTTCTTTACTGTTCCCAAAGGATATTTGTCATAAACGTACAGACTCGTATGTACAATACATAAAACATGATAAAATACTGTAAACATCCTCTTTCATTAACAGAACTATACTACATCTCCCCAGAAAAATAATAGACGATGGAAGAAATTCTCATCTGTAACAAGAGGAAAGCCTGTCTTGAAATGCAAGACGTGCTGCTTGCATCCAGTCCAGTTTCAGTTGCAAGTAAAGCATGAGCTTTAGTCTGACTCTTCACTTTTGCAGCATCCATCTACGGTGCTTCTATTTCCTACACTCTCCTTGCAGACCTGCTCTTAGTAAATATACAAACGCAAAACAAATGAACTTGAAAATTTCTCCCAGCACATTTTACTGCAGAAACATTTAGTATATCCTGCTTAACATAAAAAAAAAAGTTGTGTACTTTTTTGTAGCAGGGATTTTGTTACTTTTGGAGTGATGCATTTCTTTAGGAGTAATTTAGAGGCCGTTGCAAAGCGCCTTATTGCAATCTACAAACAGAAAAATCCCATTTTCTAGTTGTTTACAGCTCAAAGGTTTATCAAAGTGAGGAATACAGTGTGTATGGCGCTGGTTTTTGTCATCCCACTGCTTAAAAAGGTAGCGTCTGGCAAAGGTTGAGGACATAGTTGTAATACAAAGAGGGGCACAGCCCTGAAATTTGCATGGTGAGGAGATGCTGCCTGAGACTCAGCGAAGACAAGTGTTTGCCATGCCCAGTGATGTGCGAGACAGAGTTAGCAGAAGATTATTGTTAGCATACTGAGAAAAGATCATGCATTCCAATGATTCCCCAAAGCGCGGGCAGGCGATTTACTGCGAGTGTGCTTTTACCCCCTCTTTCTATGTGTGTCACTCCAGACTGCTGTGACTGCTGATGATTTTAGGTCGGGGGGAGTTGATGGTGTCCCACTGTGTGCTGATTCAATAGCTGATAATAAGAAGGAAATGCTATTTAGCTAAAAGCACAAGTAATGTTTGAGATAAAAAAAATAGAAGACAGCCACGGCACTTCATATAACCCACTAAAGAAAGCAAAAGTAGAGAAAAAATACAGATGACGGTGGAAATTTCATCCTTTAGAGCCTGTTTAATATGTGTTAAGGCGTAGCTTGTGAGACCTCTCAGCTCCAGTAATTTCAGCACATCAAAGACATGCCTCTTCCCCAAGCTAGTGTAGTCTTAAGAAGGGCTCATCATCTCCAATCACACACTCACCCTAGGATCTTGTGAAGAACATATCCAGCCCCGCAACGTGGTTCATTAAAACCAGACTAATATGGGTTGGTCAACACAGCGGCTAAGCACTGTGCAGCGATGGATATTGCAGCTGGTAGTCCTTGTCCCTCGTTGACCTGTTTTGTTAACTCTACTGCTGTATTTCACTGCCTGATTAGATGTCACTCAATTAAAAGCACATTTCTGCGGGGAGAGCAGCCTCTCCAGTTGCCATGGATGCTGCGTGAAAGGTAGCCAAGCTGTGTAATGTGTGTCCCACAGCACCAGAATGAAATATCCACACTCTTGTAGGGAGAAACACACAGATAAGGCAAACTTGCACACCCAATCAATGAAAGTTGTTAGACTTACTTTTTTTTCACATTGAAAAATTATAAAGGATGTGCCTAGCAAGTCACAGAGGACTCACCCATTTTATAGTCAGCTACGAGAAAGCAGTAGGATTAATAGACCTCTTCTAATATGCATCGCATTGGTGGTCCCTGAACACCCTGATCAGGTAAGGCCCAGCGAAGCAAAGATCATTTATAAGTGGTTCATTATTTTACCTTCAGATTCCTCTGTCTGGCATTGATTTAATAAACACTGATGTATCTCCTTGTAGAGGAGAAGTGCCATTTTTCATTTCCCAGATTTGCTATCTTTGTTATCGCGGTTATCTGTTGAGCTGTGCCATTTCAGCTGTAATACGTTCCCAATCTCAGCTGCGTGCAGGAAGTGAGGAAAATGGTGCAATTCTTCTGTGGCAGATATTCCTTTTAATGTTTGTAGAAAGATTCTTAAGAAGAAAAATATAGTCTTTTATCTCTTTTATCTCTTTGACAAAGCCAAGTGTGGATGTGCCGGCACATCCACACTTGGCTTTGTAAATGAACAGTTTGTTTAATGAAGTTCCACCGAAGTGCTGTGATTATCTCTGAAAGGATTCAACAACGTGTGACATCAACAGTGAGGTACAATAATTAATGATCTATCAGTGTGTTCCGATGATTAATGTATTTGTTTTTGCAGTTTGATGGACCAACAAACTGTGTGAAATAGACTGAGTTCGGCTGTTGTGTATTCCCCGCGGTGAGCTGATGCAACAAGATTGAAGCACGCTATAAAAAGCTCGGAGAAGTAAAGAAAGGAAAAGGGAAAAAAGACAGCTCTTTAATATTAAGGTTAACTGTCAGTTAAGGTTTTTGCTCCTCCCCTGTTGCTCCTCTTCTTTTGCAACTGAGAGGCTTGTTGAGCTTGTATTTTTTAGCTCAAAGGATTTTCCTCTGAAGTGATAAAAGCAGTTTGTGGTCACATTAGGTGTGTATAGCTGGCACATCAAATCAAGATGAAAATGAAATGGAATGATCAATTTGGCCTGCATTAATCCCTCCTCTCCAGCTGCTTCCCATCGATTTTCTTGTTCAGCGTCCCTGATAACAAGAATCCTTTAAAGGTCACATTTTGATGTGTTGTCAAAAAGAAAACATTCTTAATGTATTGTGAGCAGCCATTTGGGCTTATGTTTGTCAGAAAGCACAGGCTGAATCTTGACATGTTATATAGATAACACACCCTAAATTGTCTGATATGAAGTAGTAAAAACTTCTCAAAAGCAGATACACCTGTAAGATAAAAAGCAGTTTCTCTTTAAGGTAATAAATTCAATGCTTGTTAAAAGGATTCCCAACCGATCACACATTTTTTAATACATCAACGATGTGCTGAGTTTGCAAAGCCCATGTATTTGTTTAAGATGCATCGCCAGGCCATCCTGATGGACACACAAACACAGTAGTAATGAAAGACATATGACGAGTTGCCCTCTGCCTACAAGATTCCAACATACAACCTCACTTTTATCTCAGACAGATGGAGAGTCTTGCTCTCTTTTTGTTGTGAATGTCAGTGTCAGGCCACAGTGCTAGATGGTGCACATATGCTACTGTATGATATGTTAACTGTTCAGAGGGAAGCAACTTCCCTAGTTTTAACAAACATCTAGTGCTGACCTTTACTTGCTCCAGCTCTAGGATATAGAGCCGTGCATCATGGACCACTGCCTCAGGCACTCAGGATTCTGCGATGGAGACGTCTTGAGGGAGATTCTGATCAAATGGGAAGCATGCACAGTTATCACAGCAGCTGCTCTTTGGTTTGTACAGCTTTGTGTAAAAGCCAATCAGAAACTGATAAATGTTGCAAATATTACATGAGAGAAAGACTTTATTTTAAACTATGAGCTGAAATGTGAGATATGTAGAAAATTGTACCTGCACAAACCAAGTGAGAGTGTTACTCTCACTGAGCTTTTTTTTTTTTTTTTTTGCACAATTTTGATTGCCAGACACGTGTGCAACACTGGCGCAAAGAGAAAGAGGATTAGGCCAACATAATACCTTAATAAGAAACATATTAGCGGGTTCCACAAGACTATTTTCAGCAGGTGCAATGGGTGCAGGCTTCAGTAATGGCCAATCACATCAACTTCAGTTTAAGTTTAATGGGGTGGGGGAGGAACAACCCAGACTGGCCTCTCTGAGGAGAAAAGGGATTTCTCTGGTGGCAAACGTTTTCTATTGCAAAGCAAAAATATCAATGTAACAGAGCCTCTGATAACTTCTTACATCAGTTTACATGAAATTTACAACTTTGCAGATGAGTTCATGTGACCTACATGGATCCTAAAAGAGTCTAAATATAGAGATAGTAGAAATGCTGCTTTAATTTAGGTCATTTTTCATAAATGTGATTATAATATACCTGACAATAACACCTTAAAATGAATGGATTTGCTTTAACATATCTCTCTTCACTCCATGTGTTTTATAAAGCATTTAAACTTAAAGTACAATAGAAATAAAACAGAAACAATTAAAGATACCAAGTTTAGCATGAAACATAAGACTGATGTAATAATAATGAGACATCTGTGAGCATTTCCACCAACCCAAGCATTTAAAATGAGCTGTCATTGCTTACATTTACTATAAGACACATTGTATAAACAGACAATTTAATGTTCTGCCAGGTGAGAAAATATGAGGAAAAATGGTCTCCTTGGCATAAAAAAAAGAAAATAATTCACCTTCTCACAGTTTAAGTAAACCACCTCTGTTATGGAAGTATGCTGACATGAGTGCCCCTCGTTTAGTTGTGTTTTTGCTCTGCTTCCTGACTGAACCCATACTGTGTTTTTTGTTCTGAGATACCAAATAGAGGGTGAGGAGAGCTGACTGGGTTTAGGAGAAGAGCACAGAGCCCTTCCACTCAGTGCCTGGGTCAATATAAAACCTCATTACTGGAGTGTCATAGAAAATTTGTGCACTTTCTGCTCCATCTAGCAGCAATTTTGCTGGATAAGCACTGCTCTCGTTTGTCCCGTTTTAAGCATTTTCGCTAAAGAAAGGCTTGCAAACAGGAAGCCATTGCTAACCTGCAGGGGCCTTGGCAGCAAACATCCCCCCTGGTGCTTGCCCTGCTCTTATATTGTGTTGTTGTTGTGTGCATTCATGTGTGTCTCTATGCATGTATATTAGAGACACTCATCTCGTGACTCTTCATCGTGTCCATACTGTAGCTATGCAGACTATATCTGTATTATAATGGCAGGCAGTGTGACAGGTACGTGTACCACATTTCCATGTATATTCTTCCTTTTTGTGTGTCACTATGCATTTTGATAACTGAGAATGAAGTAATGTAACCCTTACATAGTTCCCAGCTGAACTTCATCTCTCTTATTATTCTGATGTTTCACTTACTTAATATAGCAGATACATTTTCTTTATTTAAGGCTATATAT
This sequence comes from Kiunga ballochi, assembly GCA_037177335.1. Taxonomy (NCBI): domain Eukaryota; kingdom Metazoa; phylum Chordata; class Actinopteri; order Atheriniformes; family Pseudomugilidae; genus Kiunga; species Kiunga ballochi. The sequence goes on along the minus strand of JBAMIG010000014.1, from coordinate 4,349,278 downwards.
TTTTTTTACACATTTTGTTCTTTTAAAAACTTAAATATGGCACGAGGTTGGAGGTGGTGCAAAGCCAAATGCAGGACGAAGGCAGAGGAGACAGGTGGAATGCAGAGATCTACGACTTAATTAAACTGAAAACTATAACTAAGATTAGCAGACATGAACACAGGAAGCACCGAAACAACTAAGGAACAAGCCAAAAAACTAATAATAACACTAACAAAACGAACAACAGCATGAGGAAAAAGTACAAAATAAAACAGGAAACCAAAAACATAAATACCAAAAGTTCAAATCAGTCCAAAATTTACCCTGCCTCTCATCTCCTGCCTGACCTCAGAGTAAAAATAACAAAACAAACAAGCAGGGTTTTCAGCTTGTGGAAGCGCTGGAAATATATTCACCACCCCATCCGATATATGAAAAATTGAATTTTATGAAAGCAAACAGAATGACATGTTTATAAATATGGATTCCTGCCTTCTGGACAAGCTTCCCAGCCACACTGGCCCCATCACTTCACAGTAGAACCTTGTAATTTTAGTGTATGTGTGTGTGTGTGTGTGTGTGTGTGTGTGTGTGTGTGTGTGTGTGTGTGTGTGTATGTGTGTGTGTGTGTTATACATCGTGATTA
>JBAMIG010000014.1:4313355-4332472 GCA_037177335.1 Kiunga ballochi | reverse complement strand
ATACATACTGTATAACATATACACTTTCAACCTGTCCTAATTTTTATTATCAAAGCTTGACAATTCTAGGAGTTGTGTATCATTATGTTTGTCCAAACAGGGATAAATCCCAGGCATTTACAGCAAAGACAATATCTTAGCTAGAATGTGGTCTTAGAAGAAAACACAAAGTTTTCCCCTGCTTAGGGAAGCACCAATTTAACCAGCAGCTTTTAGTGGAGTCAGCGATTGTGTGGTACTTGAGCTCCACATTTCTTTCTAATCTCTTTGTTAGGTGAGGATGAAGCTCAGATTACTTCTACCCTGCTCATTATTTCAAACAGCTGCTTTAAGGTCTTTTTGGGTTCAGATAATGTGTTTTCTGTAAAGCATGCTCTACTCTAAAGTAATCTCATCACATTGTTAGCAAAGGAATTAATTTGTCACAGAGTACAAAAAATGGGAAACCTCTTAGGAAACAGTAGGACATTTCTACACTGCTAAAGCTTAAAGCAAAGTTTAACCAACTATGGGATCTTTTTTTTTGTTTTAATCAAAAAAGACTTACGACTGTACTGTGCTTTTCCTAAGCTCCTGAGCGTTACATAATTATCTTTCTGGAGGCTCCAACATGGCAGGCATTTGTTTTATACTTCCACTGTATGACATCATTAATTAACTTAAGCTACTGAATAGAATAGCTGAAAAATTGAGCCCCAGTAGAAGACATTTGTTTAGAATGGATGATAACTGCCTGGCCTGCTGTTTAAACAGCCTTGCAGGCTTTGAGCAGGTAGAGGAAGAAAACTCTTATCCGTCTTCATCGTAATATCAAGGTCATGGATGGGTAGCTGAGCTAATCTCCTTCTTCTCATATCTCTTACGGAGCAAAAGAGCTGGCAGGCCTGCCATGTATTAAGCCCTCTCCAGCCAAAGACAGAATACAATGTCTGTTGCTCACAGGGAAATATGATAAACTACACTAAAACCAAATTCATGAACACAGAGGTTCTTGGTGCACATAAGAGATGTACTGTACACATCCACGCCGAGACAACAGCTGCTTAATCAAACAGGGGATAATCTATGCATATTCAGATACTGTGCCAAACTATATAATCTTCTGCATCTGCTTCATTATGCGTGGAAGGCACTATTTTGAGCGCATATTTTCCTCCAAACACAATATCTGTGCAAATGTACTTGACTATCAAACATTCCAGCAGCTACACTCAGGGCCCCGATCAAAGCGTGGAGCTCGTATGTATGAGCTTAATAACGATAGACCGGTGTTGACAGATGTGATGGGCTAAAGGCTCTGAAGTGCTCTATCAGAAAGAGACTTGCCTCCTTTTCTCGCACAAATAGATTTGCCCTGCGCAAGGTTTTATCCCCATTGTTCATTAGAGTTCAGAAAGAATAATTAACAAGGCTTTAAAACACAGCTTTTATGGATCACCTGCTGTCCCCCTCAATATCATTTTTGTGATTGCGCAGCAGAATACAGCAAGACGCATTGATGCTAACGTCTGGCATCCAAATGCCTTGCAGGATCAGTACCTCTCCAATTAAAGCAATCTCTCTTTGTCTTGTGTCTGGCACAACTGCACTGAGCTCACCACAGGACTTGTTCATTATACTAACCCCAAACATCTTTATTTTAGGGTCACGGTCCCAAGATTAGAATAAACTGCTCAAATACGCTACAGCAATGTGCATCTGTTTTATGGAGCTGGACTGCATTGTATAGTGGAAAGCCAAGAGCATGACTGAATAATGCAAGACGAGGAGATTGATTATTCTAAGGTAAAAACAGGAAAACAGAAATATTCTTACATTTTAAAGTTGCAGATTAGGCTAGGAAAGTTACCCCTTATCGTGGAAGGGAATATAAGAGTGCACACTGCTCCCTCTTTACCTGAACTGTAGGCTCCTCAAAATGCACAAATATATTTGTCATGTCTGGGGCCGCCAAATCACAAGGCAAATATTATCATCCGACAAGCAAACAAACAGTCTTTTGTGTGGTAGATAAAGGTGAAGCGTGTGGTGAGGTTAATGGGACCAGGCTATTAGCATTGTCATTCAGTCTGCCAGGACTGACAGCGCAGCTCAGTCTGAGGGACTCCCACCCCCCCTCGTCCACCTGCTTATCACCCAGATAAATTAACTCCGGCAGACTGGAGAGGCAGGTGGAGCGGAGTGGTGGGGGTACAGATCCTCAACTATCACAAGACAGGAGCACCAGGCACAGATCATTGCTCTGTTGACTCTAGTTAATAGCATGCGTCCACAGTGTGTGTCAGATTTTTTTGGGGGGGTCCATGAGATTGACGTGTGGGACGGCAGAGTAAACACTTGATAATTAAACACAACTGCGTTCTTGTCAGAGGTGATGACAAGACTCGCAGACCTTCCTCACTCCTCCTCTCCCTGAGTTCGCCCAACTTTGCATGAAGCATCAATGCACTAAGAAGGGGTTTGTCTAACCTCAGTGACTAAACGTGCACACGCTCTGAAAACACGTCTTGATGCTTCCCAGTATTAAAAAGACGTTACTTTGTTTTTCTAATACCCGTCATTGATTTTTTTTAAATTCCGGTTTTATTGGGCTCATTCTAGCATGAAGACATCAAAGAAACACTTATATAAAAATATTTCATTATCAGATGATAAAAGACCTGATATTGACATTTTAGTTGTTTCTAAAAATCCCATCACTTTTAATTTGCCCCGTTTTAATACTTTTTTTTCTTTTAGTCTCTACAGCTCACCCACTTCATCCTGAAACATTGGTTGAGCTTCTGTCCTTTTAACCTTTTAAGCCCTTTCAGCCCATTGAAGAACTGAAACAATTATAGACATAATCATCTGCCATAAAACAACAAATACATGACAACTGCTTTTATTTTCAGCTGTTGTTCAAAGACCCAACACTAATCTTTACAAACCAAGACTGGAAATGAATTCCAATGCAAACATTAATGTTTAGAAAAGATTTTGTGGTTGGGTTTGATCAGGGGAATCTGTATGCATGGGATCATTTATAGCATAGTGTTATCCCCTTTCAAACAGAGGAGAAAATCATACAAAATGTCTTTTTTATTCTCTTTTTATTGGAATTTACTCTGGTGTAGCAAAAGACACAAGGCTTTAGATACTGAGAAAACATTCCCTGTAGTTGCTATATGTCCCCAAACCCAAAGAACACTTACATCTGGTATTTCTTTATAAATGTTTTTTTTTTTTTGCACACTGGGTTAAGCAGACAGATCTTAAAGAATAAGTCTGCAGGACATGCTCACCTGGCTGATCAGACAACTGCTAATTGACTGAATGAAGAATGAAATGATGAAATGAACAATAAAAGATACTTTAATTGTTCGGACTTTGGTGCTTTTTAAGGACTAGTCCAATTTTTTCTTATAAAAATGTACTTTTTTATTTGTTCTGTTTCATTTCACATAAAATAAGTTAAAAAAAGAGAGATTTAAACGAATCAGCAAGAAGCTAAAGACCACAGAAAAACCAAAACAGTACCAACTAAATAAACAGAATATATCCAAAAACACTACAAAGATGGGCTCCAAGTCAGCCAGAGAGACAAAGCGACCTCAAAGAAATAAACCAATTAAAGTAAAAACAAAAGCAAATATACAATGTTAAAAACTAAAAACCATAAAAAAGACTGAATAAAATAAAATGCTAAATGAACATATTAATCGAAGCAGAATTACCACAAAACGACTGCTAAATAAACGTAATGAACATGTGCAGCCTTTTGTTTTTCTGGTGAGAACAGCCTTCCCACAGGGCAGGATGTGCTTGTGATATCTTTATTAAAGACACGGATTGCTCATTTATTACTTCAGCTGGACTTCAAGATGAAACTGTGTCGATTTGTAAGAATGCAGTTGGGGTTTTTTTTGGGACCGCTATGCCTTCTGGGTGCTCTCTGTTTAATTGAACGCTCATTAGAGAGTACAATGTTATATCCCCACAGTTTATAGAGACATTCCCACAAATGTAATGCAATTACGTTCAGGCAAATGGGAAGCTGAATGCATCCAGATCTGTGCTATTACTGGTTGCAATTTTTTTCTCCCTCTCCCGCTTAGTCGCTAGTCATAAAAGAAATTATTTTGGGAAATGTGTGTGACACTGGCTGGCACCCAAAGCATATGACCGGAACAGGAAGATTACAGGCACGGCTAAAAGGGATCAATAATTGAATTCCAGGGATCCTGACGCACATTACACCAGTCCAAGAGACAAGAGAAAGCTTTTTTGCTCGATGAGCGAAACTAGAGGGTAGAGAGAGGTGAGTCCTCTCACTACACAACCCCTCCCTGTGTTCGTGCCACTCAGCAATGCTGAAGCCACTGCTGTGTTAACAGTTTCTGTTCTCACGGGACGGGAGAGCCCTAACTGTCGCCCACCTCCAGTTGGCTGAGAACGGTGAAACCACTCCACTGTGTCTATTTTATATTGGTTGTTAGACGACACAATGCTGCCAAGGATTGTCTTTTCTGCTGTTGAACATTTAATAGAACCAAACTATCCATGAAAGGCAAGCCAAAAGCCTTCATCAAACCACTTGCAAATCTGTTAGAAGGAAAATCCATCACAATGACCAAGGGTAGCAATTTGTCACAATGAGTAACAGCTGGAAAATACTATAATATCAGAATACGATCACATAGGAAAGTAATGAAACAAATCTTAAAACTGAGTGTTGAAGTAATCCCATTAAACAGATGAGACAATGAATCTGTTCCCATGAAAGCAAATGTAAAATGCGGGATAAGCCGTTGTATATAAGATAACATCCCTGTTTGGCCACTAAAATAAATTCCATTGTTATGCATTAGCCTTTAAAACGACAAACACTTTTTGTTAGTTTGTTATTTTGGTTGTCTCCCATTTCCCCTTTTTATTTAAATGACTCCCACCGTTCCTAAAAACAAAAACTATCTCGCAGACACAGAAAAAGAGTCTGAAGCGAGGAGTGACTGAATAATCCTATCCAAAGGGGAAAAAAATGAGTAAAAATATGTCATGGGTGGAAATTTTATACTCCTGCTATTCCAAAGCGTTCTGAACTTTGTGAAAGCAAACTGTCATCCTCTTTTCTGCAGTTAAAAACTTCAAGACATATGTCTGCTTAGATATTCAGGCCATTTTAGAAAACACCCAGGAAGCTTTTTATATTTGAACTGTTAAACAAAAGTCAGAGCAATTCCTGACTCCTTTAACTGGCTTATAAAATGCACCACATCAGCATCTAAATGACTTTTTTATTCGCATTGACTAAAGCTTCCCATGGAGATTTAGATGGCTATTACATATAAGTAAAAGACTTAAGTCAGGGTCATGACAAATGTTCTAGTTGTTGTTTTACAGAGACGACAGAGGCGACATTTGTCAGGCACTTAAATTCATTTACACCTGAGAGAAGCTAAAAGCTTCATCTTCAAGTTTTAGACTAATAAAAGAAGCAGAGCAGAAAAATAAAGACAAGTCAGAGAGACTAAATGTATTTTTACTGGGTCACAGTAGTATCCTGGGTTTCATTTGGCCCCTCAGCCTATACAGCAGCACCCCATTAATTACCTGAAAAGTAAGGAATCACATTAAGATTGCACTCTGTCACCTTTTCTTTTGATAGACCAAGAGAAAAAACTTCAAATCCATGCAAAGAAACAGAAGGTGGTAAAGCGACAAAGTGGCCGCTCGGCCTTTAAATGGTGCTATCAAGCCACCAACACACTTATTTTCCAGCTCACAACGTTGCAGTCACTTTTCACTTCTCATTGTTGTTAAAGGCGACGGCTGTTGAGGAAAAGTTCTTTTGTCCTCTTTCTAAAGTTTGCAGAGTGAGGAAGCACACGGTGGGGGAATGGAGGTGTGTGAGTACGGTGGAGGTTGTTGGGCGCTTGAACTCTCTGCGGTGCAGCCAGTAATAGTCTCTACATTCAAGAAGGAGAGGATCAAAGAGCAGCAGTTTAAAGGGAGGAGGGGGTTTTAGTCTCTCCTCTGTTTGGGAGGCATCCAGGTATCTGTGGTGTGTATTGATGTGAAGCACCTTAGCGAGACACACTTTCCCATCCTCATTTCCTCTTGTCCTGTTGAAGCTAAACGGGCAGTGCTTCAAAAACACTGCTTTATCAAAGACACCACTTAAATTGTCTCTCCCTTTTTTTCTGTGTAGCCCCTCTGTTCTTCTGATAAATATTATGTCTTTTTGGCTGAAGCGCTGCAGAGCAGCCTTCAGAGTGACTGGTTAGAAGTAATCCCAGGGAGAGGTGGGAAAAAGAAAGATGCTGGTTAGCATTTCTTCAGATACGGCAGAGAACCATGCACAGATGTCAGATGCTATTTCAGCATGCATTGTGTGCTTTTCCCACCATGTTTCTTTGTGTGACCCACCGGGTCTAATAAGAGATGAAGTTCTTTCAAGCTGCTCTACAAATGACTTTGCTCTGTAGTTCCACCTGTGTCCTCTTCCTGCCCGCAAAATAATCAGTTCAATAAGCGGAGTGTCATTCAAACCAACAGAATGTGCGAACTAAAGAGAGGCCTCTGTCTGTGCGAAAAAAGCTTTAAAAATAAGCATCTCATATAGAAACGGCTTTTTAATCATAAAGGTTGATGCGCAAATGTAATTTTTAAATAAGCTCACAAACTCTTTACTGACTTAATTAAAGTGCTACATACGGTATTTTGCACCACTTTTCTTATTTATTGTTTTGGTACTGTATTATTGGACACATCTTGTTACAATCAAGACTGCATGTCAAAACACAACACTGAATGAGCCCCCATTAGAAACTAATAGTCACAAGGGTTAGTGTCTGCACGCTACTACAGATTGGCACAATGTCAACAGCAACGAACCCAAAGAGCTGGGACAACCAGATATTACGGTATAGCATACAATACTGCTGGGTTCCACTTTATTTTTGACTCCAAAAGAGGGCTTTGCAATTATGGTGGAACGAGCAGAACTCTTAAGTCCACACGCCACTGAGGGGGATCAAATATTCTCAACAGCTTTAAGCTATTTTATCAGATTATGTCACGATTAATTAGACAGTGTATGAGAACAACCATGTGCTGTGTTCTTTCCTCCCTACACGTTGCCAAGCAGGCAAGTAAACTTAGATCAATAATTACACAAGGACTGTCCCAGCTCCTCTACAGTTCTGTCACCAAATTTCACACTAATTGGCCAGACCAGCTGAGAAACCCAGGAACAGATTTTTATTGAGTCAGGTTATGACAGTGCACAGCCTGGTGGGACACTTGCATTACCTAAAGTGGCTACCTCTGAAAGTAAAAGCACCTATGTATCGATACAAATGCAAGTTCAGTGCTAACTACAGCGTCCATTTAAATAATAAAATAAAAAAAGGGCTTGGCTGTGCATTGCCCATGCAAGCATAAGAAGCATCGATCTGTTCATGCATAAATTCGCTGCACAGCCCAGCATAATTATGTGATATATTCCAAACTAACCAACCGTATATAATTGCAGTGAACCACAGCCATTTGGCAATATGTTTGTTGTGCGTTTAAGTTTTGCCTTTGTTTATTGGTATGTCCTCATTTGCCTCTTGATGCTTGCTAGTCTTATATCTCCTGCATATTGATTGAAGAGAGTAAGAGACCTGCAAGTCTTTTCATTTCATTCTTTTCTTAATTTTCCTCTGTGGGATTGATGCTGAGCACACACATCTCTCTTGACACAAGCCTGATCTTGTGAGATGTTGCGCTCTCGAAACATAAGAGATGAGAAACAACAACACCTTGAAACAAAAGAGTATCGAGACAGAGACTGAAAGGCTTTTGGTATCCAGCTGTCAAGGACTGACTTGAGATTGCCATCCCGGCTCTCACTGATCCTTGTATTAAATGACACGATAAGAAAGAATCATGAGTTAGTGTTTGTAGTTTGGCAACATTTAAGGACGTGTTCTGTATGCCCTTGTGCAGTGTTTGTGAACACCGGTGGTGGATGCTGCTGAAGAAACTATCAGAAACCAGCCACAACAGTTGATATTTGTTCTACTGAGTGGCACATAGTGTCCATTTTAGACTAAACAAGGATGTGCTGAGGTAAGGTAAACAAAGAGATCAGAGGCAGGGCCTTAAGTTTGCTGCGCTTCCATTTGTGATTTAACACCTCCTGTTTTTAGATGTTGGGCATTTCTTCCACCTCCTTTCCTGTGACATCCCTCTGATGGAATTTTAATGATACGCTTGCTGAGACCAAATTGTTATCTTGCACCCAAAACATCTCGTGCCCACACACATGCCCGCTCACTTCTTACCGTGAATTCCTGGAAGGAAAAATGAGCGTATTCCCACTGAAAAGTTTCCATTTGGAGGGCTATCTCTTTATGACATCCTCTGCAAACACTGCATTTCTGTTTGGGGGCTAGTCTTTGATTAGTGGCAGGCGGTACTGACACCTTTAATAGTGGGAAAGAATTTAAAAAAAACACTCTAAATCTAAAGTGCTAAATGTTTCGTAGGTGATTTTCTATTTTTTTTTCTTTATTCTCTCTTATTTTCCCAACTATAACCTTCTCCCTGAAGGGACACGCCCACTCTGCTAAGGCTGTGTGTGAGAAACGGGGAACGTGATGGTCAGGGAAGCCGACATCTCTGCTGGTGAAATTGAATTCGGTCCCAAGTTTTAGGTGGAAAGGCCAAAATGACAGAAAAGTAGATAATAGGTTTGCTGTAACGTCACGCCTCAGTGTGTGTCCACACTTGGGCATTTCTGGAACAGTCTGTTTTTTTGACGTTCTCCTGACAGGCCTCTTCCCATCTCCTTTCCCGCTACACCACTGTGGAGCTGCAGCCCATTTCGCTTCCACACTTTCAGCTTGCTCAGAGAATTGCTCTGTTGCCTATTACTTTGACTGCTGAGCTTTCAAAAAGTGTCCGATTTGTTATTGATAAAGTAATGTTAAAATGATCATAAAAATGAAACACGGTCCATTTATTTGTTTGCCCAGTGGTAACTCTTGTTTTATCCCTGCTGCGTGGTTTTATTGCTGTAAAGCCCATGTAATCCTCTGCTCTTAAAAAGATAAGTGAACTGTGAAAATAAAGGAGTTATTTAGGAACTATTACATCGTACCTCCAAGCGCAATTTTTCAGTGTGCAAAATTGGCTTCCGTCATCAAGCACTTGCAAAAAAAACTTTTCTGTTTTGTTTTTAATTTAGGTTTTTCGCCCATTATCGTTATTTTACCCGTCTCTTTACTGTTTCTCAGTCCCTCACTTTCTTTTTCTCTCTTTTTCTTCTGCCAGTGACCTTGAAGGTATCCCTACTGTGCTTGTTCAGACATAGAACTCTCTGGTTCTTTTTCTCTCCCTTCCCTTCCTCTGTTTTCATTAGCGGGCTCAGTCAGCCTGCCTAGGGACAGCCCAGTGCTGTGCTCACGTTACAGGCCTATTGACTTCGGAAGAGAGAGAAAATACTGTGGACATGATTCATCATCCATGAACCTCATGATACTGGTTTTATCTGTAGCTTCTTTTCAATAGCAAGCAGAGCAGATAAACCACACACGGTTTTTTATCATCCACACTTTAGGCATGTCAGAAATCAGATACACAGACGAGACTAATTAATATTTTGAGATACTGCCATGTTATCAACACACAGGCGCTGTTCACAAAACAAACTGGGGGCCGACACGACGCGCACGTGTCTACGGTTTATCTGAAGACAGAGTTCCCCGATGTTTATTTTTAAATTCCTGCTCCCCACGTCGTAACATTGCGCGATTAGTTTCAAAGTGGTAATCAATATTTCTTGTCAAAGTTGAAAAAGTGTCACAAGTGATGAAGTGACAGAATAATAAGGCATATTTTGTGCTAATTAAAGCTAATATTTATTCATAGTGCATACTGCCTTCTCATACTGATGACAAAGCTTCAAACAAGTTGATTATTCAGCCTTTGCAACTGTTTTCCAATGTGGTTTTATGCTGCAAAAGACACATAAACCAAGCTAAATAAACTCAATTAAACTCTCAAACTGTGGACCAATATGCCACTACATTCAGAGTAAGTCCTGGATTTAAGCCACACTTTAAATCAGGTTGTTGCATCCCCACAGGTTATGTATCTACATATTCTTTTGAGCTCTAAACACAGTCTTAAGAGTATTGGCAAGAAGTAATAGCCCTCAGAGGTGGATTGGATGTTTTATCACACTTGTACCCCAGTAATTAACAAGGACTGCCCTGGAATTCACTGTCTGCTCTCCCATCCTTCTCCCTTCATTCCTCTCCTCTAATAAAAGGGTGGGGGTTGTCTCTGCTCATATCTGCAGCTGTACAAGCCAGGCTTTGAACTCTGCCATTGTGGCATTATGATAATCAAAAACGGAATACATTCAGATAAAAAAAAAAACTGTTTTATGCTGCAGCACACTGCACTCTGTACACAACCCGGTTTTTGACCCAATGTTTCTGGAAGGAGTGGCAGATGAATTTTGTGGTGTGCTTAACAGCACACATTTCAGTGATGATGCACCTGATAGGTTGGCAGCCATGCGGCAATCAGTTAAATGACAGACAGACAGGCTCAGAGCACAGCTGCACAGTGCAGTCTAAGCCAATTGTGTGACAATCAGAGGCTGCTATTTTAGGTTTCTCTTTCCCTACAGAGAACAGATTTCAGTGAATCAGGAGGCCCCAGGCATCATAATTATGCAAAAGGCTCAGCACAGAAAAGTTGTTTGTTTCACTATTGTTTTGAATTTTTTCACATCACTTCTGAGGAAAGTGACTCCTGGTGACTGGAAAAGAGGTGTGAGCTTCTCTTACACTTAACATTAAGCTGAAATGTTTAAATAATGACCCAATGCGCATTTTATTTTCTCAGAAATTTAAAACACCTTTAAAAATGATGATGACATTGTTTTTTACCCATCTAGACGTAATGTGAGAACTCACATCAACAATTATAAAAAAAACTTTAGCATTGTATAGCATGAAGCTTGGGCTAGGTATCTCACAGCTTGGCAGCCCGGCTTAAGATTTGTCCACTTGCAACTAACCTCTGAGAGGAAAGGGCACAGGCTGCCACTCCTTTAACCAGCTCTCCCCTGTGGTGAGGAACATGCTGAAACAATTACAGGTCACTGTGAGGTCTTTCACATTGTGATGTTTGCCTCACAAAAAAACACCCCGGCTCATGCAGTGAAGCCATACTTATTAAAACCAATTAACTTGAATTAACATCTAAAAACTTCCCAGTGGCCTTTGGAGATTTAGGCTGACTGCTCTAAGTAACATAAATCCATCCAGACCTCCAGGATGTGTGAGTTAAGCCTTTGGTCAGTCTATCAATGCAAAGTGAGAAAAGCTGTTTCACTCTCTGGGCTGCTCTCTCCCTCCAGCTGCATGAAGCACTACAAGTGCTCTTCGCACCCGTGAAGGTGGAAGACCTATGTGTTAATCCTGAAGCCCCCACCTAAGCCCCCTGTAATAAAGCATGCTCTCAATCAGGACCCGTCCCCGCCCTTCAGGCAAGGAAGCTTAGGCCTCTCCAATCACTAACCAGTGAGCCACAGGAAAGCTAATGAGCCCCACGTCTAGACATCCAGCACCTGCATGTGTGGCTGTACTAGTGAGCGCTCTCTTGGGTGTGGGCAGGCTGCAGGTGGAGATGATGGAGGTCTGCAAAAGGCCAGCAATAAGCCCCACCAGGGGGATCATGTAGTGACCAGCAGCTTCCTGGTCTGAATACATAGTAGTCAAGCATAGTGCTGCTGTGGTCTCAGTGGACAACTTGAACCTTTGGCTTAGCCGGAGCTGAGCACTTATTCAGAGGAGAAGCCGCTGGTCTTCAGTGTAAATTAGTGATGTCTAATTCCATGCAAATGTCCGGTTGCTTTGCACGTGCTCTCCATACAAAGTGCACTATGTGAAATGTTTCATAATCCTCGTGGGCCGCTTCGTGAAATGCAGATACGCTTTTCAGAAATGTGAAAGCACATAGTGCAGATACTGCATTTAGAATTTGTGTTTTTGATCAGAATCTGAGATGTTCTGCATCCTGGCTAATTTTATCTACCATCTGGTGATATTTATATAGATATTTACACAGATATATACACAGTGCTAATGAGCCAGGTAACCTTTGCATTTGCTTTCTCTCTATATTTCTTTATTTATTTTGCTTTTATGAGGTTTCAAAAGCGTCATTTTTCAAATGAGATATTTTGAAAAGTTCAATTCAAGTCCACGGATTAGCAAATTACCAACTTTTAGTAGCCAATACCCAAACCTCATTTATGTTGTCCATAATTATGTAAGTTCCAATTATATCTAGCACAGGAACAAATCCAGTGATGGAGGCACCAACTAAAACACCTCCGTGTTGATGTCCAGGATGCTTTCAGAATCTTGTTCAGCAGAGTGGAGCACTCGTGTAAGTGTTTTGTTATTCAGGTTTAATTATGTCCACGGGGCCTGGGAGTGTAGGCCAATCTACGCAGCGCCTCTTTAGCCTGAGCCACAGTGGACTGGCTTGATGTCTTCGTTTCTTTCCTCTGCACTGAATGAGCAATTAAAGGTCATATCAATTAGAGCATGTTGTGGTCTCCAGACTCATTTTGAAACAGCTTGCTCCTGTAATGCTGTCAAGAAGGAATAAGTATACAAATGTAAAGCTAGGTCTCCTTGGCTAAATGTTTTTTCTCCCTTCCATAAACTTGAGTATAATCGTGGTGCAATATTTAGTGGATATAGTGGTAATAAGTTATTTCGCTTGGACCTCACTCACCATGAAATATATGCCTCCTGTACGTTATACAACAGCGTAACATATTTTTTTAATCAGTACCTTCAAGCGAATTGCACATTATTTTGAACTGCACATAGAAGTCATTCTATGGTCAAATGTTTTACAGCAACAGCCGGTGGTACCAGAAGCAGAAAAAAAAAAGCTTTTTAGTCTAAATCTGTGCTGTTCTTAATATAATCTCTGGTGTTGCTGTGAGAAAATCCTTAACATGGTTCCAAATAAGAAGCAAAGAATTGTTTTCATTGATGACCTATGAATCCTAATGAAGAAGTATGCACAAATAGACGTATTGCAAGAGGTCTTACGTGCTGTTGCCATAGTGACCCCTCCTCACTCTTTGTGTACTGCGAGATTAAATTTGTTTGTTTGCAAGGGAAACTACTGATGGAGCATCCTATGAAAATCTCCCAGTCAGTGTGTGCACGGGGATTCCTGAAGTATGATTAGATGACTTTTAATTCATTCATTTATTCATGAAATTCAATGGCTCTCCTGTCTTCTAAGAGACAGAGAACCAAATGCCCTTGCTAGTTTCATCATCACTCTTTGTATTATATGTAAAGAATAAATAAATGACTTCCACCTCATGCAAATGAGAAAAGGAGAAACCAATGGAAGCATTATTACTGCGGAGCACAAACATGATCGTGGTGAGACGAGTGTTTTTGCACCAGTAGCCAACGTTAATGGTGCAACACGGTTTTTGGTTTGTGTTTGTTGATAGAGGGCTGTTTGTGTTGATGACAGGTGGCATTCAGTCTGCAGACCTATTTCACACAGAATGAAAAGTGCTCAGCTGCTGTAATGCGATGATGTAGAATGTGGAAGATCTCACAGATAAGAGGTAGACTATGGATAAATGCATGGCATAACGCATTGTACAGAGCTGTCTCATGTGGAAAGTCATTCGGGACAGCCATCTCATCAGTGTATTTGTTTGTGATTACCATAATTAGACTAGACCTGAATGAGCAGTATTAGCCAGAGACCTCTGCTTTCCAATAACCATCACTCACTCCCATCAAAGTCAGGTCACACTTTCTCTGTGAAGACACTTATAAAATCATGTCCCAGCTCCTCTCATAAGCTTTTTTTTTTTTTTACAGTAAGTAAAGGTTTTAGATTGTTCACATATATATTTATGTTCTCAGAAAACTAGTTTTATTTTGCAAAGTTTTTACCCACTAGCTTAAGAAAAGAGTCGTTCTGCCCTTTTGATTTATGCCATTACTAAGAGTGTAGTCGTGGGAAGTGCATGCATATATCAATATGTGTCAGCCATCTCATACAGTAAATTGCATGTCTTGATCGAGCCTTTCTCACCGTGGTCTTCAGTGTCCATGAGCCGTTAAAACCAAGGTCACGGCATCGTGATGTATTTCACATGAAAACCCAGATAAAACAAGTAAAAACAGGCCAAGTTGAAGGCTTGTAAAATGGCCAAATTCGGTTTGGTAGGAAAGCAACACATTGTCTAGTTTACAAAAGAACTGTCTCCCATTCATCTCCACATCAAACAGCTATTTAAGCAAAAGCTTAACATGAAAACAGAAACTTAACAGACTTTCTTCAAAGAAGGTTTTCTGAAGTCAAAAAGCCTCTTTTTTTAATCCGGCAGAAAGTAAACATTTCAGCTTGTGTGTAATTATATTCACACACCGCATGTGTGGACTCAAAAATACAAAAAGCCAACAAACTAATGGTTTTTCTTCCTTTCTTTTTTTCCCCATGTCCGTGAATCCTCTGGGGCTGTTTCTGTCATCAACAGGTAAACAGAATTTTTTCTACTCTGATAAACCTGCTGTTATACACAGATGATAAAATACTCCAGGCACCTGGAATGGTCAGATTATTTTCCTGTCAAATTCCCCTTTGCCTCCCTTGACCAATCATATTTGATGTTTGCCACTGAGTGCCGTCGGGGTCCCCTGCTGTCTAAACAAGCCCCGGCAAATGCCCCCCTTCTCCCCGACTGTGCAGCCCTTTCCTACTCGCTGTGGTGGAGAGAAAAGGGCAAGAGAGCAGCGCTCAGGCGAAACAATAGCGCTGTGAGGAGATGTCAGGCCCTAGGAGTTGTGAGGTGGATCATGATATGAGCCCACTGGTGGTGTTGTTTCTCACTCTGCTGAATGCTAACACATGGACCCCTGTGGCTGGGTGTCGACCCACTGTGTGGTCAGGACCCTTAGTGGTAGTGGTGGAAAGAGGAATGGGTGGGATGTAATGAGCCCAGTCTGGACTGCTGGGCTGTGATCTGTTGGAGGACGGTGTATGTATATTCAGTGCGCCACCATGAAGGCAGAGCACTCTCCTCCTGTGTTTCCTGTTGAAAGATATCAAAGACTGTTGTATTAAGACCCCGCATGTCTGCTGCTGTCATCAAACAGCCTCCATTGAATTAAATCTTGATTTTTTTTTTGCAGCCAAAGCAGTCATCCCAGTCTGCTTTCAAATCAACGCAATGTCATATTTAAACAAACAATATACAAGGGCATTGTAAGGAAAAGAAATAGGAAATGGGAGCTAAATCCTTTTGCTTCAGCACTCCCTTCCAGTGGTTTGAGGGATACCTGCAGTGCACCTGTCATCTGCTTTGCTTAATAATTCAATGAGTACTATTTTCATTCCCAATCCATCCGTACTCTTTGCATGTTTTTGTCTAAGTTGAATTTTTTGGGGAAGCTGGAAAGATTTAGAGAAAAGTAAATGTGCCAAAGTGAAAATCATTATGAGATTTCAAATACATGACCCATACATTCATTTCAGCTACAAAATCTTCACACCAGAATATTATTTCTTAATTCATTAGGTCAGAGCACATTTAGAGTTTTATAATTGCTTTTAAAACTTTGTTTCACTACAGAAAAATATGAGAAGTAATATCATTCAGTGTTGAATCTTTGTGCCGTCTTCATGGTATAGTTTGTGCTTTTTTATTTTTTGCCTGTTTTTCAGTGAGCCAGGAGGAAAGCCTGCTAGCAGGCAGGGTTGCAGAGAGGTTTTCTCTACCAGTACATGAGTGAGGGAGACAGATGGAGCATGCCAGACAGTGGTTTGTGGATTTATCCAGATTTATGATAGGAAGAAGTGGGTCTGGATTTGAAAGGGACGAGTTGGGGAGGAAGGGAAACGATGGGAGGCTGGAGGGCTGGTTTTCAGTGCAGGAATTTGAAATACTTAAAGCTTCTGAATTGGAGAAAAGCGGAGGAGGTGAGGGTCCCTGGACAGTGGGGATGTTGTCTGAATTGATTGGGTTTTATTTCAGCCCTCTGCTCTGTTTCTCACTGTTTTGTTGTCAGCTGAGGAAAGTGTCCTTGCCTTCACATTGAACTCCATTACACCATTTCCAGGACTTGGTACTGTCTCTTTGATTATTTGATTGGCATCTGCTGAGGCTTCTCCATCACTAAAGCAACTCGATTTATTGCCAAACAATTTAGCTGATGTCTCAGCAAATATTAGCAATATAAAGTGTGAACACTTCTTCCTGCCATCCATCATGAATAACATCAAAACAATTGATAAACATCACTTTGTCAGGATGCCATAAAAACAGAAAAATGAGTTTTGTCATAAAGTGGAAAACCGCTATATGATTTGATCAAGAGATAAAACGTGATGATAATATAAATGTTTGCCGTCAGAAGAAGCATTCCCGTGATAATCTTCTTTTTTTTTTCTTACTACAGCTGATATTCACAAAACTTCAAGGTTGTTAACTCTCCCTCATGGGAGAAGAAAAGCTAACAGTCATTCTGGGATACAGGATGGTAGAAAATAGACATGTTGATCCTTTTTTTTTTTTTTTACTACAGTGAGAAGGTTGAACAGACCCTTTTTAAAATGACCTTTTGTCATGTGATCACAATATTTACACATTATTATAACAATATAGGGAAAAAAATCTATACCCAACTGAAAGAATATTGAGTGTTAGGGAAAAAAAAGTAAGCCCAAAAGCCTCTTGCCCCTCTAGTTTACCCAATTTGTCAGTGTTGTAGCTGCTGTCCTGAAATAAAAAGGCATTTTGGATGATTCGTAACTGTGTGTGAACATGCAGGATTTTTATCCATGTTCACAAACAATTTCTGCTCTTCTGAGTGGACCAGTGGGTTTTTGACAAATGATACCTTTCATCCTTCATCCATTGGTTGAGAATACATGGGGTTTGTTGGATCGGTAAGAATAAATCAATTTTCAAAGGGCTAAAAAACATTCGGCAAGGCTCTCCCTCTAAGCCTACCATTATTCCACTTCCTTGAATCCTCTGCTATCTTTGGTAACTCTTTTCAGTCCGGTTTCCGTGCCTTTAGCCAATCACAGGAAGGCTTCTGTTGAATAAACCAAGGTATAATGGAGCATCTCTCTAGAGCAGTCACGTACCAATGGTTTCATTCATTTCATTTGTAAACGTCAGGAGGGAATGGCCCTCTCAAAAAAGCCTTGAACGAGAAGGTGCGTGAGAGAGAGAGAGAGAGAGAGAGGAAAAGAAAAATACAGCGTTTCAAAGAGTAAAAAGGATCATGGGAAGAGAGAGAGAGCAGGAGGGAATGATAAAAGAAAATAGATTTAGTGGATCTAGTGAACTAGGGAGGAAAACAAAGGATTTAGAGAACAGCTAAGGAAGAATAGTTTGACTCACTTTTGTTTAGCCTTTTTCCATAGAGTTTTGGCTCTCTTCAGAAACACACTGACAGGCTTTTTTTGTGGTGGATGCGAGTTCAGTATAGGGCCAACGCTCCCCATAGGGCATGTTTAAGGGTGGTTTTACCAAATCACTTTATGGGGCCTGGCCTGACAAGTCCAAACTAGTTTTATTACATTTGAGTTATTACATTGACATGTCCTGGAAAAGTGGTGTAAAAAGGATGAATGGATGGACGTAGACATGTGAGAGGTCAAAATCAAGGACATAACTTAATGAAGGGTGTGCATGTAACAAGTAGGTCCTGGGGAAACTGTTTGTGATGCCATTGATCACATACAAAGTTCAGTCTGTATACTATGTCCGTACAATAAGGAGACCTCAGTAGCTGAGAGGATTTTGGAATAGGGTGTGGTGCAGACCAGTGGGACTTGGCTTTATATGGGATGCTTTTGTCCTTCACCATCTTGATTAATATACTGACTTCCATCTTCCAGGCTCTACATGGTCCAAACCATCAGGGACAACGTAAGCAGCACAGCAATGAGAGAGAAAGAGAAAACAAATCGCCTCATTCTTTATCACACCATGGACCCTCTAGAGTGTAGCTGCTAAAGAAATTAACCAGCAAGTAAATAAATGACACTCATCAGATGTGGGGAAAAGAAAAGAAGGTGTACCCTTGAAGAGTAAATAGTTCCTGGATTAGTTTACAGAAAAAAGATTTGTTGTACACTCTTTCCCCTCTTTACTCATCTCTTCTGATTCCATTTGTGCAACACATTATGGCAATCATAGTCTGGAGGATTGGCAAACAAGGGGGTATCGGAAAACTGTGAATGAAAAAACAAAGGAGCTTGATGAGAGGAAGGGAATCTTAATTACAAATCTTCATGTGGATGGTTAGATCCTAGCTCACTTCTTAGAAACATAAAATAGGTAAAACAAGGCCTGTGTGAAACTTCTACTGCCATCCATTTCTGTTACATGAGCAAAAAGTTTTTATAGGACCTGCTTGCATCGTTACAGGTCTATCTCAGTGAGAAAACAGCTTGTGCTCTGGAGCGGCACACTGCTTGATGAGCAGTGCTGCTGGTGAGGAGAGCTTTCTAGTCATGCCGCTTCTGTCACAGCACCTCCCTGTGGCCTCTGCCTGCACCCACAGCCTCTCAGTCTGAGCATGGCAGAGGCTTATACTTCATGCACTTCTTTATGCTGCTGCTCTTAATTTTCCATCTTCAAAACTAAGAGGATACAACAAAACTTTACCCTTTCACCCTCTTCTTTCTCCCTCATTTTCCTATTCCTCTACCCTTACAGATTGGCTTTCTTCATCTTGCCTCCTTCATATCACCGACCATTCTCATTTCCCCTCATTCATAAGAGTCCTCTTCCTCTGTATTTTGCCCAGACCCCTCTCTCAAGTCCCCAGCACTCCCTCACCATGACTACCAGTCTCTTTAGGAAGTTTGGATTTTTAGAAGGGGAGAAGCCTTAAAAGATAAAGATGAAAGCAAACAGAGAGAAACAAAAGAAATAGGCTAACAAATAATATCCCTAAAGTAAATAATATCCCTAAAGTAAATAATATCCCTAAAGCAGCTTTTTCCCATCATGGTCACAACAGAAAACACACACTTAAATATATATATATGTGTG
>JBAMIG010000014.1:4282672-4308540 GCA_037177335.1 Kiunga ballochi | reverse complement strand
GTGTGTGTGTGTGTGTGTGTGTATATATATATATATATATATATATATATATATTTAGACAGTTTATATATAAATTTCCTCTGAAAGGTAATCTGAATTTGTTATAAGGTCTAATTTCCTGCTTTTATTTTTTACTTAAAGGGGCATGAATGTGCTCATTCATGGCTGTCAGATGAATGCAAAATTATCTGAAAGAACCCTGAGACTTGGAAATATGTAATGCATTTTTATGTATTGGTTGGGTCTTTGAGCTCAGAAGTAAATATTAAAATGTTGCTTTTAAGTCTACGCATGCATTTGGAAGCAGCAAAACAGCATATTTGTTTCTGTGTGTGCTGGTTGCCTCGTTGCAGAGCAGAACCAGGATGTTCGGATGTGTTAGCTGCTCACTGTAGGTTTATGAATGTTTTGCCCTCATAGCCGCCACTCCCTTAAAGAGGCTCTACTCAGAGAGATTACGGCTGCCAAACTTTCACCTCTCCCTCTGCTTTTAGAGTAATTACGCAATTCAGTCTTTGCAAGCAGAGAAGGGTGGGAGAAAAGGCACTCAGATTCATCAAATGCTAATTCAAGCATGGGATTTTACAAAAGGATCTACATATTTTCACATTATGTGTACAAGGACAGGATGAAGTGAAATATTTGCTAAATGCTGTCGAGTAAGGAATTGTTTTGCCTTCGTAGAGACTCCTTAGTAACACAAGCACTGCAAATAGAGTAAGCCTTAAAGGTTAGAGGGTGACATCTTGTCGCTGGGCATAGTTTTATTCTATCCTATTCATTATGAATGAGAAAGATAAAAAGCGTTGCAGCCCGTCTGAGCCCCAGCAAATATTTTGCTGTCTGGATGCTCAATATTTTAAAGGAAAAGATGATGAAGGGTAGGGAGATGATGGGCACCATGCAGAGTGCCACTGGTATTTGTGCCTGCTTGTTATATATACAGTATCCTGGTTTACTTCTTGTTTTGTGGCAGGGGCTTGTCATGAGACAGTCCTCTCTTCCTTTTTGAGATGCATAGAGGGGCAGAGAAAGCTTGTGGGCTGACTGAGGCAATTAGGTCTATTATTAGTACGACAGTGGAAGGATTGATGCACACAATAGTCAGTGTGTAAGCAGAAAGCCTAGCTACGTGAAGGAAATTCTAATAGTGAGAATTTCCTAGATTATATGGGCCTTCATTAACATTTTCACACATGGCTGCCTAACAAATGAGAAAAGAGCCCTGGCATACCAGCAGATTTATCACGTGCACACAACAGCCCAGCTAGTTCCTTCCCCTTCCCAGTGCAAAACACACTCTTCACTTCTCTCACAGTAACATTAGCCATGTGCCCTTTTGTTTTGTTTGTTTGTTTTGGAATAATGAGGTCATCAGACTGTGGTATTATTCCATGCAATATAAAATATGAAGGTACAGGCACACCTGGACATCACTTGCCTGATCCAGCATGAACTAAGGTTGTTCATTTTACTGCAAACTACTCTTTTCATGTTCCAGTTTTTTTCTCCTAATGAGGAGGACGTGCTCTTCAACATTTGTTCCGAGATGTTCTATTCCCCTGTCTTAATTTGGCATGAATGGTTCCTCTTAAGAACTGATATACCGGCAGGCCTCCAGCCTGCAGGGCAGGCCCACTTGAATTAACTGTGTTGCACACTTTACATTTTCTGCTCCCTGACATCTTGAGAAATGTTCCCTGGGATCTTTTTTTCCCACAGAGAGGTTCATTAGAATGACAAATAGCATCCTGCCATAAAGTGGAAAACATCAACACGGCACAACAGAAACTGCGATCTGAGGGAGGTGACATGCAGGGAGGGAAATGAATTAGACTCCATTTGATTCTGTGATATCAGTAGCCATGGCTTCACCATCCCAGCATTTGACAGATTCTGCTGACTCATTTTGTGTGTTATTTTTTATTTGTTTTATTTTTGTTATGTTTTACTTAACCTAATCTTTCTGTGGCTGGAGTGCTTTGTGTTATATTAGAAAATCCAAGAGCTTTTTTTTTTTCAACCTGAAACACACAATTCAATTCAATTTAGGTTGATTGTCTAGATTATACACATTTTTGGGCCCAAAGCTTTCAGTTTAGCCTATTCCTCTCAATCTTGCCATAACAATCACATCAGTAGCTTCTCAAGTGTGACGTTGGGTAGAAAGGTCAACGGCATTGTCTTCACCTGTTGCCATGAAAAAAAAGAACATCAGCAGTTTAGAGAACTCCTTTACGCTTCATCCTCTTCAATACTTTCATGGTTGCCCTGGCAGTCCGCCAGCAGAGCCTTCGTATCAATAATGAACGTTTTAAAGAACAGCTTAGGCAAGTGCAAACTTACCTAATGTCCTTAAGACAAAAAAGATATTGCCATGGACAGGGAGGCTAGAAATCAATTTCCCATTTGCCGCTTTAATTTCAGCAAGATGGGCGGAGAGATTAGGGCTGAAGGCACCTGTAAGCCTCTTCACTGATGAGCTTTACCTGGGCCTGCTGGCTAGCCTGACCCCCTGGCTAATTAAAGTTCTCCAATTGATCCACAAACAACGTGATACAGATCTGTCCTCTGCCACCTTCCGCATCACATCTTGTTGTGGAAAGTGCCCCATGATGGCCTCGTAAAAAAGCCGTTGTGATCCTATCCTGATATGTATGCTGTCGATTAGATTGCCTTATTTTCGATCATGATGATGATCATTATTGTGCTTCAATGAGTAACGCGGCCAATATTGACGGAAGTAATTTATGGTATTGGTTTATCTGTGTTTGTGACCTTTAATGGCTTTGTTGTTTCGGGAGTTCTTTTTCAGACCTAATTTCCTTTGAATCTGAAGATCTAAAGCAAGCAGTTTTCAGACACTGTGAGGACTAGCTTGTGTTACATTGACTCTGACAGATAAGAGATTAGTTTGCAACTTGTTGACACACATTTGCTTATTAACAACAGACATTATAGCTAATATAATGTAATTGGCAGAGGTTTATTTTCTACAACTGCTAGCGCTCTTTTTCAAAGATATTGTGTGGTTTTATCAGAACAGATTGAATTCGGTGTCTCTAAGAAAACAAATGCAAATCCAATCAACATATATCAACATTCATGCCAGACCCGATTGCGACTCTTTCTCTTTATGTGGCTTTTGCAAACAGCCACTGCAGTGTATTCTCCCCACAGGGGTGCGTTCATTTGAGGGTGTGCTTCATGTCACACAGACTTACCGTGTTGTAGCTACATCTGCTCCTGAATCTCCTATCAGTGTAGGACTGTGCTGTCCTTTATTTGTTTTACATGCACAGAATTAACCTCGGTTTTATAGAGCAGCATCCTTTTTTCTGCAGGTAGCCTACATATGGAAGTAACACAAAAGTTGGACTTGACTTGGTCCAGATTCCAAGCCAGCAAAATTACATAATGGAACATCTTAGTAGTCATGCTGTGCTTAGAAGAGTTATTTTTAGCAACCTGCTTGTTGCCCTTCCTTCTCATACAATGGTTGTCAGCTCCATTGTGGTGAATTTTTAACAAGGGCCTTTTCCTAAGCCCCTCGGAGGAGTTAATTAAAGTGATAGGGGCTAGAGCTGATGAGCCACACCACCCTGACCTTGAGGCTTTGCTTTCCCCACCTTCCCACAATTATACCTGCATAATCAGGACACAATGCTCACACACACTCACACAGATACACACAATCAAGTGAGCCCTAAGGACCCCTGGCCACAATTCTGCCACTCCCAGAGCCAGTGAATCACCGGAGGAGCAACAGTCTTACTGTGCAGTACCACATTTTCACAAGGGGGGGTTACACTATTTTGCAGAAGCAGTTTATATTTTACAATATGATCACACACATAATCACAGCAGGGTCTTGTGTTGGAAAGTGGGGGTTCTCTCTCATGTTTGTGCATGTGCTTCTCCGTGGGTTTTGCTCTTCTTTTTCCCTTCATCACATTTCTTCCCCCTTTCAAACAGCCATATTATGTCTCTCTGGGTCTCACTGTCTCCACTCTGATGGTATGGCCTCTGTGGAAAACAGGAGACAGTTTGGTATTTGGTGATGGGGTGCATGCAAATGATCTCTCTGTCAAGGCTGCTTATTCTAATATGACAGCATAGTGAGTTATCTGGTCTGCTCTATATTGGCAACCAGATCTGCAGCTGCCAGCTAGAGGGTAGAGGAGATGTGTCTGTGAGTGTGTGTGTGTGTGTGTGTGTGTGTGTGGCATCAAGCTAGACAGAGACAGAGAATAGATGAAGACATGCAAGAAAAAAAGAGACAAAGACAGGCATCATATACACACAAAAAAAGAAAAGATGAGCGAGAGACAGAGTGTCTCCTCAGCCCTGTCCCCTTCCATCCGTCCTACGCCACAGTGTTAGCACTCTTTAGTAGAGCTGTCTCTTTCAAGAACGCCATCAAGACATGAATAAAGAGAAAATGAGTAAAAAAAATGTTTTGGCGAGAATGGGATGTCACAGCAGATAAGCATCACGAGCTGCTCCATATTTATTAAGTGCAACAATTTGACTAACCAGAGAATTTAGATTAATAACACTGGGCCCCGGGAAGTAATTTCCTTTTTGCGAAAGTGATTTACATGGCGCATCGCTAAGAGAACAGCTCTTGTAGGCCTTTTTGTTGTGTCAGCTAAAAATAATGACATTTAAAGTACCAACCAAGGTTAATAGGCTTCCTCTATGGTTATGAACTTTTTGTGCATGCCCCTCCCTTTATTCTCCCTATGAATCAACCCACTGCTTTTATAGCTTCAACATTCACACTCTCATTGAGCCACCTATCTCCTCTTCCCCATCAACTCCCTCGGACACCATTCTACCACAAAGCCTTCACCTATTCTCTTTTCACAATGGGTTTCTTTAATTTTGAAGGACTTATTGTTGCCACCCTATCTTTGCCATGGAAATTTGGAAAATCCTTGGACGATTATCAGGCATATCAGTGTAATTGCTGTGTCATGGTCCAGTTGAGCAAATAATTACACTTTTTTCTGGAAATGAAACCTTTAAACTAAATGTAGGAAAGTGCCAATACGGCTTCTCTTTGCAACACCTTTTGACCGTACAGCGTTTATATAATAGTTGCAGAGTTATTTAAAGTTGAAATGTAAAAGCTTTTCTATACCTCATCAAGGCTTACTATCTCTTTAGGCGTCTCTGACTCAAAGCCTCGAACAACATATGAAGTGTTCTGCACAGGTTGAAATAATGGATGTATGCAGCGTACAGTGGCTGCAACTCCTACATTACTTGAGGCCGTGTTTGCAGTTGGGACAGGATAGTGGGCGGTTAGTTGCTGAGGCGGAGGGTTGCTAAACTTCTTTATCTCCTTTGGTAAAGCTACTCGGGCAAGACCTTCCCACTTGGACTCACTCATATTTTGTAAAGATCTATTTTTGATCCCGAATTCTTCCACATTTTTGCCAGGTGTTTTTAATGAGGTGTGCCCAACATCCCTGCCAGTCTGCAGACGGGAAGGGTTATTGATAAATCATTAACGTTGGAGGAGGAAGTGTGGAGGAGTTGTAGCTTGCTCTCCTCTGGAGAGCTGTCTTATTCCTGAATATTTTAGCGGCACACAGATGTGCTGCTGTCTGTGTAACTGCTCCTGACTTCTCAGCTCTCTGCGATTACATAGCGATGGGTAGTAATCCCCACTCCTTATACACTAGACAAATCAAAAGGAGGTTTGATAAAGGAATTGCTGCAACTGCCTCATCCCAGCATCCACCTCTGCTAGCCTCAGAACCCCTCCCACACCTGTATAAAAAGAAGGACAGCTGGTAACAACGCAGGCCTCTTGATAGGCAGAAAAAGCAAACAAATCTTTGTCATAACAGAAAGAGGCGTATTGTGAGTTCTACCCAACCGTGGCTATGCAGCACTTCTAATGCCGCAATTCCATTAGACTTATCTCCTGTGGCGGGGAGACAGAGAAATGGCTGCTGAGTCAGACGAGAAATGGCCGGGGATTACTTATTCCCCGTGTCATCTGTACAAGAAGCGTGTAGTTCATGTGCTGTCCTCATCCCCTGCTTCCTTCTCACCAGTTCCTTCCCTCCTGGGATGCCATCCTCCATATACCCATTTGTCTGAACTGTGTAACACTGCCACTTCCTGTCTGGGAGCCCTGGGGTGTATGGCTAGAAAACTGGCAGCTTACAAGAGAAGTGAGAGGAAAAAAATTAAGGAGGGAGAATAGGAGTGATAGAAACAGAGAGTAGGACAAGCGAAACAAGGAGGCATATGGGGGAATGAGAGGCAGAGAGTGAAAGAGATCTCAGAGCTCACCCAACCCTGATCAAAGAGCCGTCTCCATAATCCTCCAGATTTAGCAGTCAGCCTGTTCTGAGCATCTCCAGTTGCCGACAAGAAATAGAGGGAAAACACTTGCGGCTAAATTGCCCTGAAGTGGTGCTATTTTTAATTTTTCAAGAAGTTAAAAAGTGGGACCCCCTGCTGACTGTGCGCTCTGCGCCTTGGCAAAATTAGATGAACAAAATACATGAGAGCAGAAGAAAGAGATATTCATACAGTGACAAAACCAACTGTGTGCCACTATAAGTTAAAACTAAATAGCAAGACTATATTTAAAAATAATGTGCATTGGTTTTGATTGAAGCCTAAATGTGGTTTGGAGGTAAACTGTTATTAATGATAGGTCTAGAAGATCATTAGACTCTTACAAAATCATGCACCTTCAATAAATTATGCCCCCACAAAGGTTATGCTGTTGTTAAAACTGTTTAAGATGAGTGTTGATTCAATTTTATGGCCATTTAGAAGTTTGTTGTAGGGTATCCTCAATGATACACGTTAGGAAGAGAAAACAATAGACTCCCATGTGAGATCAATACAATTCAGTTTAGCAGTACTAAAACATGCTGCCTAAAATCCCAATTTGCAGTTTATTTAATACAAATTTTATACTCTAACTCAAAAATATGAGTAAAATTGACTGAGTGACTTTGGCAATTGTCTGCAAAGTTTCAGCCAAAAATTCACAACCAAACATGCCTTGCTTGGTTTGTGTAAACCATAAATCCAGTGGGAATCAATGTCCTTTTAGCAAAATATACACATATATGCGCTGAAAAGAATTGGTAAGCCAATATGTTCACAAGAGATTATAATTGCAGCAATGGAAGCAGGACCCAAAGTGGTATGAATATATTATCAAATGGAAACGGACAACAAAGAAACTTGGTACATCAGGAAATAATGAGTGAACTAAAGAGAAGGAACGAGGAGTGGGAAGAACAGGAGGCTGTAAATCAAAAGAGGGACAGAGGATGGAGGGAGAGAAAGAGGTGAGGTCAGTCAGATGGAGAAAGAAAGGGAGGAAAGCTGGCTAGCAGCTCTGGAGGAGGAAAGGGATAAAAATGTGTGGTGAGGTAATGGCAGTGATGAATAGCCTGTGGCTGATCAGTAGAAACCAGGTTGGTGTTTGAAGATTAGATTTTAATACAGCGCTTTGACTTCACTCTGCTTGCAAAATATTCTCAGGGAAAAGCAAATTAGAAATTATTCCATACAGCACAAACAGATGATTTCACACAAATGACTGCCAGTTTGCCCTTGATGATGAAAACTTGCAGTCTGCCATGCAAAGGCTGTTAAGGGTCGGTTGTGTACTGCAAGGTGGGTCAATATCTCATAGTAATTTTAAAGCTTCTAAGTTTAATATGGGGATTCTGAGAGTATTTGAGAATATATTCAAACAAATAATGTAGCATTTAGCTAATGTAAGCCAAATGGCTTCAAAATGCAAGACATTGAATGATTCCCAATCACAGCTTGCTGTCTTAATTTACTGAGAACATAGGGAAAAACAAGCAAAGAATTAATGCCATAAATAATAAAACCTTTTTAAAAATATATTTTAATTACATCAAGGATTGAAAAGAATGGTAATCATCACTTAAAAAGTTACTATTTTATCATTTGTCATAAAAGCATGAGTTGGGTTGCTGCCATGAGCCGACTGAATTGCAAGTGTACACTGAGATCTATCAGTGTGTGTTATTGTCTACATGCTTGTAGAAGTGTATTGTTGCAGTGAACAATGGATTTTCTCAAATCCCAGAAAAAGAAGTAAAGATGTCAGAAGATAGAAAGGTTATAAAACCAATTGTGAAGCTTTTTAACTCTACAAACTGGCAGAGCTCTTCAAGGGCAGGGTGACCAACCCTCTGCAGGTCACAAAGAAGACCACCTTCATGAGTCCACCACCTGAACAACAGTAGTGCATTACTGAGAGGAAAACCACTGCTTTCAAAGAACATCATCAGTGCTCAATTGAAGTTTGCTGTACATGGATGAGCTAAAAAAGCTGTTGGAAGCTGTTTTATGGAAACATAGGATCGAAATACCAACTTTTATTGTAAACAAGAAGCATTGAGGTTGTATAAAGGAAAGCATTGCTTCCCACTTTGAGAACTTTATTTTATCAATGGAACATGGTGGTGTGGATATTAAAATACGGGCCCATTTTACTGCATTTGGACAGTGAGGCATAATTTTGAACTAAATGGCAATTAAGAGAATATTTCACCTTATTATGTTGTTTTTTTTATACTTGAGTTTTTGGCTTTTTGGGGACCTGTGAAAACCTGATGATGTTTACTAAAATACAGAAAACCTGCTCACATTCTCAAGCACTACTGTATCTGACTTTACTCTGTGTGACCAAAACAGGCTTCAATAATCTGTCCTTTCAGTTCTTCCTTTCATTTTTGACTGGATTCCTTAGATCTGAAAATAATAGAAGTCCAGCATGTACACATTTCTTCACATGTATGTGTGAACAATACAGTCCACAAGAGAAGATTCAGCTTGTCTTGCCAACCATCCCGGTGGCCAATTTGGGTAGACGGGAGGGGGGGGACTAAAATAGTGCTCTGTCTGTTGCCAAGGTTACAACATTGACAACATGATGTGGCCATTCATTCTCAATACTGTATCTCCCTGGCCTTCTGTGAGAAAGTGGCTGCTAATCTTAGCCCTCAATCTACCCGCCTGTCAATGTGAAGAGGGAGGCAGCGGAGGTATGGGATGAAGGGAGTTGGGTCAGCGCCGTCCCCTCACATTGCGTTTCACTCATCTACGGTCCCCTCCCCCATCTGCTGCCACCTTACAGTTTCTCTGCAGGCGGTGCATGTTTCTTCTGCTGAGAGATAAAACCCATCGGTCCCCCACTCCTGCCACTGTGTGATGGGTGAAAATCAGAGCTGTTTCTATGCAGACACGTCACTTTTCCTCTTTGCAGGTATGCAGTGGCTTGGGGTGGAGGGGAGGGTTGAATGGCAACCAGATGGTAGTCACAATAAAACTGTAATTGAAAGATATGTTATCATGACTATTTCAAGTTGGGGAAAGTGGTATCAAAGAGACATTCCTGTTGAAAAAAAAAGAGAGAAAGAAGAAAGAAGTCCTCTTTTAATTAAAAACAGTGCTCAAAGCAGTGACTAAAAGTTGAAACTGGAGGCATGTTTGGCATGAACAAGTTTCCCCCTCTCTTTTGTGTGGTGACACTGACAAATAGAGCTCTGCGTGTGAAAAGGAGACTTATCTTTGATGGGTAATGAATTCAAAGTCATGGAGATGAACGTGCTCTTTGAGGTTCAGAAGGCTTTAGCTGAAGTCATATTATCTCATTTCCACAAATGGAAGCAGCCCTGTCACATGGTGCCATCCCAATGACTTGATTCGTCAGAGGGAGAGAGTGTGATGTCTCTCTAGGCTCAGCTGTACCGTGGTTGATTGTGAGGTATTGTTATTGTGATGGTAGTACATTTGTACACGCTGGTCATCCTAGCTTGCCCTCTGTATGGTCAGGTTGTGTAATAGAATGTGTAGCAGAAATTCCAGTCTCGGACAGACAGGGAATTGATTTTTTGCGGTATAGGCATTGCTAAAGCAGAGCTACAGTGCAGTGGGTGTACTGCTCTGATGTCGTTCCAAGTCAACAGTTTCCCAAGCTGAGGACACCTGCAGGGCACCAGTGACCAGAACACATGGATATTTAACCAGTTCTTTGTGCTGAACCTTTTGTGTTTTTATGACAGACGCAGTTTCAAGATGTGCACAAACCCATTTCTGGTCAATTGCTCCCAGCAGCAGCTCCAAATAGATTTAGCAATGATACTGTGAGAGAGTAGATGGACTGAGAGAGACACATTGAGAACAATATGAAAGCAGGAAGCAGGAGAGTAAATGGAGGAAGAGGGAGGAAAAGTCTGAAAATGAGCCAGAATGGGATTTTTGCAGTTCAGTTAAGAAAGGCTTTGAATGCATTTGAATCACCGAATTGATCTGCCACCAGACTATTTTTATTAGCTGCTTGACAGTGCAGCATAGTGCTAGGATTACAAGCAGTGCCTGTGTTATTCTGGCTTCTTCACATTCATAGTTCAGCATTCATAACGCATCTTCACCTCCAAGAGCAATATCCCGCTGTAATACCTTTTCATTGTTTTTTTTCTTTACAACACAATTTGTGCCGAGGGTCACATATAAGGAAACAAACATGCTAGCAGTTAGAGGTGCTTTATTCCTTCCCTGTCTTCTCCTCGTTTTTAACAAGTGATTCCTCATCCTCATAAATTCAGAGAATGGAACAAATATTCAAATGAGTTCTTTTATTATGGCCAAATTTAAAGCTAGGCTTTGACATTGTTCAAACTCTTAATTGAAAAGAAATGTATCATATTCTCTTGAGTGGTGTTCATCATATCCTTGCTCCATTTCCCACTGCGCCACTTTATGTTATCTGTAGCTAATTTATGCCACACTTAATTTGGCGTTGATTCTAAATGTTGGGGTTGAGATGAGTCTTGCTGCTATTGTGTTTGTGTCGTACACGGTCTCACAGGATTAGGTGATATGGAATTTCAACGGTGATTTGCTGCGACAGTCGTTCCCATCTGTGTGTTTCCCCCATCTGAGTTAAATCACACAGGAAATTTTGAGGAATATTTTTCAGGAAGACCGATATTTGTGCTGTCTGCCTGTTATTGACAGTAGTTGCTATGAGCAGTTTGTTCGTGAGCGCCCCTCATTGCATAACACATGTGGCGGATTTGTAGTAATTAAAGCGGGGCTTGGCTCGGACTTGCTGAAAGATGCAATAAAGGCGACAGTTTATTTAGGATAAACTCTCCAGCTCCTCAGCTTCGCAGAGGGAACCTCCGCACTCTAAATCTAGTTGCACGAACATATGAGGGGATAAAGTGGCTCTATTAAATTTGTTGACTCCTTAGATCGCCTCTGAAGCTGCAGCGTATTGCATTTGTTGGCTCTCCCATCCCTGCTAGCCTTCTCTGCAGCTTTTGGGATTGAATCAGACAGTACCTAGATCCTCACCATTGCATGAGATGAACACTATTGAATTGCTTGGCTTGTAGATCCACAATTCTAACTTCTTTAGTCTATATTGAATTTACCATCCAGGGCAATCAATAATACTAAGTTTTGCAGGCAGTATTGAACTCTATCCTCACACATCTACTTGGTGGTTGGTTTTCTCCCCAATTGCTTTGGAATCTGCAGCCTGTCACGTACAAAAGAACTGATTGGAAGCAGGCTTTTTAAGACAAGGTTCATAAAGTCATGGGAATTGTGCAGACTGGGGCAATATAGTAAAACAAAAGGTGTTCACTTGCCTAAAATAGTGAAATGAAATTGTGCTCTTGCAAGGAAGCGATTTGTTGCATTGCAGACATATAAAACAATGAACACATCAACTTTAATGGATGAGCCTAAAATGCTGAATTACTTATTGAAGTTTGTGATCCAAATGGCTTCCGGTGTCTATAATGAGGCACTGTTCAGAAGATTATTCTGCCCTCTGAAAGCTTGTCCGTGATAGTAGAGGGCCTAGAGGGCAGCAGCATAGCTGTGCGTTGCTGTGGCATTCAGTGCATTGCGATTCACCATTGGCCCCCTGGGTAATGAAAAGCCTAATAAATGAATCCATCAGAGTGTCTGTGTGTTGCTCTCTGTGTGTATCAGAGATGCAGTCAGGCCCAGACGTGCCCACTCTCTGGGCACACTGAGGAAAGGGATGCCATCGCTGGCAGGCCTGATGAATGTGTGGCATGCCGTGCCGTGACAAAGATGAATGTGACAGCCCTCATCTCCCAAAAGGAGGGCGGCGCTCAACCACCAAGGGGAGATCACATGACACTGACCACCTCCCCGTTCAAGCTACCTCCCCACCTGGTTCTTCCCACAGAGGTGAAAGAACCAAAGAGAAACTGATGAGAAAATATTTGTATATTTTTTACACGTTCCATTTTTCTCCTCTCATGTTCTCCCTACCGACGAGGAGATATGGATCCAAAATCAACAGCAGAGGAGGCAAAAACATGTAACGCTTTTATTTTCCATCAAGTAAAACCTTTAGGAATATTCAAAATGATTGAAAGTAAAAGGATATATTGAATAGAATAATAAATAAATAACAGACTTAAGCAATGTGAAGGGAATTAATCAACAAATCTTCTTCGACCAGAATTGACGCAGCAATCTGTGCAGGATTGCAAACAGTGAAAGACCTGGAGCTCTGTTTGGCTTTCGACATTATCAGAGGTAGGAGGAAATTAAAGACTGCAGATCAATATCAATATTTGTTTTATATTACTCAGGTGTCCTTTGATTGCCTGCATGACTGAGCGACTGGAGTCTGATTTTGGTGTCTTTGTCAGATAACTACTTCGGTCTATTAGGCGGATCACTTATGCTTAGTGTGAAGATGTTCTTGTACTTGTCCAAGAGGCTATCAGTAATCACTCTTGTTAAAGGACAACTTATTATCATCAGAGTCAAAAGGGGGGTAGAAGTGGGTTTTAAAACAAATAACACATTTTTTATTGTAATGATTGAGCTCCGGTTCTAATGTAGTGTACTTATATTTTGACCTTTGACCCAAACATATCTGTCTAAACTGGAGCTATCGTGGATTACAGATGACAAAAAAAAATTCCTCACTGACCTCTCTTTCCAAAGTCCTCAACAGACAGTCATCATTCAGGGGTGGATGATGGAGGGGGAGGAGGGGGGGTAGTTAACTATCTCCTTAAAGATGGGTCTTCTGTGAGAGGACCAGGAGCAGTAAGTCAATGGGAAACCGGGATGATTAAGAGGCTTTCGCTGCTAACAGAGGACCGAGGATTGGTTTCTATTGCACCCTCTTCTTTTCATGGCCCGGTGTAGTGGACAGACTGGTGCTACAGCCTGAACAGAGCCAAGACTTGCCTATTAATAGACTATTGAGTGCTATTGATCGTTGGCTCGTGTGACACATAAGATACAATGAGCCATAGATCCCCGTAAAGAGCCATGCCTTTCTTTTCACTTTACCACAATTGCATATGATTATAGGAGTCTAAAGATCAGTCAGAGAGCCTTATCTCACAACGATGAGTGGTACTCTGGCTAAAAGCCGACTGCAATTTGGAAACTTTTGTCACAACACAAAAGCTCCTGAACAAAATGACCACAATGAAGACCTGGGTTTGCCTGAACTGAATGCTGCACTTCTATAGTATGATGGGAAAAGTTAGTGTGTGAATCCCCAAAAACATGATCATGTTTCAGAAATTAAGGATACGTTCTCTTCACATTCAAGGTGAGAGCAACTCCAAAAAGCTGCTATACAATTACGGATAAATTAGAGGGATAATGACGAGAGGGAATGGTGGTTATATCAATAACCCACTAATGGTCAATTCCAGAATGCTGTCTGCTGTGTGCTAGATTTAGTGTAATGGATAAGGTGCCTGTTTAGCAGAGGCTTACTTGTCGCCAAACGAGGGAACAAACCTCAAATAGCCAAATTAAAAACTGAATAATAGATGAGTGATGCCGGGATGAGAGAGAGAAGAGAAGACAGCTGTAATTTCTACTCTTGGGCAAAAAAAAGGAGGAAATAAAAAAGAGTCTTTGGCATTTAATTGTTGAAAATTTATAAGGGCACTGGGGAGAAATAGAGACAAGAAGGGATGCAACCCACTGTAAAAATCACCTTCACTGAAAAGCACTTAATGATGGTTTAAACAAGTCAAAGTCTACAAAATCTCACTAACAATGTAAATGCTGTTGTGATCAACATTGATTGCCATTATGTGTGAGTGCCTCTCTTTTATGTGTTTTATTCCAGAAGTAGCCGTCTTCAAATGATACACAGCTTTAATGTCTGTTGGAATCATAAGTAGGAAGATCATTCCAGCAGGGAATTGTGCCAAAATGTTATTGAAATATTCTAAAAATGCAGCCACTGTGTGCAGTTCATGGGGCATTATTTTCAGCCTGGATAAAAGGGGGATATCTAAGGAGCCTCTGAGTGCTTTCTGGACGACCATGCCAGAATATTTTGACTGGTGTTCAACAGCACTCCCATTACCTGTTGACAAGGCTGAAATCCATATGAGACTATTTGAAGTAGGCGAGAGGAAGGAATCTGCCACAAACTGCATTAACTTCTAGTAATGCAGGGATTGTTTTTCTGAAAGAAAAAAAGTAATAAATCTACTAGTTTGCTGCAGATTCATGGCTGAAATGGGTCAAACTGGGTCAATATCATGTATTTATTTCCAGTTGAAGGTTGCAGCTGACACAAAATAGCTTCTTTTTATAATAATAATAATTATTATTATTATTGTTATTATTATCTGCGAGAGAAGTGGGGCTCCTTCCTTTTTGGCAGCATCCTGATACATATTGGAGAAAAAATTGATCACAGAATAGACTGTGGTGAAGAGGTAAAACCATTACTACCACATACAGTGCAGGTCATTCTCTACCTGACCTTCTGGATGCTGGTAGGAAAAGGTTAGATTAGCTGGACTGGCCTCTATCCTTCTATTCAGACACATTTTTGTATTCAGAAGTTACTTACTTTTACTTCACATTGAATAATTTAGGTCTAAGTTTGCATTTTGATTCTTGGAGTCTTGTTTAACGTTTGGAGCATTACTAGAAACAGTACTCACATGTTTCACTCTGCAGTCAGTTGCAGTCGGTTAGCTTCTGGTATACGAGGTTAAAATGGGCTAAATATGCATTGAATCTTATCATAATCAAGCTCATCAAAATCTGGACTTTTTAGAGCATTTTAGTGCTACATTTCAGCCAACTTTCAAGCAAAACCTGCTTAGCAGGAAAGTTTTGCTGCAGATTCATCGTCATTAAAACAGAAAAAAAAATTAGATGTGAGATTGATTATGCACCAAGGCAGAGTTTTAGCAGAGCATTAAGACCTGTGCAGGTGCTAAAGCTCTGCAACAAGACATTGTGGTGTTTAAAGCTTTTATTTAGGACCCTCTCTGCTTGCTCTACCCTCAATATGAGATACACTTCTCTAGATTTTACCTGCTACTTAGAGGAAGGCTGTCGCTAGATAGTGACTCAAACCACTAATATGTCTGATACATTGTTTCAGTTGTAAGAAATTATCAATATTAAAGAAAGGCAACTTTTAGAATTTGTTCTGCACTTGTATAGTAAATTTAGAGTTTTGCTCAATTTGAAAACTATGAAAGTAGGCTTGGCCATTTACACATTTCTCTGGGTATGTTACATGAGGACATTCATTACTTTCTATCCTTCTGGGATATTAGCTGTTCTTCTCTTTAAGTATTTGATTTTTTTTTAACCTCAAAGACCTCTTTTCAAAAATGAGAAGGTGTAACACGTCACCTTAATTTACATCTTGACTGTAAAACTTTCAACGGACAAAAAATATATAACGCAAATTCACACAGTTCAATTTGTTAACATATAATTTTAAGGAGTCAGCACTTCTCTTTGGGGAAGCTCAATGTTGTTGTCTTCAAATACACACAAGATGTAAACAATTCAATGTCTATTGCAGCATTTTACAAGTTGGATACTGTAAACCAGAGGTAGAAAACATGTCAAAAGCAAGCATGGAGAGACAGCTGTCTTTCTGTCAGTCCCTGTCAAATGTATTTATTCAGAATTATACAGACACATGTTAAATTTTTGTTTTTCTACATGTATCCCTCTTAGCATGTTAGCATCGTGTCATGCTAAATAAGATGGTAGCTCATCAAAGTTTCAGAGCTGTTTGGAGAGCCTTGGAGAAAGGGTTTGTAATGGAGAGGTGCTGAGATGGGATCTCAGCAGCATGTTGGTGAAGAAGGCCTGCTGGCTTGCCAGCTCATATTCACAGATGGACGGTGTGTCAAGGGAATCTCACACACGCTGATCAGAGGCTCCCCTCCCGTCCTGCAGTGGGGGGAAATGGGACTGAACGAGAGGAGGAAGAGCGAGGAAAGGAGTTAATCACCGCACTAATGCTGCACTTCATCATCGTTTCCTGAGCCCGCCTGCTCATGCTCACTACCAATACTTGGCTGTCTACACAGCGCCCCCCTGCTTTTGGTTTTATCTACGGCAATGTTGAGTATCATAATTTGCTTATTCCTCAGTTCTACTGATGGGAACTCAAGTAGCATGGCATGTTAATGGAAAAGACACGCTGAGCACCAAATGAAAGTCCTTGATCCTTGAAGGTGATTCAAAGGACCATCAATAGGGAAAGGATTTGAACCGACTTTGACTGTCTGCTTCAGATTCTTATACAGGACAAAGTACTTTTTGTGCTTTTTCATGCATGCCTGTTTGACACTAGTCCTCTGAGGAAGACTGTTTATTTTTGCAAAGGCCCACATGCGGCGTGCTGACCCTGTGCTGTGTGCACACACAGCTTGTGTGACAAGTGTTCCAGTTTCGGTATACTTTTTTTCTGCATATGCAATTGTCTTAGTGCATGTGTGCTTGAGTGCATGTAGGATGCATGCTGTGCACAGAGTTGTATCTGTGGCCAATGGTGAAGGTGAGTGAGTTTAAGCAAGCTCCTCCCTCGGGCTCTTGTTCCAGAGACAGTAACAAACAGGATCTTAGGAAGTGCTGTGCCACACTGCCATGCATGGGCGCCTGTCAGCTTGCCCTAAAAAGATACAAAGACAGAGTGGTATGTGAACAACTCACACCCTTGCTGCCACACCTGCTTTAATGCCTCTGTAGGTACTCCCTCGGGCCACATCAACTACCACAGCTTTTTAATACCCATTTAAGTCTGCTAGATTAAAAATTGCATGGTAAGCTGGCATTCAAACTTGTTTTTGTTTCATATAAACACACCTGCTCACTCTTAGTGTACACGAGTGGTGACTCCTGCACAGTACATAAAACATTAATACCACATTCATTTTATGTTCAATTTAAATGACTTTATTTGATGTTTTGATCTTAAACATTTGTGAGTAATTTAGCAGAAAATAAGCAGAAAACTTCCTGTTCCTTGATCATATATCTTACATGTTCCAGTGAGTATGGTTTCCTTATTGTTTGGGTTTGCATGCATCAAAATATCTGACGTCCCCAATGCTAACCCGAACCTCTGAGTATTTAAAAAAGGGTACGGTTAGTCTGTTTTTCAAGCTCAAGTTGCCCTGCAGGCAGCTGAACTAAGAAACAAAGGCAGCCTTGTTTTAAGATGAGGCCATGGTAGGCGTTAGCATGAGTGCACTGTGGTGTGATGGTGTGATATGTTTATGACACTGAGTGATAGAGTGTCAGCCACATGACATGACTGAGCTGTGATCACAGCTCTGTTACGGAGACACCGATGGCGCAGCCTGGCTTGATGCCTGTCACTTTGTCTACATGCCTGCTTTTCTGGTCGTACTATAGGTGCATTCATAAACACACCTGGATCAGTGCTTAATGGCTGCCAGTCTCATACACATTGCTCCCCGCCGCCTTCAACACACACAGTCAACAAATTGGTGGTGGGAATGCCACGGTGCAGTGATTTCAGCTTTGGTTCTGCATCACCTCCTACTAATGGCGGTAATTAATTGATGAATGAGGTCAAATCGGTGATATCCAGGCAAGTCTCAATTTGGTTACGACCCCATCTTATCCCTGCGCTCACCTCTCTGCCGCCCCCCAAGTTGTTTTCTTAATGCGCAGTGCACCACATTCCCTCTGTGCTCATCTGCATAAGACCTTGGGATGAATGTTAACGATGTTTAATTAGACAAGATGTGGGATGGATGAGTGGATGGAGGCAGCAAGGCCAGGGTAGTGCTGCCCCCCGCTGGGGGGAGAGAACCCATAAAGCACACACCCAGAAACCTGTAAGCATTCACACACAGACTTGATTAACAATAAATGACCATTAAAAAGCCAAAACACACATCCGAGCATGCCCTTACATGTGATTGGTGTTATTTGACTTGGTGCAATGAGCTCCCTTTTTCATATTTCACCAACATCAAGGACATGGAGGCCTCATTGTTAATGCTGTATAAATAAAGCGTTAGTAAATGCAGTATATTTGTAGGTTATTATGTAGTGTAGAGTCACTGCCCTTGATAGTAAATCTAATTATCCAAACTTTTATTTCTCACAGGCTTTCTATCTGGAGTCAACTACTTCTTGTAAAATTAATTGGCCCAAACTGAAAGCATTTAACATTTATTGAAATTAAATTCATCTTCACGGCTCAGACCCTTCACTGTATTTAAGGAGTTTCCTAAGTACACTACTTCTTCCTTGATACTGGTTGAATGGACTGAGTGTGCTAATATCAGTTAGCATTGAAACTTTTAACCATTGTCCTTGTGGACTAATTAATCTCTAGCTTGTTAAAAATTTTGGTCTCTGATCAATGCTAGGTGAGGACATTGCGATCTACGCCTGAGGCCAGCATGCTGACTTCTCATGCTTATCTAAGACACTTGGACAACTTTCTTGTCCCAGCTCGCAATGTATAAACATTTCCACGACACTAATCTGTGAACGAGCATCAGGCAGCAGCGTGGAGTAATCCGGTGAATGATCGGCAAGTCGTTTCCACTGTGCAGCCCATTGCAGAGATATGAGGATGCAGATGTTTCTTGCTAGCTGTTCCCAGATGAGGTGTCATTATCCAGACATGGTCTCAGACCTGCTGTTTTCATCCCATCTCCTCAACTGAGTGACTGACTGCAGCCTGAATGCAAAAACACACTCAGACATGCACTTTGTGTCTATTGCTCACCACTGTCTCCTTCAGGCTTGTGCTTATCTTGTGGTTACGGCCAGGCAGAGACACCTGTGAATGCTTTGGATTAGCAGGCTGCCTGGGGTGAGGTATTTAAATGCTGTACCCCAAAGTTTCTGGGCTGAAAGCAGGCAAACCTGGGCAGCTGAAGCTACCTCAACAGAAGTATCTCAGTGCCTAGACTGAGATCAATGACTTCTCAAAGCTTCCACATAAGACATTCAATGAAACAGTCATTTAAGGGATATGGGTAAACATGCCTTGATTACTACAGAGAAAAGGGGAAATGCATTTGTTCTCTTAGAAGTATTGCTTTAACAACAACAAGGCTGCTTGTGCTCCTTTGTGTGGGGGATGCAATGTTAAATCTCCCCTCTTAATTAATTTGGAGAGCGCATAGAGGGAGCGTTTGTCACCCCTGCTCTTGCCTGTTAGTACTATTTGTCTCTGGGTGACCTTTGATTTCACACTGCATTGGTTTTCTCCTGTTATGGACAAGAGGCGTTTTTTGCTGACAACGGAGGAAACCTTATCTTTTAAATAAGTAATTCCTCAACTGCTCAGTGAGTTTGCAGCAGCAAAATATTGGGATTGCTGAAAAGGCAAGCACAGAGGCTCACTGGGGAAAAAATCTCCTCTCTCTGTATGCTACAGCACCTTCGTCTAACTCTCATTAAAAATTCCACAACACTGTGTTTGAACAAGGCTTGCTATACAATAGCATATAGGTCTCTGTGTGAGTGTATATGAGCAGCACTTGCTCTGTGGGTGTGTGTGACTTAAGAAGCACAGAGGGGGCTGCTTTATCCTTGTACTGTGGAGGGGTTTGGGTAATGACACAATAGCCCCAACATGGGCCTCTCGGAGCTAACCGGTGCTCAGAGTGTTTGGTTTTTGGGAAGGAGGCATTGATTGGGGTGATGGTTGGAGTGACTGAGATGTGAGGTGGCTGAGGGAATTGCAAGGGAATGGACGTGTTGGCACTTAGCTCTGTGGGTTTTGGCTGGGTGCTGGAGCAGTCTCCACTAACATTGATGCATGGCCATGAATTATATTATGCCTTGGCAGCTGCTTACCCCCAGATTCATCTCAGCAGCCGCTTGTTTATTTGTTTATTTTCCGGCATAATATTTAAAAAGAGCTCCCCTTTAAAAGAAAAAAAAATATGAACAATATTACAAAAAGGATGTTTTGGAAATAGTATCAGTGCATGTAAAAATGCTAACAATCTGAAGAGGTGTAGCAGCTAAATTCTTGCTGGTTAATAAAAAAAAAAAGATGGTGCAGAAATATCCATGGCAGTTTTCTCTCAATGGGTCTCTCATCTGCACATCCATCTGGACAACGCCTCATTCAATGCCTGTTTGCAAGCTGTAGCAGTTCAGGTTGTATGAGATAAAAGTGATGCCCAAGTCCTTTTGTTTAACTCTGACACGGCTGTTCGGACACCTTTGTTCTCAGAGGAGAGACCCATTCACGGCGTGCCTGGGGAACAAATTGAATCTGGTTGACAATTAATAGCCATGCGGCATGTTTAATTAAGAGCATGCAGCCAGCGAGCGACATGAGCAAGATAAACAGAGAAGAGTTGTAGAGAGCCAGACTGGGAGACACAAAGGGAGCAGGACATCGGAGCGGCTGGCTGATCGATTCCTAATCGTCTGAGAGATTCTGCTTTTTGTGAAGGGTGAGCTTCTCAATGAGCTGAACTTTTAGAGGGTAGACATGTGGGAGTGATGATGCATATTGGGTAGGAAGCAACAGGCAGACAGAGCCAAAAAAAAAGAAGTTAGGGAAAGTTTGCTCACAGAGAAAAGTCAGATTCCATAAAGCATCACAAAACAGAAACGCTTCTAAGTTAGATACACTCATTTTGGTAAAAAAACACGCTTGAACGTGTTTATTTCTTGTATCTTGTGTGAGTGGTTAGTCTTACATAGATCTCTGGTGTTAGGAGACAAGACATGCACGCCGGTTCGGCATCAGGCGCCCGTGACCTTCCCAGTTTCACATTCCCGTTATTGTAATGTGAACACAAAGCGGCAGAAAGCCAAAAAGAGAGAGAGGCAGAACACTTGACAGCTTGTCTGATAGGCCAAACAAAACCAGCTATGGCTGGGGCGAGGCTTCGGACAGATAGCTACACAAGCACACGCATACATGCACTCACATCCACTTCAATTAAAGAGAGTCCTCCTCCACAACTAACAATCACATCAGTCAGCAAGATGGCAGCAGCTGAGAGGAGATAAAATGAGAGCAGGTCATGTGAGGTTTTGACTGATATGCTGCGTTTTGCGTGACTGCATTTACAGGCCGAGCTCATATATGAGCATGTGCCTTCTGCTGAGACATGCCTGTGCTGTCAGGCAGACACAGACATGGCAGCAAAAGAAAAGGGATGCAAGTTGCACATGTAAGAATTAAGAGGGTGTGCGTTTGTGTGTGTGTGTGTTTGGCTGGTGGACAAGCTGTGTGCAGGAAGCAGCAACAGAGGATGAAGGCATGAGTCTGACAGACAAAAGGGTGATCCTTTCATGCTGACGAGTTGTTGGGGGAAATAAAAGAGTTTCTGTCAGCTAATTGGCCTGAGCAGGAGTTCCGGTCATCTCTCTGGTGAAACTTCAAATTCGTCTTCATGTCTTTTCTCTCGCCCTCACAAGAGCAGAGCGTGTCACTCTCTGTGGACAGACACCTCGGCTCAATATTTCATTCTGTTTCTCTTCACAGCATATACTGTAGTTGATTAAACACCTAACATTTTGCCCTTTTGCACACAGTGCAGATCTACAGTCTGTTTCATCGCCTCGTTTTGCTCCTCCCTTTCTCCTTTGCTTCCTTCAGCTCTTCTCTTTCTGCCTTCAGCAGTCATTTACATTGTGCGTCAGAGTTTGTCCTCCTGTGAGAATTTCTGCATTTTTGTATTTAAGTGCTGTTTCATTATGTAGTTGCTGTTTGACCAGCCTGAACCGAGCGTTTTCATCACCCCACACACTCTCAGCACAGCATCCGAGACGCTGCACACACTCAGCCATGTGGAAAAGAGAGTACACCCTCTTTCAATTCATAGGTTTCAGTACATCTTGAAGAATTCTCTGGTTCTCACCATGCTTAAAATGTAGTAAATACAGCTTCAGATAAACAACAAAAAGTATAATTGGACTTTGTCTTTATTAAAAGAGGAAAAAATTATTGTTTGATAAGTAAAATGCACCAAATGATTCAGAAATATGTAGAACCCACCCTTAACAGCAAACTCTG
Organism: Kiunga ballochi; assembly: GCA_037177335.1. Taxonomy (NCBI): domain Eukaryota; kingdom Metazoa; phylum Chordata; class Actinopteri; order Atheriniformes; family Pseudomugilidae; genus Kiunga; species Kiunga ballochi. The sequence continues at coordinate 4,286,180 of JBAMIG010000014.1, read as the reverse complement.
TAGCTAATTATTTTTTGTAAAACGTTATTCAGGTTTATATTTTGGTCCAACATGTTTGTTATTATTATTATTATTATTATTATTATTATTTTGCTTCAGTTCATTGAGACGTGTTTGCAGTTGTAGGGCATTTGTGGACTAAGACTGGGTTTTAATCCAGTATTTTTTCAGTCGTTCTTTAGACTTGCTGTTATGCTTCAGATCATTGTGATGTCACATGATCCTAATAAAGCTAAGCTTCAGCTGTCAGGCAGCCTTTCTCACATTTGACTCTTGGGTGCTTTGACACAGAAAGAAATTAATATTCAACTCGGTGACTGGAAGGTGTCCAGGTCCTGCGGCTGTAAAACAAGTGAAAATCATGCCTCCACCACTGTTTCTGATGGATGCTATGAGGTCTATGTGTTACTGTAGGACTCTTAAATGTTACTGCCTAATAAAGCCATCTTGATCTCATCTCTGCCAAAGAACACTGCCCCAGAACTTGCTTGGTTTGATTTACAAACCTTAACAAAGACACATTTAACATTTTACATTCATTGTTTTTGTTGTTGTTTTTGCACGTTATTTGAACTTTACACAGTCTGAACTTTATCTGAACATCCCGGGCAGATTGACATATGCTCAGATTGTGCTCAGAATAGGATTAATCTCTTCCCTGTAGTATGACGGACTCCTAATCGGGTTGGAAATGACCTCAAAATGCTCCCCACATTGGTGTGCAGCAACAGCTGCCTCCCAGGATCGCCCATCATTGATTTGGTATTGTGTTGACACGCACCTGAATGGTTCATCAGGAGTCTTCCAAAACATCTATGTCAAGGTGCACCTTGCTGCTACTTACCCTCTTAATTCATCTTAAAGTGGTTCAGAGGTTTGTTTTTTTTTATTTAACATATCTTGTTCATGCTTTATTTCTCAGCTGGCTGTTTTTGTTTAGAGGTGATTTTATCACTTAATTTTAAGATAAACTGAAATTGAAATAGAAGTAGATGGTGTTCTTTCTGTTTGACTCTGGTCTGAGATACCTGCGGTTCTATGGGAAGACTTATGGCTGGTTTTGAGGCGGTGTCTTGGATTGAAAGTAAAATAAAATGGTTATATGCTTTATAACTGTGTCTCAGTCATTTGTATGCAATAAATAGTGGATTTCAGAGGATTGATTGAATATAGAGCCTGAAATAAATAGGCTTTTATAATCACAGAACACAGATGTGGGTTTATTTGTGGCTTTTGAGAAAAAAGTGAGAATCTCTGCTGCTTTTTTCTTCTCTCTTTGGATCGGTCTGTGCTGTCTCTAAGATGAGAGTGGAAATCAGTTGATTGATGTGAATGGTGATCTTTTAGATTCTAGTTTCATTTATGTGCAATTTTACTGCTTCTTTACTCCTTGGAATATTTTTTATTTATTTTAAGCATGTAATGCTCAGATTCTTACAATGTCTCCATAGAGAGAAATCATTTCTCGGTTACATTTAGATGACATTTAATGCCTCTGTGTGAATTCTTACTGGAATATCATTCTAACGCAGAATATAAGAGAGCAACAAATGTAAGATTTATGTCTACTCTCCTTCACAGTGTGAAATTGCATTAGGAGTCAAACAGACCTGCTGGCTGTTGGCTGTACAGTCGGACATGACACTTCCAATATCTGCCGTCTTGCAAAATAAGAACATCTGTCACATAAAAAGACATATAGCAAAGAATTGGAAAGAGAAGAGATAGAATGAAAGCCCCCATCTGGTAAGTTTGACTGCTCCTGCTATTATTTTCCATCTTTGGTGGACAGAGGAGAGGTAAGAAGTTCGGGTGGGGGAGAGTGGGGGAACAGCCTGGGGTCTTGGCAAAGGGGCTCCACTAAGGTCAGCATTGTGGGGGTCTTTGCCACTCTTCATTCTCCTTGGTTGGCCAGTCAGCAGGGGGGAACACACATCCTGCTGCATAGATGATGAAGAGGATGTACAGCACAGACACTAGAGGTCAGGCAGCCGTGGGCCGTCTAGAAGTGAACTTGGAAGCTCCCCCGCCGTGCCCTGTAAAGAAGCTCAAAGGGAGGGAGAGACAGAAGTAAAAAGAGGTATAATACAATCACTATTTATACTTTTCTCTAAGGTAGAGGTTCCATATGGGCTTTACATCAGCAGTCACACATATCCATAGCAACAACCTGATTGTAGCTAACAAAGAGAAATGTATTTCCTCTCCGTCAGCTTATGACAAATCCTCATTCAGAGTCTGGAACAAAACACATGCTGTTAATCTATTCCTACATAAACTAATCTTGTGTGTAGAAGTATATCTGTTGTCCCCCTTCTCCTCTTTTACTCACTGCTGCTGACCAAACACTTACGTGCTTTCAATGAGCATCCAAGACAGCCACCCTGGCTCAAAAATACCAAAAAGACCAGGTCCATGATCTGTTCTAGTCTCCTTCCCCTCCTGCCTGTACATGGCTGCAGCTTCTCATTCCAAAGCAGAGAAGATAAAGTAGGATTCGTGGAAAGGGCCCAAAATTCAATAGAAGAATTTGTTATAATAAGAAAGAGGTTTGCTACACTATTATGTATGTCAGAAAATAAATTATATGTTTATTTTCTCATCATTAGGACCAATACTGGAGAGCTTTAGCTGTCCCAGCAGAGCAGTAGTGGTGAAATCCAGAACGGGATAGTGAATCTAATATCTGTTGTGTCATTTTCACATTATTTGCTCTTATTTAGGAATATTGATGAAGGCCAATTTGTTTTTGTCATTTTACTGAGGCTTCCAGTCTAGCTTTTGCCTCACTCAGCTTTTAAGTAACTACATAGTTTTCTTTCTTTCTTTAGTTTGTAACTGAGATGTAATTAGTGCTGACAAACTTCGATGGTCGAAAAGGCTGCTCTTACAAGCCACATGCATCGCTGAAGGCTAAAAATGTGCTCTGTCATTTTGAGTTTACCGACAAATTAAAGGAGAAGTTAACATGTCGGCCTGACGCTCCAATCCCACAGCGACCCTCTGACATCAGGCTGTTTCTCACTTTTGTCACTTATTGCAAGTCCTCATACAAAAGTATAGCATATAGAAGCGATATAGTAAACAAAACAGAGAGTGCTGGCAGAGCAGCTGCTGTAGGTAACATTGATTGTGGGAGCAGAGAGGCGTTGAGAAGTGAAGGGAGTCTCCCCAGGAGAATGCCTCCTTTTTCAGAACAGTCCTATGGCCAGCATGCCAAGCAGAAATGTGAAGAGAAGCATTGACCAGCTACTGGAAAACATCACTATCCAGGATCAATGGCAAATTGATCCCAGAACTATGTATAATGTAGGCCAGTGGACAGCTAGCCTTGCTCTTTTTACGTTCTGTATGGCACTAGAAAGCTGGATTGCAGTTGTTGAAAGAGACTGTCACCAGCTACACCAACACACCAAACAATTCTGGTGTGTTTTAACCCTTTATGGCCTGATGTTGCATATTTAATACACACTGTTTCTGAGACATGTTGCATCACTTTATGGCAGAA
>JBAMIG010000014.1:4231533-4251852 GCA_037177335.1 Kiunga ballochi | reverse complement strand
GCTTTATTTATGACATCTTGATGCGTTATATTAACGTACATCCAAACTACAGGTGTTGTTTATTTCATAATATTTGTTTTTTTTTTGTTATATGCTAATTACTTGTTCATACTTTACTTTACATACACATATGTCATTTATGTTCGCTATGTTTGTTGACACTGAGAACCAAGACAAATTCCTAGTAGTGAAAATTACCTGGCAATAAATTTGTTTCTGATTCTGATTCTATTATTAGTTTATCACTATACCATTTAGCTAAACGTTCTTCCATTAGTTTTGCTTTGAAAGACAGCTGCGAAAACTGGCATCTATCAGAAGAAAATAATGAAAAGAGCCTTTTTGCAATACCATAGGCCATTTTAAAGAGATACCATGTAAATTTTGACCCAAACATTAGCCTAATGATTGTAAGAATAAATTATTTCTAGGCTCAGAATACAGTGCTTGATGCAAGTTAGCGCTCCAAGGTGGCTGCCCTCCTCAGAAACCAGAAATTGTAACTATGCAGGAGTGGATCCATCTCCCATGGGATCATGTGACCTGGAGCACTTTGCTTTACAGCCCCCACTATATTAGCACAAAGGGCTCTGCTTTGTGCTACTTTTTCCTCTTCTTCCAACGAAAGTTTGTTATGGCCGAATAATATAAGAAGGCAAAAACAGTGTCTGAAGAATCCAAAAAAGGAAAGGGAAAGGCTTTGCTCCAGAGGACAGACACGAGTCGGCCTTGGCAAAAAATTCACTCGTTGGAGTCTGATGAAAGCTCAAAACCCACTCTTTGTTTGCCTCAGTATTATTAGACTGGTAAGTTAGGTCTTTGCCTTTTGTGCAAAGGCACCAAAATGTGATGTACTTCTTCACATCTTTCAGCCAGTATTTATTCAAAACAATGGCAGCAAGTGCCGGGTAAGCTGCAGAATGTTGCAGTGTAATTTTGTATCTTTGTTTTGCTGTTTAGTCAAAGCTAAATGAAGTGAGCTGAAGGTAATCGACTACAGACCAAAGCTAACATGACTCCTAAACATTCTGCACAGGTTGAGCTGGTTTACATGCAATACCATCCATCCATCCATTATCTACCGCTTTGTCCCTAACGGGGTCGTGGGGGGGCTGGAACCTATCCCAGCAGCCAACGGGCGAGATGCATGCAATACATTTCCTGTAATACATTTAAATATCAAAGTAGTAACAAAACAGTTAACAACTGGTTTTCCTGGTTTGGCTGGGTGTATGATTTTCATACACTGTTTAAAAGGAATAGAAAAACATTGATGGAGACATTTTCATTTTTCATCTGTGTCTTGTGACACATGGGGAGTTACAGGTTTAGCTTCCCTAGCTGCCAAAAGTTACCCTGTATCTCTTCAAAGAAATATTTTAAACTGATGAGTTTTAAAAGGTCTTTAGTAAAACGTATGAGTTGCATATTAATAAATAAAACATGCATTTATTTCAACAGCACAACTAATTGTCGCCAGACACTATTTGTGGCACAAAGCCAGAAGCAAACTGGTCTGTTGCCTTGACTCCCAACATCAGCTTTTAGAATCTCCTTGCTGAGGTGACTGATGAGTAGACTCACTGGTGTGTCAAATACGTAGGAAATAGTCGATCAGCTAGGCTTGTGCAACAGAGCTTCTGTGGTTTAGAAATGCTGCTGCAGGAAGTGTTTGTAAGTCATGCTCTCTACCAGACTGAAGATAAAATGGTTTTACAAGCAAATGGTTACACATCTTACATCTGAGGAGAACTTGGGTAAATGTTCACTATGCTCCAAGCTGTTTGGGTAGATGTGCTAATTCCACTCCAAGCTGAGTGGAATTACTAAACCCCAACCAAAATAAGATTTCTGGGCTTTATGTCGATACTGATGGTTAGGAAAACTTTGATATCATGTATTTGGGTTTATATTTTACAAACTAGTTTTTAACCTATAGTGAAGTCACTGATATTCAACATATCACCACTATTCTGTGCACAGTGTTACATGTGCTGCAGACAGCAAGACTGTTACAAATAATCAAATTGCAGTATTTTAATTTGTAAAATAAAATGTAAAGAGTCCGTGGTTAAAGGCCTATCCTTTTCCCCCAAGTTTATGAGTGTAGTAATGTGTATACATGTACACGTAGATGGCTCTTGGAGTCTATAGCTGGACTGGGACAGATAAACATGGCAGGACACACACAGTCTATCATCTTCATTGTCTGGGTATCAGTGAAGTGCAAATAATGAAGAGAAACAGTGTCGTCCTCGAGTTCTCTCAGTCCCGCTGTGTGTGTTTGTTTCTGTATGAGTGTGTGTGAGGTCCTGGCCCCAGCTGAGGCATCAGAAACAGAGCAGAGTGATGTCAGAAATGTGTCAGGGCCCAGGCCAGGGGTCACCATATACAAACATACCCAGAGAAATAGAGTGTTAAAGAGCACTGGGACCTGAGGGACCACTTGACGAACGCAGTTGCAAACACACACACACACACACACACACACACACACACACACACACCTTTGCACCGTTCACCTCCGGTACATTTTTCTTTCTTCTACTTGCCTCCATTTTTTTGTGAAAAAGATTATTTTGGCTAAGAAAAATATCAACAGAAAACTTCAGGAAATAATATTTTCAAAATGTGATCACTGATAAAAAGGACAAAGTTCCTTATAAAAATTATTAAGTGCTTTTATTTATTGTCTTTATGCAACTTCATGAGGGTTGTGTGTGTCTATGTGTTGGACAAACATACCTCTATGCATTTACAACAGTTCTGTCCACAGCCTGTATCATGTATTGTGGTCTGTGGAAAGCATTTTACAGTAATAGTCTACTGGGATCCTTCAGCGTCTGCAGAAACTGCATGTCAACTATTAAATTTTCAAAAATTCCAAATATTTTCAGCATGTTTTTGTTTAGTCTATTTTGAGCCTGAATTCCCTTTAATGTGAACGGTCTGCACCACAGTGGTGCCCACATACCCAGCTGGAATCTTCCCAATAAAACCATAGTTTGATCTTTTTCCAAGCCTTGAGCTTTAATCTGTTTTTTAGATAGCAGCATCACTCTGATTGTCCCACACACTGCTCTGCTGCTACTGTGCAAAGGCTAGTCATGGTTTAGTGTGAAGATCAGTGGATGACCTTATAAAACATCCACTGTATTTCTGACATTCTGGCCTCTGAATATGACTTTCCTTATTTCTGATGACTAAGACTAAAGGAGTAGCCTGCACAAGTAACATATTAGTTTAGAAGGAAAGAAATTGAGTTAGTGTGATGCATTTCAACATATTTAACCTGGTTTAACCCGTTTTGTTTGCTTGTTTTGTGTTAAAAAATTCTGCAACCCTTTTAATCACAGGCAACAGACAGTTTTTAGGCCAACTATAAAGCCAAAACAGAATTATTACTAATTGCACTTTGTGGAAATAACATACAGATTAAAAGTGGCAAGGCCTCTGAAGTCCCAGCTTTAAGGATGAAATAATTGGCATTTAAACAAACACACACCAACACTATTTTGCATATTTACTCATTTTCCTTCAGCTGTTTTTCTTTTGTATTTATTTATTTATAATATTATTTACCTTCTCTCCTCACACAACCAGCTCTAACTCAACCTGTTTTTGTTTTTTTTGCTACCTTGTATCTTTTTGCTCTTTTTAGACAAAGACCTCCCTGATATGTTTTATTTGTAGCCGCCCTGACTGGAAAATATCATCTATTTAAGCTATATATTTAACAAACAATTTACCAAGTTTTTTTTATTTTATTTCTGGGTCAAAATAGATGTACTCTTAGTGACATAATTGTGATAGAAATGTCATTTTATACAAATATCTAATAAAGAATCAGGTTATTACAGATCACTCATTATGGATTTAGCATATAAAATCTCTGAATGTACATTACATTTTGTGGCTGGATTATCATCCTCCCCTAGGGGATGTAAAGGCCTGGAAAACGTATGCAGATTTTTTAAAAGGTAAGCAATTGATGACAATTTACCCCTCAGAGCACTACTGAACTGTTAACAAACCAGCAGTTCTAGCAGAGTTCTGAGGTTAAAGCTTAAACTCTAATATTATTTAGTATTTCAAGGCAAATCCTCTAATCATGCCCATGTTTTTTTAAAAAGAATATCCACATCAGCTCCTGAATAGCACAATATCATTTAAAACTGATTTAAATAGCATTTAAACCCTGATTCTTCTAATCTACGTATTACTTTTTTGTTGTATATCAAGACCAGCTGTGACACAGTAGGCTTGTAGCTCTTTGTACTTAACATTTTGGCTCTGGTTGTGTTTACGAAGGTGAATCAGTGTGTCAGGGCTCTTGTGAAATCCCCGTATGCACACATGGATCAGAGAAGAAAGCCAGAGCCACACTTCATGCTGGAATCCAATCCAAGCATTTCAGTAGAGGTGGCTCGGTTTCCAATGTATTTAGTGCTACTCCAAGACCGTATCAGTTCTGCAATTCAAGCAAAGCCTGAAATTCGATTTGATCTGCATGGCCACCATCATTTAACCATGGCTAATTTCTGTCCTTCTCCCCTTCGCTCTCTATCTGCGCCTGGGCTGCCGCTGAGCTCTGGGCTCCAATTAAAGCCATGATGGCTGGCTTTGGTTGGTATGGTGACCAGACAGTGCACAGAGAGAGAGCTGTGATTCCCAGGTGAAAGGTGGGATAGACTTTCTGATTCGCTCCAGCACCCAGATAGAGTTACAGCTCAATTTCAACCCCTCGGCCTCATCGGTCTATCCTCATGTCTAAAATAGGACCAAGAAGAAGAAGGGAAAGGAAGAATAGCTTCATCTTTTTGCTCCTGTTTTCCTGTCTGTCTCTCTCCTCGTGTTCACTCCATTTTTATGACTCTCCCATCCACCCCACACCTCCCTCCATGACTCGATGCTTGGGTTTTTGTGACAGAGGGGACTCTGAGAAGGGTTTTACAGCTTGGTCAGCTTGTAAAGCATCACTTCCAGTTCTGCAGCTCTGTCTCACTTTAAAAAAGTTGAGTTTGTGACCTTTCTCCTTCTTTCTCTCCTCTTGTTGTTACAGCTTTGCTTTGTTCTTTGACTTTTCTGTGGACAAGGCAAGATTCGTGAATTAATCATAAGTGGTTCAATAGCTGGCCTTAGCTGTGCTCCGTCACTAGGGGATCAATAGGGGAAGTTCAGTGGCAGTGGCTGCTCTGGAGCTGAGACAAGGAGGCCTATGTCCAGGTGATCCATAAGCCTGGTCTGGCATGAGTTATAACGTGGAGGAGAATCTGTCCTCGACCTTTTCTGTTTCTGTCCACATGTCTGGGGACGAGCTCATTCATCACTTGGAGTCATGTGATTACTGTGTGAGCTGGGATGCTGAGCCACCTTCATAAATGTAAATATTACTTCAACTTGTTGGGAAGGTTTGCTAAAAGAACATCAAAAATATGTTTGTTTCTTCATGAATTAGCAATCAATCCATTCGGGTTTGGGATTTCTTCATTTATGGTTTCTTTTACAGCTTTTTAACCAAAGTTTTGATTTTCTAACATTTTCTCTGTTTGCTAATTCTTTAATAAAGTTTCAATTACTTGTTGAATGTTGCAGCAGCAAACCAGTAAAGAGGAATGGGAATTTTTGATTCCATGCTGTAAATGAAACTCTTGAAGATGCATGGCCACGCTGTGAACTTGGTGGCTGAATTCCCCTACGTTTCGCTTCATTAGAAAACAAGGTTATTGTTACTAATAATGAAAACCTGACCTTTGGTTTCCCAAAGCCCAGCACATCTTGAATTTAATTGCATGAGTATTTTCATACCTTCGAAGAACATAAGCTGCTAAAACAGCAACTTTACCCCATGAGATAAAAAGCAATTCCCTTCTGGCCATGCAATATTGAATATACAAAGCATCCTCTTTAAAAACTGTCGTAATAAGGCAGTGCTACATGACTTAAGTTTACATTTGTGCAATGCACACAGCATGTAGTTGTCAGGGGGAGCTAGCCTGTGGAGAAGCTTCATTCTGTTGGTGCCTTTATTTTCAATGTACTGAGACACACCATGGATGATTTGTGAAGATTAGCAGAGATGATGTTGGGTGCGAATCCTTGTCTCCGCTGTCACTTTTTACAAGTAAGCATATACAAACTGACTGAAAACTGGAAAAAGCATTCACCACAAAAAATCCACATGGAAGCCTTTTGAACAAACAGTGGAAAGTCATCAACATTTCAAGCCAACACATTACATGTGCTCGTGCACTCACGCATATTCAGTGACAGCGTGCATTTCAAGTGAAAAACAAACGTCCTCGCAGCCAAAACCTTACAAGCACTGAAATTCAGATTCCGTGTCACCTAAGCTGCACATCAAAGCTGCACATTAGTCTTCACTGCTCTGTGTGCTCGCCTTGACACGACGAATGGAGCAATGTATGACATGGCTATTTGTAAATAGCACCCCAGCCTCATCCAGTGGCAGCAGCTGAGAGCTTTGAGTCAGGGCAGTGATGGGAGCCTCCCTGAAATGTGCATGAAACCAGCTTAGTGCTATCAGCGCAGCATCACCGCCAGTCACCAGCCACCCTCTCGTTCTGCCTGGCTGTTGTGGACCAGATAAGAGCAGCACCACCCTCCTCCCCTACTGCTTCCATTCGCCTTATGTTGTCCCCTGACAATTCACCCATCCTCCCACACCAATTCACCCCTATCCTCCTTACAAGGTCTTATAGAGACGGAGAGACTGATGTGTAGCTACGGCCGTAATTTATATTCTTTGTAAATTGTCTGTGATATTTTTTCATTGAGATAAGTGTGGGGGGAACATCTGTTTCCTGCTGGAAGGCAGTGTGCTAGGGCTGGATTTCTGTGGCAATCGCGGGCAGTATAGATTGAGAGAAAGAGAGGAGGCACACGATCTGTCTCCCTATCCTGAATTACAACACCAGGGGCCCAGCTACCCTCTCATCATTACTGTGGTATTTAGTTGAACATACTGGGTAAACAAACATTGAGCATCTGCACAGCCTTGGAGATCAGTATGTTCCATTGTGTTTGGCTAACTTAACTTGATGATTGTATCAGAACATCCTGAGTGGGTCAAAAACATATAACACGTGTAGGCTGTTATTATACGGTAATATGATATACTAGATATGTTGCATAAGTTATTACAGCTGACTTGCACATAACACTTCTCCTTACAGCCTTAATTGTTATATATCATTAAGCATCCAGGATTGAGGTCTGAGGCCACAGTAGAACAACGTTGGGGAACTGTGGGCATTACAGTGACCAGGTGCTCAGGCTTCATTTGCAGTCAAAAAGGAACCCTAACTGCGGTGTCTGGACGTAAGCACGCTGGCGGGGGGAGTCGAAGAGGTTCAGAGCAATGCAGATGATGAATCTCAATCCTGAGGCCGTGGCAGATTTACATTTAAAGTAGTTTTAGCGAACGCCCCACTTCCTGATGCATGCTTTGGCAGGGCTGAAAGGAGCAGCTTATCTGCGAGTCATCAATTGCACGTGATGCGTCCGGATAGACCCGGCATGATGCCAGCACCTTTCTGCTCACACATCTATAGCTCATAGAAGATGTGCCATTTAATAGATCAGCATCGCTTGCAGTGTAATTACATTACATGTGAAATATGTCTGGACAGTTCTGACAGCTCCAGATGTGTGTGTATGCTTTCTCACACACTAATACTCCTTAACATGCACGTTTTTCTGTGACTAAAAGAGCTAAAAGTGATTGACAGTTCCAACTTCTTTAGTCTCTGTCAATATTTCTGTTATTACTGTTATCCCTAAATAGAGAAAGAATTTATAGAAACTTGATGTTTGTGTGTACAAAGCTTCATAGTGAGTACTGAGGGACCTATTTGGCTTATGTATGCCTGTGTAACATACCATCCTGGTATGTGGCTGTGTGTAGATGTGTTAAGATGAGCATTAGGTGTGTGTGTTGTTGACAGTGAGGTAAAGGCTGTGATGTCTGAAGGCTCTGATGGGTAATTGAGAACAGCAGGCATCGCCTCCCTCCTGAGCCACTTCAGGCCCCGACCAGCTCACCCTCCGATCTTCAAAGCTCCTCAGGACCAGCTCAACTCTCCTCTCCTTGCCTCTCATCTCATTTCCTCTCCTCTATTCCTCTCCTCTAGCATCCTCCCCCCTCCTTGCCCTCAGTGTTAGCTGAGTTTGCTGTGGGTAGAAACACAGCATGTATGGTATTAATCAAACTTACAGCATAGCAGGGAGTAAGCCAGGGTGGGCTATAGATACCAGCACTGAATTATTCCTATTAAAACCTTAATGTCAATTAAAATCCTTTGTGCTTGTCTTGTACTCAAATGCACCACATTCAGCTGAATGGCTACGTTTAAAACTTGACATAGTTATTATAAGTATGTTGTGTAGAGAATGCATTTGGTTTTTCCTCTTTGATATTCATCAGAGCTGTGGATTTTCCGTGTCACCCATTTCTGGAACGGGAGAATCTCTCTGTGTCTGTTTTGCATTCTCTTCTCTCAGCTTGCATCCCCAGACAGTAAAGGTGCAGCTGTATGCAGTGTTTCTCCCATAGTTCAGGACTCTTCTGCCCATGCCAAACACGTCACCAGCCTCATAAGACCTACTTCCCTTTCCTGACTTTTTCAAATGAACAAACTAATGCCATTACCTGGGTAAATGAATTATTCCTAAAGCACTGAACAAGAACTAGCTTATTATCAGTGCAAACTTTAAAGAAGAGAAAGGAGAGGCAGTTGTGCAGCTCGTGTTGCACTTTGACCGAGGTCTAAATTTACATATTAATCTGCTCCATTTTAGCATCTGAGGGCCTGTCATGCTACTCCTGTCATGCTACTATGACAACAGAGCTGTTAGCTTTTCTCCGTCATGTGTAAATATGTGTAATTCTGATAAATTTAATTGAAACGCCTAGGTACACTGGCATTAAATAAGCAGGAAGGAGTTGAAAAGAGATGACAAATGGGAAAGGAGATACATTGTGTTGACAAAGCTTGCATTTTAGACCGGTCTCATTCTCAGACTCACCCCCAGAATGAGCACTTAGGCACTCTGCTCTGGGTCCAAAGCGCCTTGAAATGAAAATAGCATCTACCTACCAGTTCCTCAAAAATAGCTGAGCGAATAAGTTTTTGCGCCGAGCCGATAAATATGGCACGAAGCCTCTGACACCGAAGCCTCACCCCAATTTCCAGTGCTCTGGAGGAGATCAGATAGCCCTGTGTCATTTGATTTTCTGCCTTATCTCATCTGCGCCCATCTTTTTGTCTCATGCAGGTCTACATTTTAAGAGGCCCGCATTCCCTGTATTTTTTGAAGGACAAAACCCCGAATGATACTGGAAGAAAAATAAGGGAATCCAACTTTAGAATAAACCACTTCTATGCTTGATTTGTCCCAAATACTAAAGTTTGCATCCAAATTAAGTGTTCTCTGAGCACCATTAAGTGACCTGGAATGCATAAATATTATTAGTATTTGTAGTGTTTTGATGACGGTCACGCCTCCAGCTTGGGTTGCGGGCTGTAAACTTGAAAATAATTCATAGTCTATGCACATCCTTTCCAGCTTTTGATAGTTCGCTTTGTTTAAGCTTACCAATAAATATGTTTTTTAAAAAGTTTTTCATTTTCTGCAAAGTATGTGAAGCACTAAGCAAGAGAAGAGACCTCAACAGGAGAGAGGAAGGTGATGTATCCCAATACAGATGAAGCAAGAGGATGAGAGTGGGTCGGGTGAGAAGGGGAGTCCATGCAAGGCAGAAGACAAAGATATTCCCTGGTGCACAGCCTGAGCTGACTGACGGCAAGAAGAAAGCAGCAGTGGAGAAAGGAAGGGAGGAGGAAAGGGAGCAAGGGAGATCAGCAAGGAGTGAGCTCGTCATTGTATGAGTGGCGTCTCTCATTAGAAGGTGCTGTCAGGGGCCACAGAACGAGGACTGTGGGGACCCCATCTCCTCCTTCTCCTCCCTTTCCACCGGCCCCTGAGATCCAGCAATGAAAATGATTGATGAGTGATACCAAGATAAACACACGCCCTGGCCCCCAGGGCAGCACTGCAAAATGATGCATGCAGCTTTATAAATAAACCGTGTGAAAAGAAAATGTAACAATAAACAACAAAACAATACCAAATTACAGTTGGGTTTTCTTAGTCTGGTTATTGTTACAGAAAGACGAATCAGCGTCGCTTGTTTTGGGTTTTTTTTTCACTTTGATGTGACTTTTTCTGGCTTTTTGACTTTCTAGTCTTTACATGTCTGTTTTTGGCCTGTGTGAGTAAGAGTGTGTTTATGCATGGGAGCAATGAAGCTAACAAGACTCATCAGCTGACTGGATGGTTAAGCCCTCCACCCCCCACCCCCTTACACTGCCTTTTCAGCAGTTTGGGCAGGCAGCTTTCCCACTCATTTACCGTGAGGCAGCAAACACTGAAATGAACCTGCTCTCATTTGGAAGGGCTTCAAATTATAGCAGCTCTATGTAGTGTGTATGCATGTGTGCATTATTTATATTATAGGGACATTAATATGTTTATACAGTCAAACTGTGAGATTGCTTTGGAAATTCAAAAGTTGGTTTGAATCAGTAATTCTTTTTTCTTGCAGAAAAAGTTCTAAAATGTTTTAAGTCCCTATCAGTGATAAATGGAAGCAGCTAAAGGACCCCTATTGAATTTTAGTGCAGTAAAGGTCAAAACAACAACAGTTCAGTCTTGTTTGCTTTGTTTTTTTTGTTTCTTTTTTTCATAAATTCTCTTCATTCAGCTTAACTTTTGCCATATTCTCCTCCTGGTCATCCACATCCCCCCATCAATGTGGTTCTGTCTCTCCCACTCAGTACCTCAGGGTGAGGTTAAGGCATGCAGGAACTGGGACTGGGTCTGCATGATAGCTGAAGAAAAAACACATGAAAAAGAAAAAGCACAGCAACATTGGAATATTTCCCATTTCGGCTATAAAAGAAATCTTAAAGCAGAAGAAGAAGCCCTTTTTTTGTCATGTCCTGCTGAATCAGGAAAGGAAAAGGCTGCAGAGAAGCTCCCACTCATCTGTTGCTGGGAGACTGGGGAGACTAGCATAGCAAGAGGCCCGATCCTTCTCACCACAGGGCGGGAACCACAGGTGGTCTGGACAGAATTGGCTGCTTAGTAGAAAGACGGTTGTTTCATTTGTTTTTTTCTGAAGCGAAAGAGTTTGATCTAGTGGGGGGTTCTGGTGTCACTCGTATTGGACAAATATGTTAACTCACCTCTCCATCTGCTTGTTTTTTTTTTTTGCATCCAAATGTTCCTTTCCTGTGTTTTTCTGTTTCTGTGTGCTTGCAGAGCCTGGATGTAGCTAACCGGCAACTCTGGTCTCTGAAAAAAAAATTCAAGGAAAGATTTACATGTTGAATAAGGTTAAGTTCTAAATAAACTAGCTGCTGTATTCTAAAAGAAACTTAATTTAAATCAACCATCTTGCTGCTTTGCTCCAGGTGTTCATTTGTGTTCCTGGTTATCACAAAATCTGTGATGCTACTTTGCATTGCAGCAGCACAGATGACACCGTATACCATGTAGTCCTGTAGTAGAAGACATATATGCTATGTCTTCTGGAAATTCAATCAGTGTCTGTATATGTTGGATGATGGAAAAGTGTGTGGGGAAAATGAGTGCAGTGAAAGTGTGCATGGCCTCCTAACGATGATACAAAGCTATTCTCTGAAACACTCAAATACAAATAGATACACAAAACTATATTGTTACTGCTCCTTAATTGTTGATAGAGTCATGAATGTTTTATTCCACATATTCTGTTAATATTTAACACGGAGTGCCAAATGCTTCTGTAACAAATATAAGTGGAAAGGCAGATATCATCAGATACTTACATTATATCATTATGAGCCTATAGGCTATGGTCTAGTGGAGGGACAATGAATTATGAATGAAGTGTGAGGGAGGATCTTTTTTTTTCCCAAGGGGCCTCCAACACCACAACTCATTTAAGTTGAGAGATAAGGAAGAAAGCCCACCCTCCTACCCTCCTGCTGCTTGCCTCACACATCAGCTTTCATATAATTTACTCTCTGCAGAGTATCACTTAAACTCCTCACAGCGCACAAACTTCAGATTGAAAAAAAAAGTATGCTGAGGGGTGCTTTGTTCGTTGTCATACCAATACTGAAAAAAAGACCATAAAGAATTCCTGTCATCTAAGTCACTGGTGCATTTTCTGCCTGTTGCAGACTCTCGTCAAGCCTCTTTGTACATCTCTGAAATGAGTCCCCGAGCTGTGCTGTAGCTTAGCCCCAAAATTCTTCTCATCTTCTCTTTCTCTTGTTTGCTCTCCCTGGGTCCAGGCCACAGAATGGGTCGATGATACTGTACAACAGGAAGAAGGTGAAGTACAGAAAGGATGGCTACTGCTGGAAGAAGAGGAAAGATGGGAAGACCACGCGGGAGGATCACATGAAGCTGAAAGTACAGGGAGTTGAGGTGAGTGGACAAACAAGAGTTGGATTTAAAGGGAGTCAGTGGGGAAAGAGGTGGGGTTGGGGGGAGAAGGGGGTGGGGTACTCAGGCCTCTTTCTGACACAGACAAACAGAGGTCTGCACTGAGCTCTCCCCTGGCTGTAATGGAGACAGTCACATGCTGCAGTAGGCACGTGTCTCCAAGGAACCTCACCAAGAAACAATGCAGCACAACAACAGTTTTCCCTGGGAAGCCAGTGGAGTGGAACCGATTGTTTGTACCTTATTAAAGCTGTGGTTGTTGCCTTTGCTCCAGAGAGCCTACATTAATCTTGCTGGCTCAAAGCAGCATTGTAGAGCAAGTGTTCCCTCACCCCAAGTCTCCCCATACCAGCTGCTGCCATAAAAGGCCCGATGCATCCATTTTTGGCTCACCTATAGTTTGCCCAGGGTGGCAATGCAGTGTTTGAACCCCGGCTGATTTATCAGATGTCCTGTTAATGACACAAGTCAAGGCTTACTATTAGCTGAGCTTTTAAGGGGGAAAAAGTTTGCTTTCTGGGTTTTTTTTCACTCAGTAAAACCAGAAGAAGGGAAAGTTGAGACAGAACCGAGTAAGAGATGTGAGGGTTGGACTTCCTTTCAACACAAATAGCACACAATATAGACATAACCACACACCTCAGGGAGTAGTGATGCACGTCTGTGTCACATAGTGTGACAAAGACAAAGCTCTGGCATTCTCCCATCAGGGACTCTGCTCATCACTTTTTTTCAGCCTTCTCTACATATCATTCTAGGAAAACCACCTTTTTGTTCTTTTCTCCGGCTTGGTGACATCTCTAGTCTTTCAGTGGTCTGAGAATCTGTTTGGACAACAAACGTCTATTCCTCTGGACAATGACACATTTTCAGGCTCTGACATTCTGTGGAGAGTTTAGTCAGTTTATTTTATTGTGATTAAATTAAATGTGTAATTGCAGATGCATGTGCATGTAATCTCCTTTTCAGACACATGCTGCTACTTGAGTCTAACTTTTCATATAGATGAAAAAGTAAAAGACAATCTTACACTTGCTCAAATCCTTTATAGTCTGCATATAGTCCATTAGAAGCAAGTTGCTGCTGTGAGTTGTGTTTTGAAAACAAGGGAGAAGTGCATTAAGAAGCAGTTTCACTGATGATGAAAACCCAGCAGATTTTGTAAGACCTTGACATACAGAGGATGCTGATAGCTTAAAATGTCACTTATTCTGGCTATTTAATAATTTTCATCATTATTGGAACTTAGCTTGGAGAAAAAGGTGTTTGAGAAGGAATTAATCGTTACAGATAGGGAGTTTTGATTGCCATACAAAACCATACAGCCATCAGCACTTTCAGCTTTACCCATAATGTTACACTTTTGTTAAATATTTGTGGATTTTGTGGCTGCACTGTGGCACAGCTGGTTAGCACTGTGACCTCACAGCATGAAGGTTGCTGATTTGAGCCTTGGCTGGGGGGAAGTCGGACAGTGACCTTTCTGTGTGGAGTTTCCATGTTCTATCCCTGTTAATGTGGGTTTTCTCCAGGTACACTGGCTTCCTCACACTGTCCATGGACATGCATCTTGGGGATAGGCTGATTGGAAGCTCTAAATTGTCCAAAGAAGTGAGCGTGTGTGTGCACGGTGGTTTGTGTGTTGTCCCAGGGTTGGATGGATTACCTGTTCCCTGCCTTTTGCCTGATGTCAGCTGGGATTCCAGTCCCCCCATGGCCCCATTCAGGGAATGAGTTGTAGATAATCAATGGATTTTATGTCTCAGTGAAACACATATTTCACACTAATTTTCAGAATATCTCTAAAAAGAGATTATGGGCCTGATAATATGTTATAATATAATTCAGTTATTTATCCATCCATTTTCAAGTCCCTAACGGGGTCGCGGGGGGCTGGAGCCTATCCCAGCTGTCAACGGGCGAGAGGCAGGGTACACCCTGGACAGGTCGCCAGTCCATCACAGTAATCCAGTTATTCTGTGATCAACTTGTCTTGTAATGTTAGCAAATACACATTTGTGGACAATGCTATCATGCTATTTGAAACAAAAACAAAAACATTAGCTGCATTTCCACATCCGCATTTTACACTTAGAATTGTGCAAAAGTTAAATCTTGCAATATTTGGTTATAAAAACATCTACTTTAAAAATGAAAACTCCCAAAATATGTTTGTGCTTTCATAATGTGGATTTTTTATTGTTTTGACGCAGAAATCTAATGCAAAAGTGTAATAGCAACCCTTTTTTGCATTTCCATCTCCATCAGATGTGACGCAGTAGATCATGTGACCAGTTAAGATGGCAGAGTTTGGAGTAAACTACGAGGAAACTTAGATTTTTATGATGACTTAGAAAAGGAACTAATGGAAAACAACTTCATACAACTGTGGAAAATTTACTGCAGCAAATAGAAACCCCCCCAAAATAATGCTCGTGTTTCATGAGCTGTTAACACTTTCCAATGGAAACACCTGCAAACCGAAAGAGTAGTTTTTCTAAACTTTACAAAAAAGTGCTTTTATTTAGCAAAAAAACTGTAATGGAAACACTGCTTTTGTTGCTCTTGATTAGTTGACTGAGAATAATTCTAAATGTATTATATTTCTGCTTCTGTAGATCTTCGTGTGTGTATGTGTGTGTCTGTCTGTGTGTTTACACTTTTTGTACTGCTGGTAAAACATGGACAGATTTGTACCAAAGTACCAATGGACAAATAATGATGAAAAAAATAATAATGGGTCATATCTTGCCCTGTGCTAAGGGTGGGTAATGAAAAGAGACCATATTATGTCATATTTCTCAAAATACAACACAAAGCTACACAAGCTGCAACAGAACTTAAGGACTTCTCACCCGATGATTACTTCAGAAATTAACAACTTAAATGAAGGTAATTGCAGAAGATTTACAAAGGCAACATCTATCTTGTGTAATGTCCTGAATTTCCTGGTCCAAAACGCCTCACACCAAAGCAGAGGAATTAATACGTCCTGCTGCCATTGATATGGTTTTTATTGAAGTAGCAGGCAATAAACTAAAGATCCAAAACGATCCCTTTACTGAACAACGTTGTTTCCTGGCACATTGTTTCATGCGTTCATTGTTGCATAGTGTTGTGGGATGGACGGCTTGATATTATTGTTGGCGATTAAAAGGATTCCTGCCAAAAAGTTTGCAACCACTGTTGTAGATGATCACGATCCAGCTCACTCTGAAAGCAGGTTGCTGTGGTAATCCGTAGAATGTATGTTTGCCTTTTAAATCATTTCCTCATTTGACAGAAACCTATGAAAATGACTAAGTACTGTGATGCTACCTGACTTCTTTTAATGTCTTGGTTTTAAATCGGTTTTCTACACTCACTTATTCCAGTGCAGAATCAAGCAGGGCTGGTGTCCATCCAGCACGTTTTAGGCAAGAGGCAGAATACACCCTGCCACTCTAATTTATTTCCCTATTCCCTCTTAAATATCTTTTGTGTGGAACGAAACTCGGATACCGTACACTTGATTTCACTCACGTGTTCCAACAAATCAGAGTTTAACTGTCTACAATGTATTTGCAATGGTCACAAATAACTTAATAACTAGTAATACCTAATATTCCCCTGATTGCTTGTAAAGTATTGTGATTAATTCTTGCTGAATGGAGTAAAGGCAGGTGAGACAGGGAGACATAGATAACTAATGAACTGCAATTCATCCCAGCTATTGTGTTTTTGGTGCTTTTCTTGTCCAGTATCTAATGGTCCTTTCTTCTTCTCCTGTCTTGTATTTCTCACACTGGACTCTAGAAAACATACAGCAACAGTATAAGGTATACTCAATTTGTATTCCCTACTCCCTGTTTCTTATGTAGTTGGACTGATTGAACTGTAAAATTTGAGTTAATTAATCAATCTTTGCCTGGGCATCTACGAGAACATATAATATTATGCAGTTCTACACTGTGGTTCTCATGTGAATGAGTTTTATTCAGACTGATTCTAGAGGGGGATTTATTTCATTTGGTCAAGAAATTTTCTATTCGTCATAATTTATAGGCTAAAATAATACCATAGCATGTGTATACAAGAGTAGCATTATCATGAGTCATTGCCACCCTAATGCTGAACTGACTGACCGCCTTAGAATCTTTGAAAGAATAATAAAGGAGCCTTATTTACTTGTGGTGAATGCTGTGTGACCAGGAGAACCATGCAGGTTATGACAAAGAGACACTGACTTATTGTAGTACTGCAAGGCCACATAGGAAAACATAGAAGTTGGACTAGAACTTCTATTAAATAAAAGAAAAATTCTGTATTTTCGTACATTATCTTGTACACTGGCAATTCACACAACTTGAAAAGAAAAGTTGAGAGAGCACAAATTAAAGTCTTTATAGCAGATTGTTCTGAAATTTACAGGAGATGAACCAAAAGCAGCGAGTTGCAGAATTCAGGCAGCTGTTAAACAAAGAAATTGCTATAATAAACAGTCTAAAAGGGCTGCACAGGAAGGTAGTCAAAAAACATAAACTCTGTATAGAAAATAATTCAGACTGAGCACAACAAAGATGGCAAAGAAGAGAAAATATACAGAGGAAAATCTACAAAAACAATACATAAAACAATGAGGATGTTGCAAAGAAAGGATGCAAAGGTGTGTGTGTGTAGCAATCAGAAACCAAAACCTGTAACACAGGGTTGAAATAAAATACAGCCAGAGGAAATGAAACAAGGAGGGATGCCAGCAGGTGGAAAAGCAAACACAAGGTTACCATTTAACCCAAGAAACTAGGATAATAATTTATTAACAATCTAACAGTAAAAACCCAGAAATCCAGCCCAAACTACATAAAGCAACAATTTTAAAAAATAATAATTAGCTGTGACCAACTACAAACTAGAATTTTTACGTTTTTACACATTGTTTAGTGCTTGTGTGAGCTTCATCCTCCTTTCAGGAGCAGAGAACGAGGAAGAACGCATCATTTCCTAATTCTGCTAAGACAGCCTTGATCACTTTCAAACATAAAGCAATGAAAATATTCTAAATATCAATAAAAAAAAAAAAAGGTCATTGTTTCTTGATGAGGTGATCATTTGTGAAAAAGTAAACATGCAGCCATCTTTAGACACACAACTGTTTTGTGAAAAAGGCTTCTCATTCACCTGAGAAGCAGAAGACCATATTAGGGTTGGAGAGTCACAAACAAGTCGTATGCTTTTAGCATGATATTTATTATGGTTGTGATGTAGAAATACATCCTGAGACAGCCTAATGATGCCCATCTGTGTACAGTCTATTTCGCTATTGATGTTCAAGAGGCCATCTATTCCCCGTACTGCTTTTGGAGCTTTATAAACACAACAGCGACTTGGGGCATACAACTGTATATATTAGTCATAGGATTCTGTATTGTTTTATTATTTTGTGCAAAGACATCAGCACAAGTACTTTTTTTTAGGTAAAAACAAGCATCATTCAAGAAAACACTGTGAAATTTGTAAATATTAGTCAGAACTACATCAGTGTTTTGTAAAAAAAAACTTCTTTAAATATAATCGTTGAAGCTAGCAGAATGACTGCTTAGCTGCTCCGATTGTCGCTGTTGTCTTTGTGCTTTGTGGAATCATCCCAAATGTTGCAGCCTCTGAAAACCTGAATCTTGTCCTCAGTCTTAGAGAGCAAGTTGACAAGAGAAGTGATCCATTGGGTCTGTAACTGGCCTATGATGGAATCCCTGACCCATCACGCAACCTATGCTGTTAACACGTGCATACAAAATGCCCGGATAACCTCCGCTCTGTGTATTTGCAGTTGTAGTACAGCTCCTAAGCAGTAAAATCAGTTTGGAAACATTATTAATATTGCATTTTTAGAGGCAGAACACAAAGAGTTGACATAACTTGGGCTTAACCTGGCTTTGTTGTACAGGGATTTGTTCATGCTGCTCTGCTCTGATTCCCTGGCCACCCAGTGCTTAATAGAGGCTCTGTGGTTATTACACGGGCCAGGTTTAGTGCACATGGAGGACAAGTGTTGTGGGTGGGTCGGGCTAGAGATGTTCAGTGGCTCTGGTGAGAGAGAAGCTGCGAGTGCAGGAGTGCAAGGCCTTCTGGGGCCTGAAAGAGGCAGCCTAGCGTGGCAGGAGTAGATGTCAGCGTATGCTGCTGCTTTCCTGTCTGCTGTGCAGTGCTGGCTATGCAGTCTGTGTAAACCAAGGCTATATGCTCTCTTCTCCCTCCCTCCTCTTTCTCTCTTTAACTGTTTTATTAGTCTTTTTTTTTACTTCTCCTCCCCTTCCTTCTGTTTCTTTCATTTATAATCTTCTAATTCATTCACTAGACTTCTCACTGTCCTCCCCTACTACTTATCTTTCTCCTTGCTGATCTTTCTACCCCCTCCCTCAACTACTGTCCAAGTCCACAGTCCAGACAGACAGAACCTTGAGTTGGGCGGTTAGCTCCCTGTTCCCTAAAATTGGAGCGGAGGGCATGTTGCGGCATTAGCGCTTAACAGGCCGTGAAATAGCAGCCTGCCTTCCTGACGTCTCCCCCATCACTCCAGGTGAGTTGGCCAGACGGCTGGATAAATGAGCAAGCAGCACCCACATCAACCAGCGTGCATTTGGGGCACCTGAGGAGAAATGCCCATCAGTGATTATCTCACCACCCCTCCTCTTACCATCTTCAAGTTATTCACCAGATCCTAGCCATGGTCAGACCACAGGAGCTGCTGTGACAATCACTGTATGAAGGATGGCCAATGATTATTGATTGACCAGAATTGTTGCTTGCACAACTTTCTGATTGGCTTAATTGCTTAAGATTGAGGTATTCTTTATATTCAAGTTGTACATGCAGGTTGCAGCTGCAGTGGGTGTAGCTCTAGCATCCCCTGCCTTTCCCCTTGTGAAATGGCAGAGATTGCAAAAACATCTGCTCTCGCAAACTCCAAGCGATCTCTCTTCTGCTTCTTGTCAAGCTTGTGCCCCAATGCTACTATACTTAGCTGATTAGCTGTTAATGTGCGCTCAACCTTCATCTCCTCCACCTCTTCTATCCTATCTCCCCATTATTTCTTAGCTTTAATAAACTCCCTCAAACGTGGATCGATTTTCTCTTAAGTGAAGGTGGCAGTGCCTCTGACTTATTTCATTACCACAGGCTAATTATACCGATTGAAATGAGCTTCTCTTCTTAAGGTGTGCTGTGCTGCACTGTGCCTCCATTCTCCTCAGATCTTAATGTCGGTACACTACATTACCAATTCCCTAACTTCCTTTCCTGCCTCTGCTCCACCCCACAATACTTTCACCCAACCTCCTCCACCCCCTCAACCCCCACCCTCCACCACGTAAATAATCAGCTGGTGCGTCCTTTTCCCCGTAACTTGTCATTTTATGTTGGATCCACCCTAATGTGTGATTTCAACTGTGCAACTGTGCAATGAAGGAAGGTAATGGAGCATGCTGGTGGCTCAATCGCATTTGTTCATTGATAATAATGAAGACAAATGTCAAAACATTAGTTGCTAATGTTGTAATGGAGTGGATGCTACTGGATGCTACACTGCATTGGCTTTCAATATCACATGACCTTCAACAGTTACCTCTTTTTCTACAAGAAGTCCAGCCCTTTTTTTCATATTTTTTCTCTTTTGTAAATCAATTGGATTGATTTTATATTTATATATATATATATATATATATATATATGGAGCCTATCCCAGCAAACGGGACGCCAGTCCATCGCAGGGCTAACACACAGAGACGAACAACCATACACACTCACACTCACTCCTATGGACAA
>JBAMIG010000014.1:4211076-4225550 GCA_037177335.1 Kiunga ballochi | reverse complement strand
GTGTGTGTGTGTGTGTGTGTGTGTGTGTGTGTGTGTGTGTGTGTGTGTGTGTGTGTGTGTGTGTGTGTGTGTGCAAGGAGCAGTTACATGGGTAATGGTCAGTGTAAGAGTGTCTGCCTGGCTGTTTGAGCATGCTATGCACATGAGTTCTGTTCACCATTGTACCATGGACCGGGCAAGCAATTTTTCTCATCCCTCCTTTTTTTATATATAATTTAGTCGATAAAGGTGAAGGACATTTCTCCCTCCGGGCCCCCTCCTCCTTGCACTCTCTGCTCTGTCTCAGAGTGAAATCCAGAGATAAAGCTTTGGCGGCGCTCCATGTTTAATGGAGCTTAATCCCACAGATTTAAGATACGGAGCTGTGAGGTTATTCCCTCATGCCCATCTTCACTAACGTGAATGGTCATGTGACCACCTTCTTCTGCCCCTTGGGACACAAACTGTTGACGGACAATTTTACCCAAAAATGTGTTTTTGATATTCTTCTTTTAGAAAAAAAACCAGAAAGTTAAGCTTTTCCCCTGGATTACAGAATTCTCACCATCTCGTGCCACTTCCCCTTCAGCTGCGCCTTAGAGAATTGTTGTCATGTGTGTTTGAAAAGGGATTTATAAATTAATCTGCAACATGAAGACAAATCTAAAGCAAAGTTTTGAATTTGGGGAGTCATAACTGAAAGCTTAGTTTCTGCAAACAGCACTCCAGCCACAACATCACAAGCTCTGGGAGAGTTAAGAGTTGGCTGGCTTGAGGCTATTTGGAGAAACCATGTGTAGGGAAGTTTTATACCCACCAACAATCCTCCTTAAGTGATGAGCTGACACTTAGCAATTTAGCATTTGCCTTGCCAGTGAAAATATTTTCAATCCAAGTGCATAAAACTCCCATGGCAGGAAATATGCCAAACTCTCTTCTCCCATCTGACTCCCTTCTTCCGAATAGCCACTGTATGCTTCAGTTTACCCCAACATATGCTTGTCAAGGCCTGC
Source organism: Kiunga ballochi (assembly GCA_037177335.1). Classification (NCBI taxonomy): domain Eukaryota; kingdom Metazoa; phylum Chordata; class Actinopteri; order Atheriniformes; family Pseudomugilidae; genus Kiunga; species Kiunga ballochi. The sequence goes on along the minus strand of JBAMIG010000014.1, from coordinate 4,224,558 downwards.
TTGACAAGTGCTTCTCTGTCAATGTGTAAAATAGTCCACAAGGATCATTGCAGAGCAGCACCAGTTGTTAGTCGTGAATGGAGTTTTGAGAGAAAAGCAAGCTCGTGTTGCAAAATATGACTTTTGTTTTCTTTTTATGCACTTTAGGTAATTTTCAAATCAAAGCAAAGGAGATAATCACCTGCACTTATTCAATCACCATAAAGACAGTGTGCACTACATGCAGCTCCCTGCAGATTTACTTCACCTTTACTCTATTTTCACATTTTGTTTCAATCTGTCCGTCTCTCCACACAGTTTCTCTGCCCTTACCTGCTTTTCTAGCCTCCTTTATTTGTTGCCATTTAGGAATGAGACACCTAATTGTCAGGGGAGCCTAACCATGATGTGAACACAAACAATGTATTTTCACAGTGCATGACAAAAGCATCCGGCTTGAACACTAGAAAAAAAATATCGCATCCCACTAGCGTCAGGCTGTCAATGTACCGGGACAGTAGTTGAGTGTTCAAAATAGTTTTTTGTGGTTATTAATGCATGCTTGAGTGTATGTTTTTGGCAGGCGAGAGGACACATCGTCCTTTATACCAGCACTGTCTCTGGCACTGTCACTTCAAGGTCTCAATCTTTTGCCATTCTGGATCCCAACCACTGCCAACGCAGCCTATCCACCCCTGCCAAGGTTCTTCTCATCCCTCTGCCTCTGCTCTTCTCTCTACTCCTTTGCATAATTACCCAGGTAATTGTGGAGTAATTGACTGCATCACCTGCTCCTAGGAAGGTCTGGCATTGTTTAATAAACAGCTGGAAAATGTGCCACATGTTGTTGGAGAGCAGGAGGAAGAGCATATTGGGGCAGAAGAGAAGGGCTGAAGAGTGGAAACAAAGGGAGGTGGTGTGGGGGGCTTCAAACGAAGTTGGAGTTTTAATGTAAAATGGGAGAGTGAGAACAGAAACACAGAATTGGTAGAAAATTGTTGAATTCCTGAATTTGGAATACAAGTTGGAAATACGAGAGGAAAGACTGGTGAGAGACAAAATGTATGTGAGAGACGAAGAGGACGAAGCAGAAAGTAAGCTAGAGAAAGTTTGACGCATGAAAGAATAAGATCGAGGGATGGGAGGGTGATGGTGCGGGATGCGAGGGGGGAGTTGGTAAGCAAGCCTCTCAGGGCTAATGACATTAAGCAGGTTTGATGAATCGACACCCGCTGAGTGTTATTGACATCCCCCGAGCCTCCCCAGGCAGAGCCAGCCTCTCAGGCCTGGTATTGGCTCGCCTTGCTCCTCAATTAGACTGCCTGATTAGATTCCCTCGCTTGTGCCCTCTTGTGATTTTGAGCAGGGTGCCATGATGGATGTGATGGGCAGCATTATCAAAGGGGTGTGTCACCAATGCCCTGCCTGGGGGGTACCAGATGATGTGTTTGACCAGTTGTCGCAGGGGCATGTAGGCGGAGAGCAGGGGGCACGGTGCAAGTCTCTTATTGAGGCTGTCAATCATTGCCGCTTACAAGATAGGGGCTGTGTCTCAGCACAGAGATGCACAGGAGTAATTACCATTCCATCTCACTTGGCATCTAGATATATGAGCCTGTTCACAACCACTGACCTCACGAGGCAACCTTCGCCATCTTTGAAATTGTTTGAAAATGCTCAATTTACATATCCTGTCCTTCATTCAATAATCCTTCACAGAGACCAAATGCAACTGTGTGTAGATATTGCAGATCTGCAGTTTTAGGATAGTGTGCCATTTGTTAACCAAGGTAAAAGTGAAAAATACTCAGATTTAATTTAGCCATCATCTGTGTCCTTGCATTAGCCCCCCTAATGTTAAAGACTCTGACCAGGATTTGTCCTTAACCCTATTTTCTCCATTTCCTGGTAGTGACAGTTTCATGCATCCATTCATCAACATCTTGGCTCTTGTGGTGTAAAAAAAATGGGGCAAGTCAGGTAAGTGTCCCAATTCAGCAGTTTTGAAAGGCAGTAACTAATGATGTCTCAGGAACGAGGGCCGCTGCTGTTTCCCTGAGAACTTTCCTTCCTCTTCCATTGTGTGTTTGTGTGCCTGGATAGCTGGCTAATGGCCTGTCTCTGATGAATTAGGGGGGTCTGACACCCTGCAAACACACTCTCCCAAGGTCAGAGCAGCCCACAGATTACCATATCCAGGGGCTTTAACAATCTAAAACAGCCTCAAGTTAGACAGATGACAATTGAGTCAAACACAGAAAGATAAGGGTAGCATAGGCTGTGTGACGTGAGGTTGGAGAGGATAAAATATGCAGCTAAATCTGCTGCAGGTGTCCACCGCACTGGTTGTGCAGCTAAGTGTCTTTGTTAAAGTACAACCATGTTTCTTCACAATTACACCAATTTGTTTTCAAATACAGGGGGAATATCCTCCCATTACACAGCGTAACATATTGTGTAATGCATTATATTGATTTATAACTGACTGTGGACAATGAGTCAGCTGGATGCTGTCACAGAGATACTCAGTTCAGATTGAGTATAAACAATAATCCCCTGGGTCTTTTAGCTTCAGCAAATTTGATTTTTTTTAAAAAAATGGGCACAACATTTAAGCATCATATGTAAATGACCATGGTTTATGTGATTATAAAACACACACAAAAAGCTCCGAGTTGACTAAAAGCTGTTCTCTGAAGGAATGGCATATTATTTAGGTCATTTGCATGCAGAGCAAGTCAAGAAATCCTCCCAGAATTTAATCTTACATATGTCCTTGCCAGTGATATAGAAATCTTTATGTAGCAGAGATCCATCTTAAACCCCTCGTAGGCTCGAAAAACTGAGAAACAAAGTTTTGCAGACTGAAAGAAAAGTCAGTCCCTATCAAAATGATGAGGAAGTATGTAAAAAGCTCATCAGTCAAACGTGCGAGCATCTCAGTTATGGTTCAGGCATGTATGGCTGCCAATGATACTGGCACTCTGGCATTTATTGATGATGTCCCTGCTGACAGAGGATGAATGCAGAGCTGTATACTCTGTGTGTTCATGTTCAGCCAAATGCAATAAAATCATTGGACAGCGTTTCATCATTCAGCAGGAGAACGATCCCAAACATTCAGCCGAGGCAATGGGAGAGCTTTTAAGGGTGAAAAGGCAGTATATACTTGACTGACCAAGTCAATCACCTCCTCTCTATCTCATTCAGCTGAAGGCTAAATGGTAGTTGAAAGTGGCTGCAATGAAGGCCTGGGAAAGTTTCAATGGCATTTTACACAAGTTTGCAACAGAAGGAATTTACTAGACATATTATCGGACCATTTTTTTAACCCTAAACTAAGCCTAGATGTGTTACAACTGATAATTCTATGTATAGTAGCCTTACCTATCCACCTAGAGTCTGCAACTTGGTATTTTGTTACTGGGTTCTCATTAATGTATTTAAACATAATGCACCAGGGCACTGGGTGTGAAGGACAAAAATAAGTGACTGCCCAAATATATGAATTTGGACTATGGACAACACAGTCAGAGCCAATACAACTAGCTATAGGTGTACAAATGTGTGTACTTAGAGAACAAACTGTCACGCGTTTGGGCATATGCACATCTATCCACACACAAGCCATATGTGTCTGCAAGGAGCTGGCTAAAGTGTCAAGCTATGTGCATGGCTTCCTCCTGTCTACGCCTCTATCCTTATTTCACAGCAGCACCTGGTGGTGACAAGGAGCACAGAGGACAGAGACACCCCAGAAGAGAGAGAATGAGAGTCCATATTGTCCCCGGCACAACACGCCCAACAGACCCTCCCTGCCTCATCATGCTGTGCTTGCCTGTCAATCCAACTCAGGGCTACTTAATTTCACTTTGAATTGACGACATTGGAGTCCATGCCAAAGTTTGAGGGATTTTAGACGTAGCACCAAAGCCAAGGAGCATAATGAATGAAAAGCCCCTTCCCAAATTGATTTCAAACTAAATCAAACCCTGGTATTCAATTATCTGTCAGAGCCACCACTGAGGAACTTTAAAAGTTGTATAGGCAGAGAAAGAGAGGTGGAGAGAGAGAGAGAGAGAGAGTGAGTGGAGGGGGAGGGAAAGAAGACAGACAGAGCAGAATGCAAATGACTCTATCCCTGCATGGTGTCAGAACAGGTGGCCCAGTGGTAGCGCCGGGGCTGATGAATGAGCTGTTGAAGTGGAGCCCATTGCTACCTCTAGCTAGTGGCAGCTCCAATTCTGCCTAGTTAAGCATTTGGCCCCCTCTGCCAGGCAGGCTTAATTGAAGAAATCATCACAGGGACAGGGACAGATCTGGTGAAACTGGGACCAAATTGTCTGTCTACTTAACCAGACTGTAACATCATAACAGTATGATCCACTAATCACGAGAAACGAATCTCACGCAGGAAATCCGACCTAGTTACGTTGTGCATATTGTGAAATGTTATAGTTAAAGTATAGTATAGATAAAAATTTGTAAAGGTCTTTCCTCATTTGTCAGTCAAGTCTCTTTAAGTCTAACCTCAGAAATGTACTTGCTACAGTCAGTGTGTAGATACACTATTTCATGATATGTCTGTGTAGATTACCAGCTCTCACCGTCGTTTAAAAGAATCCATTAAGAACAGCTCCGAGAGACATACTGCTGCTTTGACTAATGTAATACATCATGTTGAACAGCATGTGTTTTGTTAGCATTCCTAACATGCTTTTATTGCTCAGGTAATTACAGCTTTACTTTTGTCTAACGCTGCAGTACACTTGTGATGGAAAGACAAAAAAATGTTCTTTTATGACACTTTTCTTTCTTGTTTTGCTTTTGTCCTTCATTTTTTTATACTAATTTTAGTCTTGGACAGGGTGTTGGACATTATTCACAGCAGAGGAGCAGACCATGAGGCGGGGGAACAGAGGGAGCGTGCCCGTTCGCTTCTATCTGAGCTGAGACCATAGTGACTTTTTTTATTGTACCAGGGAGTGAGGGTAATTATTGGTAAATTACAAAAACCTGTCCTGTCAGCGATATCAAGCAGAAACCCAATCAAGGCATTGACACTACAATTGTGTTCCAAAAATCAAGTAGCCTTTGGCCCCCTGCCGTGCTCTCGTGTATCAAATGTTTAGCCGAACTAATAAACGACTGAATGCAATTATAATGTACTTTCTTTGAAATCAGGCCTGCCACGGTGTTAATTACATAATTACGGAAGATGTCAGCTCCGTGCAGGAGGGTGGATCGTCAGTAGAGCGAGAGAAGCACACGAGGAGGCAAGTTGCTTTGCTTTCAGGGATGAACTATAGACGCTTCTTTGATTCATGATGCTGGCTTTGTGGAAAATATCGCCTTTGCCAAGATAATTTTGAAAAGGCCAGCATATTTGGGCTGAGACAATCAGCGTGACCTTTCTGAGAGCAACCTCTGCTTTGCACTCTTTCACCTTTCTTTCTTTCTCTCTTTCTTTCGTTTGTTCGTTCTTTCTTTCGTCCTCATCACTGACATTGTTTATCAACAAATCCCACCGAAGCAGCCTTCCTGTTTCTGATGGAATATTTGCAGAAATTTATCAGAGGCTGCTGTTATTAGACACAGCCCTTTGCTGAGAAACATATATGCGTCTAGTTTACACAGACAATTGTATTCTCCTGCTTGTGCTCTTCACTAATCAAAGCAACGCAAATGACTTTGCCGCTGTTCAGCGTGCAGTTATATCATGCAGATGATTGGAATATCAATTCATTCCACACTTACAGCCCTGTGACTAATTTGCAGTGGCTGTATATCAAATGTGTCATGAGAATGGGGAGCCATATTTCTCTTATAGACAATGCACTAGAACAGAATTTGTAATTTGACATTCGATGGGGACCTCGCTCTGGTGCAATTTGCTTTGAAAAGTGAGGCTGTTTGTGTGTGAGTGAATGAGATAGAAAGAGTGGATTTAAACATTGATGTATTTATATTGCGTGTGTTTTAGCTGTATTTGTTACTTGGCTCTGTGCAGACAGACTGAGCGTACTAAAGACAGGGGACTATAGCAAGACACAGATGATTAACTGTATCGAATAATGATATTAAATAATCATATAGCATGACCACAGCAGCATAACAATGATTTCTGTCATCCTGTTCCTCTGTCTCCCACTTCTTGTTCTATTCCCTTGTCCCATGTAACTCCTGCCAACAGACCTAACTCTGACAAGACTTTTCTTGGAACTGAAAATAGTTTACCTCCTCCCTGTTCTCTGTTATACCTTCACCCTATGCCTCCTGCCTCGCTACTCTGCTGTTTTCACAGGAAATTAGCCAGACATCCCCTGAGGTGAATCTCGTGCATAGCAAGATATCTGCCTGTCAAGGTGTTCTACTGCTTCTGAATTCATTTGCTGCTCCGTGTCTCCTCCCTCCCTTTTACCCCTCCATCTGACCCCCTGTAGCTTCACCGTCATCTAAGATATTATCCACACAGCCATCTTATTGCATATGACTCGTCCATCAGCAGGACATGTAAGAAAGGTATTGCAACACTTTCGACAAGAGTTGCAAACTCAACTTCAAACTCAGAAGTGAATTTAGAGGCCGCTCTGTAGGTCATGCAAGGTTTATTTTTCCCAGCATGAAGTTTTTAATATAAAGATAAATAGGTCATTCCTTTGTCAAGATATTGAGGTATATCCTGTTGTCTTTGTCATGTAAAAATAAACATTTTGTTGGTGTTGTCCTCTCTTAAAGTGTGGACAGGTGCAATGTCAAGGTGCTACCCTGACTTTCCTTCTCAGCTGTGTTATGAGTATTCTGAGTACTGTAACCCTGACTGTACTGGGTTTGACATAACTCTAGAGAGAAATAAATTCACAGCTGCAAGATGGTCAAGCTCAGTTCCCTGCCACACTATAAGTATCACAACTTAAACACCCTTTGGCTGGAGGCGTTGTATTTATCACATTTTGTTTTATGACCTAATAAAACAGTCCCTTGATGAATTTGATACGCTTATGAAAACATTTCCATCCGGACGGGCTCTAACAGTTTCAGCGGGACAAACCTGTAAAGTAACCTTCTCCATCACCGTGTTCTGCCTGAGGCCAGCTTGTAAGCCAGTCACAGTACCTCATTCCATGTTGTTCTGCAAATTTTTGTGTGCTCCCAGTTGAAGAGTGTTGTGATAAATGAGCAGAAAGCAGAGTATCGACTGAGTGACTGATGGTACATGTGCAACCAGTCTACCGGTGCTTTGTGAACTTGGAGAAGGCGTACGACTGGGTCCCTGGGGGGTTGCTGTCGAGGGTGTTTGGGGACTTTGGGTTACGGGGACCACTGCGACAGGTCACTCCACCGACATAGAGCCAAAGCAAGAAATGTGTTCACATCACTGGCAATAAGTCAGCAATAAGTCAGGACTGTCCTTTGTTACACAAATAGTATCCCTGACCTCTAGCCGACACTGGGATAGTATTTCTTAAATCTGAGCCATTGGAGGGTTGATTGCGGGTGCTGGGTTAGCTTGCTGCCTCAAATTATGGAGTTCATGTATTTCAGGGTCTTTATATTATGTATTTGTTAGGAAAAATCTAAGCCAAAAGGCAATGCTTTGCATTTCACTTGATGATCTATGTGTCTACCATCACTTATAATCACCAGCTGTGAGTAAGTACCAAAAGAACAAAGGTCATAAGAAACAGTAGCAGCAGTGAGCTTCCAAGATACTTGGCCTAATCCTTTACTATGAAAGGAGTGAACTCAACAATATGTGAGATACTAAAAAAAAAATGTTGCTTCTTTGTACTAAAAGGATGTCCTTTTTCAGATGTCCTTCATTCGAGAATGTCCTGCGGTACATGCTGGAGAGCATGTGGCTGCCATAGTGACATAACGTCTCTCCACTTGCTTGGGAATGTCTGCTTATCTCAAGAAGAGCTGGGAGATGTGTGGAGGATGTGGGCAGATATGAACTTCTCCTGTTAGGAGTAGAAAATGAATGAATGAGAGATTAGATGAATGGCTGTTTTACAGGAACAATAACACAGTGGCATTTAAAGGGGACAGAAGGTTGTTTTTAAGGATCTATTCTCTTTGAATAGTCACTTTCTGTGACTATCTTGTGGTTATAATGGGGTGCTTACTCTCTCAGTGGTTGTAGGTGACTTCTATCATTGCTTTAGGCTTTTAAGGGCAGTCTGGTTCAAGGAGTGGAATGAGTCATTGAAATAGGTCAGACTGTGGCCCATTTTTGCCCCTGTGGATGGGAACAGAAGGTGGACGTCATTCACAGTGGGGGTGCCCTGGGAGAGGCAGCACCTACCGGGATCTGTCCCCGGTAAAGAAGCGCTGACACAGGGAATTCAGTGGCCCAAGACTTCTGCAACACAAAGGATTGTCCTCTTGCTCTGGCACACAGGGGACACAGTCAGCAAACTTCCTCTTACAGCCAAGCCCAGAGCATCAGAGTCATTGTGGAGCTTTTTTTAATCTTAAAGGCCCTGTTCCACTTTTGTTTTTATTTTACTTTATTTCCTTAGCTCTTCCTGACACTTGAAGGGTACCAATGAGGGATGGACACTTTTGAAAATGCCACTTGGGGATGTCTGACACAGCATTGTGCAAGCCTATTATAGTTTCATGACTGGCTTAAAAGAAGAGTGGGGGTTGCTGTGTAATTTTGGTGCAGTGGACAAGAGACTCATATGATAAAATGACCAAGTTAGTCCTGTGACATCAAAGCTTTCAGGATATAATGAGTTCTGGTGCATTGAAATGTCAGCCTGTTTGTTGTTTCTCTTGATAATAGGATTTTTTTCTATGGAGGATAATGAGATGTTGTAAACAGGGTGGAGGTTAAGACAGTTATTTTTTGTCTTATTTTTCCCAGGTTGGTATGGGTACATTCACCACTCAACCTTACTCGACTTGGCATTACATTATGCACTGTCAGAGATAGACAGGAAAACAGAGACATGACTGAGTAACAAACTCATATTTTAATACAAGCACACAAACTAACAATACCTACACCAGGCCTTTTTTTTGGAATCCTGACTGCTAGAGCAAGGGAGGAAATTTGCCAGGACTTTCCTTTAAGCTTACAACTCCTTATTCTGTTGGTTGTCCCATGAAATATTAACAAAGGCTGCCTCCCCTCTGAATAAGCTGGTGGAGAAGCAAAGGGTGAGGTCTACCTCACACAGCGTGTAATGTATGTCCCTCAGGGCCTCTGCTTGGTCTGAAAATAGGGTCTATCCTTGCTATAACTCTTGTCTCTTCTCTTGTCTTCCCCTTCACATATTTTTCTCATAGTATCTTTCCTAAATTCTTAGTTTTTTTTTCTTTTCATTTATTTGGTTTAAGTGTTATTATATGATCAATGTATTGTATATTCTCAAGGTCTTTGAGAACTCTATTTCTTTCCTCACCTGATTGAATTAGATATCCCAACTTAAACTAAAAGCAAGTTTATGGGGAATTAAATGAGAAGTAAATGTGAAAAACCCATGGATTGGTGGAACTTAGTTAGCTTAATATAATCAGATGGCCATTGTACTGTTTTTTTGTTTGTTGTTTGTTTTTTCCTCTGCCCATTGTCTTGCCTTTAGCTGTTTTATTTGATTTTTTTCCTTTTTTCTACCAACTGCTAAAAAAAGGAATGAAAGTCTTTTTTACAAGGCATGCTGACACTTTCTCATTTGTTTTTTTTCTCAGCCGGCATTAATGTAATTCAGTCCTTTCAACTTTTCAAAAGTTAATTTAAAAAACAGGACCAAAAAAATCCCAGTAAAGATTATGAATAAATAAACACATGCCTTTATGTCTCCTTTTTATTAAAGGATTCAGGGCAGATGAACAGGTTCTAGGATGTATTTGTTCATTATTACACACCTTTTAGAGGCACCACGTTGATTGGAGGGGTGATCGATGTTGCACTGGAAAGGTTCTATCAACGATTTATTACAATATGTTTGTGAAGTCTGACAACAATGGTATTACAGCTAAAATGCTTCCCTGTTTCTGTTCATTCCACAGGAAACTGCACACCAGTTATTTAATAATCCTCAGCCATCTGTTTGTAGACGACTGAGACATTTCCAGAGCATCTTGCATTACATTTATTTGGCTCTACAAAGTTTAATAAATGAGCAGATTTAATTAAACTGAAAGAATATCATTGAGGTTCTTAATAATGATTCATATCTAAATGATAACAACATTTATTAAGTACTAGAGTATTGCAGTTGGAGTTTGATGTGACATTATTCTTTTGGTTTTGCTGTAGGATTTTTCTCTAACAAGTAGCAACCCTCATTACTCATATCATCGGCTCATGGGTTACAGAATCAGACAGATTGGGAATCTATTTTCTCTCCCCAATGGATTCTATCCTCTTTGTAAACTCTAGAAGATTCAGTTTTTCACTCAGGCCTGAAATCCACTGGCAACAAACACATTTTAGTTTTCTTGCTGTTGACTTATATTCTTACTCTTCTCAACCTGTGCTAAAATAAATAGCAACTGCAAGAAGCAGAAAAAAAAAGGGGGGGGGAGAGTTGAAAAGTTGACATTTAGCTTAAATGGAGGTGGAATGGACCATGGGGATGCAGCTATAACGATGCAGGGGAGACTAGGGCTTCTTTTCTCTTCCCATCCCACTAAAACAAGATTTATGACCTCACGAATACCATCATATTTTAGCAGCTGATGTACACTGTGGGTGGTTTATCAGGGACTGAGGGGCTTTACCGTTGAGCCCATCACTCTGGGGCTATGATGACTTACAACATGCATCAAAAGGTAACAGAAAGGACATTGTGTTATTGGTCACTTGAATGTACATTTCTGGAGGTAAAAGAACAAAAAACTGTAAGTCAGCCTTTTTTCTGTGAATTCAGAATTCAGCTTCTTTGTCATTTTGGGAAGTTCATGCACAGCCTTGAAGCATAACAAAGAGCGTTCATGTTGTCGTCTGTGCCTCCTGCTTTGTGTGCTATTGCCATACCCTTTTGCTCTTCCCTTACCATTTCCCTTTGGCACTGTAATTGACAGGCTTCAGCAGTGCAGACCTCCAGCAGCTCTTTCTTCATTAGGAGACACTTTGTCGGTTTTAATCAGGGCTTTAATTGGCAGACTGGCAGTGGGTGAGTGGCACCAAGGACTGCGGCGTAAAGGGGGCACTGACTTCCCGGACACAGTCATTTGTTCTTTCATTTTATTTTGAATCCCTTTCCCATTTCCTGTTGACATGAACTCCCAGATTAATATAAAATCACAAATCTATCTGTTATCCCACATGAACACGCTGTTAAACGTAGATAAAAGAGTGTGCTGATGGCATTACTTATTTGACAAACATGAAATAATCCTAAACAAAGTGGATTTCATTACCCTTATTACCATAGTTGTGTGCATGTTACCAGTGGCTGTGTGCCCTTCTATAATGTTTTTAAAGCTGCTGCGTACAGTTGACTTTTTTAGTTCTATGTGGCAGCTAGTAGGACAGGCCAGCATGTGCCTTGCTCCTGCCAGTATTACTGAATCTAGGACACCGGGACTCTTGTCTGTGATTCTCTCTCCCGTTGAGGTGCTACTAATGCCAGGGGACAAACTAGAGCAGATTGAAGAAGAGTGAAAATAGGTGGTGGGAGGAGGGGGATAATAGAGATGTATAGATAGGCTGAAGAAAGAGAGTATGTCACAGAATGCTTTGTGCAAATTCTTTGTCAGGTGTTGTAGTCCTGCTTTTGAACCTGGTGCAGGAAATACATGAATTGTGTCCTTTTGAGGACATGACAGTTATTATAAGCCCCTATCTAGTGCTAAAGTGCACCTTTGTGCTTGTTTAGCTGCATGTTGCTGTTTATAGGCTTTGTCTGTTTATGCATCTGTGTCAAATGCTGGTTAAAAAAACAAAACAAAACAAAAAAAACTATAATCAACAAGCATCCTGTGTATTTGCTAGGCCAATTAAGAGTCATTCATTTGCTAATGAAGGCCCTGTCGAGGTCTAAACTGCTCCTGGGGGCATGGAGACATGCAGTGAGCTCACATGCAGCCCTCAGCAAAGCTCAGCGCCACCAACACAGTCATCAGCTTGTGCCCATTGCTGTGTATGTGCCTCATGTTGCTCACTCAGCACATCTCACCAGCAGCCGCTAAACACTAAAAAGTATAATTGAATTCATTATTTCCTGTTTTATGACTTGTTCCGCTGTGGTTTTAATTTGTCCTGTAAAAGATGAGGCAAGCAGGCAGGCAGTTCTTCTGCCTTGAATTCCCTCCAGTTCCCCTCTCCCAGGCTCCCTTGTTCTGCTACCAAGCCCAGGATTTTATGAGGTGGGGCTCTCCTGCGTCGTGGGAGCTGTCTCTACCGCTAATCAACTCCTCAAGGTTGTTACCGCCATGCCATGCAGGAGGAGGTGGAGATGTGCTGCCAAATCGTGCACCTATAGCTGCCTCTTTAATGGGCCAAGGGTTTGACCTTCACAAGGACTCCCATTCTAACTTCAGTTTGAAGAGATGGTTCATCTGTGTATTGATTTAGTTATGAGAATATAATCTGAAAACATATCTGTCAATATTTCCTTCCTGCCTTCAGCCTCCTGGAGAGAGATGACGTTAGGCAAGGTTATCAACAACATCTTAGTGTTCAGTGTAGATAAACTGTAGTCTGTGTGATAAGAGGCTTGTGTTTTGGACCTTTGTGGGGACACACTTCTCGGGCCAGTAGTACATTCAGCACCTTAAGGCTCTTCACATTGGCCCCAATGACTGAAGATGACTGCTCTGTTGCCAGCAGCGACCGCCCTATCGGCACCTCTGACTCCTGAGATATTGTACAATTCCCCCTTCTTTTTTGTCTCTTTTCTACCATTTTCCATCTTTTTCTTTAACACACATCAATTCATCTGTCTCCAGGCAACCTGACCTTCTAAACTCTCAACTAGATGGATTCACAACATTACTGGACTGAGGACTGCACACCACACTGTTATTAAAAAAAGGCTGCACTCTACTGGCACCTTTGGCTAAAGGCAGCATTTACAAATCATTTACAGCCAACAGAAGATTGGCTCACATTGAATGAAGAAGACTGGAAATGATACATATAAAGCAATATCTGCCATCATTTCTTGAAGTCCTAATTAAATTTCTGTGATGGTCAAAATAGCCATGATATGGAAGATCGGCTCTTTTTGCAATCAAATCTTCACACTCTTGTTAATAGCATTTGGTTTTAAAGACCAGATTGAAGCTTTTCACCTGCCTGCCAATTATACTTAATGACCCAAAGGCTTGTTATTTTCTATTCTGCCTAATCTTAATTCAGGTTCTCGGGGAAGCTGTAGCATATCTAAAACACTAGCAGATGAGTTTTAGGGTACAGCTTGAACAGGTTGCCGGTCAAAGGAGACAAAGATCTACTCACATGACTTAATAACCTAACATGCATGTCTTTGGATATTTAAACTTGACACAGAAATGCAACTGCTCTGCCCTTTCCCCCAGCCA
>JBAMIG010000014.1:4193583-4210976 GCA_037177335.1 Kiunga ballochi | reverse complement strand
GAATATTGTAATTATTCCAGCACATTTAAGCCAGATAAAGCCTGCGTTTTACTGCCACTGTCTCTTCTGTTCTCTTCTGTACTGTATGTAAAGGTCAAGGTTAAAAACTGTTACCTAGATGGATAAAGTTTGAGCACTTTTATAAGTTTGATATTTTTCCTTTTTTTTAAGGCAGGCTGCATGGTAGGGTCATTTTGATAAGAATATCTGCATTTCTTACTTTTGACAGAGAGAAAGTCATAAATAATCAAACTTCCTTGTAATGTAAAGAATTAGACAAACTTCTGCTTCAGAATTACTGGCTCATTTCTTACTTAAGTGATGGACTGGCAACCTGTCCTGATTGCTGGGATAGGCTCCATCTTCCCCGCGACCCTGAATTAAATTAAGTGGCATAGAATTAATGTAGCGTATATGTTGAAGAGAATTGAACATGATTGGAAGTTGCATGGAGACACCTGTCTGAGTGAACCAACTCTGAGATGGGATGACTGATCTGTGTGTGATGCTACAAACAATTTCCAGCCCTATGGTACTAGTTAACATTCAGACTTTTGAACTTTTGTTTTCAATCAGATAAAAACATATGTTTTCCTATTGTGTATTTTTTTAATAAGATAGTTTTGCTATGTAGAATAACTATTCTCTCCTGAAATGAAATTGCTCTCCGTATATTCCCCAACAGTACTAGGCTTTTTGCTGCCACTTTGACCTTTACTTTGTGTTGTAAATTTACTTTGTGTTTTACCATTGCTGAACTGTAACAGTGTCATTTTATGTCAACACAGAAATGGAATCAGATCATAAAGCATCAGATCAGCAGAGTGTACTTCTGGCTTAAAGGGAGTTAGATCTGTTGAGCATTTTTAGTACATATGCACAGAGCATCAGCAGTGATTATAGCTAAAGGAAATGTATTCATGTTGTTTTAGAACCTTAGTTGGCTAAACTGTCATTGAGTTATTTAGCAAAGTATGCATGAGAAAAACCCTCCATGTTCTGCCGTTTAGACATGCAGGCTATCTGATTGAAAAAGCTCTAATGATGTCACATCTAGTGGTTTACAAAGCAGAATATACTTCATGCACAAACCCAATATAGAAAAGGGTGACAAATTATATCACAAGCACAAAGCAACTCATTGGTTACTTGGTAACATTCAGTGGAGGTAAATGAGAGCTGCATTTAGTGGCCTTACTTTATGGGTGCGGGGAGTGAGGTTAATACTCTGTGTGATGTGTAAGCACTGTCAGCATCTGCACTTAGGTTCCCCGCACTTTTGGACAGCATGTATTTAGAGAGAGTAAAAAAGAAAAGAAGAGAAAAATAAGACAGGCTATATGTGATGTGGACTTAAGTAACTGAGGGAGGTTGGGGTATTTCGAACACATGCCTGGCACGTACAACTCAGTGGAGCAAAAGAGCTTTGGATCCTCTTCACCAAGGGAAATAAAGAGAAGGTGAGACAACAAACTTCTCCATCGCTTTAGGCTACTGTTACCTGGCAGTCGCCAAGGAATATGAAATATTATCCTACTACTGCATATATATGCTGGAAATCTGCGAGAGACAGACACTCTTCTCAAAGAAATGCTTTCTGTCACACACGTGTTTATAAGCAACCGTCAGGAAAACACTGCCGATGGGAGAGAGGAAGGCTCCCAGGCCACCGGCAGCAAGAGGTGGTGGCTCTTTGTTTTGCAGGTTGTTTCTATGTGTGTCAAAAAAATTAGGATGTTAGTTTCTCACTGTCACCTAAGCTGCTACTTTGACTCCGAGCCATTTGCATAGGCAGCATTATTCCGCCAGGAAATATGGGGCAGCTTCAAGAAAACTCCACTTTGGAGAAGCGGGTGGAGTAAAGGCTGGTAGAGGAGAGTAAGTGATAGTGATGGACGGTGTGATATAAATAGAAGTGGTGATGGCAGGATAATGCATGGCTCTTTCTGCCGGGCCGGGGTTCAGGCCTGTCAGTGAGATGAGGAAGAAAGGAGGTGGAGAGGGAGAAAGAGAGGAGGAGGAGACCATGGGAAAGGAGGTCTGGGTGTCTTTTTCAGGTCACTGTTGGCTCCTAGAGGTGTAGGAAGAACCCTTGATTAATTATAATCATTATTATCATCATCTTGGCTAGAGGCATTAATCACTGCCATGTCAGAGTGTGAAGTGGACAAGGGGCAGGGGAGAAGCAGGGCCAACGATGGACATGAAATTGTTGGCATGTGAAGTACACCTAAATCCCAGCGTGCCTCACGTGTGTCAGGACTCAGCATCAATATGTCCACTGTCACACCAGCATCCTTCAAGGAAGGCCTCTTTCAATTTGACTTTCTCCCACTGCTCTGCAGCAAACTGAATTAACGCACCGTGTTCAATGACGGCTCTCCACTTGAACTACATGCCAAAAGGCAGCCATGTATGAACTGACTGCTAACATGAAAGCCAGGTTATCCAGCTGGAAAGACTGTTTGTCAGGACATCCATTGTTACACTGTAATGAGTGGTTATGACAAGCTGTGTTAGCATCAGCATACTGGGATTTGCAATAAATCAGCTCATCTCTACTGTGCATAAGGTCGAAGTGTTGCTCTGACTGTTCAGTTTTTAAATAATGGCGCAGCTTCAGATACTTTTATTTTGTGAAGACTGTGTGCAGGTTTGTGCTTTTTGATAAAGGTTTCTTTGACATATTGTTTGTGGACATCTGTTTTCAGCTTCTGTTTTAGTTATTGTCCTTTTTTTTTGCTGAAAGGGAAACAAAAATCCTAAAGGAATTAACTTATTCGTGAAAATGTCATTTTTTAACAGAAATTCCTTCTCAATTTTCTTGAGCAGGCTAATCCTCGTCTCTCTTTCACCTTCATTTCTCTAATACGATCCCAGTATGTTACAGCAAATGATAGACAGATCCATGCTGCCATGACCACATGAGCTAGGTGTCACCTGCCAGCCGGCAACACCGGGCACTCCACTCAGTCGAGACGTCTCTCTGACTTTTATGAATACATGTACACAGCTCAGAGCGGCGGTGGATTTGTCTTTATAAGTCTGGGTGACACGTCCGCAGCGGACCCACTTCATTTATTCCACTTGCGTAGATTAAGGCTGGCATTACAAGTAAGGTCACACCATGCATCAATGTTACCTCGACACCACAGCGCTGCTGAGCGTGCTCAGGCGTTGCCATTACTCCACCCCAGTTTCTCTGCAGGAAATTTCCATCAATTTCTTGTTTTCGCATCTTCCTCTTCCCGTGATCTTCCTGATGCTCAACCGTCTCGTTCCTGCCCATCGCAGCGTGTTTCCCAGAGGCTTGGAGAGGTGTAAACACTGCTTCAGGAAAGGCTTGGAGCCTCACGCTGTGTCAGAACAGGTGCGCTTTTGGATGGGAGGTGTGAGGCAGGTGTTAGATACAGGCCCGACTCACGGGTGTAACTGTCAAAATGTCTGTGTTCCTCCTTCTGTGATGACATGTTAATCCCTAACACTTTGTGTCTGCTGGGAGCATCTACACTAATCAGTCTGAGCATAAAAAGGAAGTTGTGAAACAATTGCTTCTGACACTAAAAATGAATTGGGTCTAATTAGATCATAATGTGCTCCTCTGTCTTTAGATAATGATATTTATTTCCTAGAGTCAAAACCATTAGATTAACAAAAGTTGTCTGACCATGTTGTTTGTAAAGTGGGTTATCTGACACCAAAACCACATTCCTGGGAGGGTTTCTTGTTAGAGAAGTTTGACTTTGTAAGTGCAGCTTATACAGTATGTGGTTGGTGGGTTGCCGTGCTCTTAACCTTAACCTGGCCTCTTTCAGCATCGGGACTCAGGGACAGCATCAGGGACGGTCATTTGTCCTTGCAGGTCTGGGTCCTTGAGAGACAGAGAGGAGCTCTTAACAGGGTTGATATTTATATCAGCCTGCTCCTCCTCTGTCCAAAACTTTACATGGGCTCCCTCGGCCTCCTAAGTAGCAAAAATCTCCTTGAAACGTTGACTTGACGAGAGACAGTGTGACAGCCTTCAGGCTGCACTTTGCCTGTTTTCAGTGATATCTTAATTGTGTGTAAAATGTAAAAGTTTGTGGCAAAACTTTTGTTTGAAGCTAAATGGCAGTTTGACATGTTCTTTGGTTTGTTTTTTACTGTACCTGGTGGTTATTTACATACTCCCTGTGTGTCACCCACCAGTGTCTCAGTCTACTGTCGCCTGTCTTGTATGAGTCCCCATCACAAGCCTGAGGTTGTATTTTTTTCACAAGCTGTTGGTAGGATTTATTCCTCTTTTACTACATCACTGAAACAGACTCGTAACTCATGAATGAACTCCATTCCACTCCAACGCCCTGGCTTGCTGTGCTTCAAGCTCCCTCCTTAGCATCTTATAGCCGTCAATCAGGCTAATCTGCTCTCTCACAAAAGACTGACATCAAAGAATGGCAGGCCTGTTTCTAACTGTACTCCCCCACAATCTGCTCCCTAACACTGTCCCTGCATGGGGTCAGCGACAACCCCGCTGTTAAAGAGCAGGAATTAATAAGCAGATAAGACTGAACTACAAGAAAAGGTGAAAACAAACAAACAAAAACAGGTTTGGTAGAATTTCTTCAGCCTACCCGTCTGTTGGCGTTTATAAACAGTAACTTCTGTATTGTTATCATTTCTCAATAAAACAGATCTGATTCGCAGCATTTGCTCACTTCAAAATATGCTTCCAGTACTATGGTTGACTTGCTTTTGAGTGTTTGCAAAAAGCGCTTGCTTCATATTTTATAGGCTGTATTGATTGTGTTGTCACCAAGCATTTTCCTTTGGTAGTCACTCAGGTGATAAGATTTCTCTATCAACAGCCTTTTGTGTCTTGATGGTAGGGGTTTATAGCAAGTAAAGGCCATCACTGTCACCTCAGTGTATCTTAAAATGACACATGGGTGGCTGCATCATGTAAAGGTGGCATTTGAAGTGACATAGCCATGTTATATTATAAATGCAATGTTTGTGGTATGGAGGTGACCTCCGCTGCTCTCATCCCAGCTCTTATTCTGCCTGCCTCACCTTTGCCAAACGCCAGGGCTGTTTGTCATGGATGATTTGGTAATAAAATGAGAAAGGTGTTGAGTCAGCGACAGAAGTCTCCGTTCCACCTGGCCCTCTGTCATCCTTTTCCCCCCTTCTGTCTCAAACACACACAAACGTAAAGCCCACAATGTGTTCTTGCACAAACTCTCTAAAAAAAACCCCTCTGCGTTAGATCGCAGTCTGTGCGCCTTCCTCTTTTTTATCACCTGTACAAGATTACATGGAAGCATGCAGGAACACACAGAGAGCAGGAAGTTACAGAAATGGTAAGCACAACAGCCATCTTACCCTCTTCTTATCTCTACCTTGTTCTTTTTCTTAATCTACCTGATACCAGATGTTTCATCCTCCCTAGTGTAAAGGTGGCCCCAAAGACATTTTCTGCTGCTGATCACAGCATACATAAAATTGCAGTTAAACTTTTTTTTATATACAGGCAAGTTATGTGTGCAACAATGTGCATTACTGGTGTCTTTTGCTGAAGGAGCTTTGATGAAAGTCTGTATGCTATATAGAACTTTCTTTGCATTTGTTATGACTTGCATGACTAAGCTAGGTTATGTGACTCAGCAAACCAAATAATTGGTATAATGAAGTGCACGAAAGAGTCTGTCAGAGCTCCTTTTTTTGGTGCCACATGCACTTTACCCTATTTACAGCTGCCATTACTGACTAACTGAGAGGAAAGCACAGGGAGTTTCAGCTTCATGGGCTCTAGGGAGCTTCAGTTGACACGCAAGCGCTTCTCAATGGGGTTTTTCAACCTTAAATATTTATAACACTAAGTATCATCATGCATGAATGGCTTGAATGATACAGCTTCTATGCATGAACTTTGCATGAACGTGATGTTCCGCTTACTAAATAACTTGGTTTTGTTGCTTTAAAACTGGAACAAAATGTACCTCTGAGTTAGGTGGTATAATTATTCAATGTGTGGTATTCAGAACTTTTGTTTTATATATTTATTTGTTTGTTGCAAAGTTTATGAAAAGTGGTGACCTAATGATGTTTTGGCTATAGTTGTGCAGCAGAATATTGAGTGCCGTGTAGTAATCTGCACCGATGGAAATTCATACATTATGCAGGCTCTGTAGTGTAAAGCGCTGCAGTAGGGCACACTCTGTGGACCACCTTCTGTTCCTCATACACACAAGCAATGAGACACACATATTCAAAATCACATAACTCATATCGCACTTACTCTACTATTCTGCCGTCTCACCTAAGCAGTGCTGATTTTATCCAAGCTCACTGAGGAAGTAAACAAGAGTTACCAAGCAGCAGCTCCTCAGATGAATATTGCATACACCTAGTCAAGCTAAGTGTTGTTGTTTATGTCAGGGACAGTGTTTATGGTGCTTGGTTGGCTCTTAGTGCAGTTAAGTTTCCACAGCATCCCACTCTGGCCATCAATTTCACTACAAGATCGTCAAGGTTTGTTTTTTTTTTCCCCCTTCTCCTCCTTTCTTCCGTGCTCGGCTGATGTTGCCTGGCTTCTCACTTGCCTCTGCTGCCCATCTCACCTTCCTTCCTTCCAGATGGTGCATTTCACAACCTGCTAGGCACGATCAATCAAGCCCAGATGCAGACTGGGCTATTAAGGTCAGTAATGATCGGCCTTTGAGCGTTATGGGCCCGGCTCCTGTTGTAAAGCCATGCATCAAACTCTGTTCCAGCGCACAGCTCGCCTGCCCTTAACAAGCCAGCTTAAAATATCGGCCGGAGGATACAAAATGAAAAGGGTACAACCTTATCTCTCCAAAGACAGGCTGCTGTAGCCCCAAGGTGTAATAAAACTACAGAACTTGGCCGTCGCCTAGAGTCATCTCTTTTATAAGCAATATCTTTCAAAGATCAGCTAAGCGGTGGGCTATGGGTGTTAGGTAGCGAAATGTAATGCATCACATCATGTTCCCCTGCACGAGAAAGCCCTCTGCTCACTATTCAAGCCTCTTCTGGAGAGCTAAGGTCTTCCATCCTTGTCTCATAGGCCACACGAGATTTATATTTAATAGTGTGAGAATCCCTTGGTTTGAGTGGAACTTGACAGGGTCCTAAACCCTACCCCTCAGCATTCTCTGACCAGGTACAAATGCATGACAATGAGCTCAACCAAATCACACACCAGGGAGGGAGACATCTAGAGGGCTTGGAGAGCAGCTGCCTTGAAAGCACGAAACCAGGGCATCAGGCCATCATTTAAAAGCTCTAAATCTTCTTTATTGAGTTACCTCCCGATCAGGCTTGTATTTACACCTGAAAAAAAACAAGTCCTAAGAGTTCTAGCCCATGTAATGATTTGATTTGGATCCATGGAGAGCCAAGGGGCAACAACTGAGATCTAGGGAATAAGGTAGGTTGTGAATGATAGATGTTAACACGAGGTAACACCTGTTATTGGGATATCTTGATCCTTATTTATACGTCCAATTTAAGATAACACCAACAAACATTTAAATGTTTATTGTAATACTTTATTTACAGTGAGACTTTACAGACTGCAGCAGTGTTAAAAGTGTGGCTATAGTAGACGGGGTAGTTATTTAATAAAGTAGAGTTGCACAGAAATTTACTGTCCATGATTCAATAAGTCACTGGTGCAGTAAATAGCGATTTTAAACTAACAGTGAGATCCTTGACCACAAAAATGGAAGCTGATAGGAAGATGTGTTTTATGTTCTTTATAAATTAGAGCAAAAACAAATCCTACCCTAGAGATCCCATTTTTGTTCAGCGAAAAGGAGGAGCTTTTTGAAAAGTCATAATATTTTGGATAAAAAGCAACCATCACCTGTGCTGGGTAACTGTTCATCATGATTACTATTTTTGCATGAAAGCTGAAAGAATTGCATGTGAGACCAGCATGTGTGGAACATGCTACCTATTTATCTGTGGATGGGGCGTCTGGGTGTTATGTGGTTGGCTGATGATGCCTCGGGGCCTTGTGCCTGGTTGGCCAGTGGCCTTGATGTCACCCTAGCCACAGTGCACGCACCAACAGGCAGGGAGTCCAGGTCAGCCCCAGCCAGTCAGTCTGGAACCTTTGCACAGGCTCATAAAACACAGAAGCACGGAGCAGAAAATTGAAAGCATCATGGAGGTGCCATGCCTGTGCTGGGGAGGAAGATAAAAGTCTTTGGCCAGGGTTGGAAGCGTCGTAGCTGGAGATGTGTGCTGGGGGCTATAGGATTTAATAACCTAAGAACAGGGGTTGTGAAGCTGCGAGTACACAGTGGCGGTGCACAGTAATAGTTTACAGTTTCATGACAGTAAACTGCAAACCCTTATGATTAATAATATAGCTGTAAGGCGTGACATGGTTGTGTCCCCTGTATCTGTGAGGATTTTGTTGTATTTATTATAAATAGACTTGGTAAACTGTGTCTTGTCGTCCACTGTCTTAGACTAGTTATGTTACACGTTGTCATAAACTTGTCTCACAGGATCAAATGACGCTTGCCCACAGAGTCATTTGTAGTGCTCCGTGTGTGACATTTGGATGAAGTCATCATTGCTTCTTTTTGATCACTACATCCCTTTTGTGGAGATCACTGTGACTTAAGCTGTCATGGAATCAGAGGTGACATGATTTATCCTCAGAGCCACTCCTTCCTGACACCTTTGCCATTCTCTTGAAACATCACAAGGCAATAAGCTGATGGATTTTCTCCAATTAGGGCAAGCCATAGGTCCTGCTCTTTTTTAATTCCTTCTCTTTTTTCCTGCAAATCATTTTCTTCCATGCTATGCTGTCTACCACATACCTCAATGCCTGTTACTCTCCGTTTTTAACTGCTTGTACTCGTAAAGCCAATGTGGATTTTATCAGCGGAATAAAAGCTGAATGTTAGCCTTAGCGCAGTGAGCCATTCCTCCAACTCAAAGCCTGACAAATGAGTTGTGACCTTGAGTAATATTTGCCCATTATTCAGAAGGCACCAGAGCAGATATTAAAAACAGCCTTCATTTCACAAGCCATGCTGGAAGAGGCGGCAAAGGTTTGCTGATATCAGAGGTCCGTGTTGATGTATGCATACAGTAAGCATGTACTGTACGAAAAGTGTGCATAAAACACACATGCTTTCAAGCTCACAGTAAAACTAAATAGGAATCATATTTAAAGTGAGTGTCTTTGAAAAGCCTGCCAAATCTCCTGTGTGTACATCCCACAGGTACATGTCAGGTGGGATGATCCAAGCATCTAATTGAAAATAAGGTTCTTCTGGGGATTTCTTACATGCTATTCTTTGTGGCTGTGTGACTCGGGTTGGTGTCAAAGTACAGAATAAATTTGGAACTGATCATGCTTCCTTGATGGGAATGTCTAATGGGTAAGAAGCTTAACATCTTTTTCACAGAATTATTCACACAGACATCAGCGACAGCATTTACACCACTGACCAACATAATGTGTGCTCCAGTAGTGCTTCTGAGTAGACATATCCAGTTGCAGTTTACCCAGCTGATCCTGCTTTCTGATCGTTTTAAAGATCTGACCTGCCAATTCTAATTTTCTTTCTAAGAGGCATAATCAGCTGTATACTAAATCATTTTGTGGTTTTTGTTTTAATTTAACACCCAACACTGATGATAAAAATGCATTCCTTTAAAACTGTAACCGGTTGCTTTCAGATGCTCTCAATTTTCTGAAGAGAGGAATTTGTTCCAAATCTGACAAGGAATTGAATTTAATTTATATGAAATGATAGGACTTCTAACCAGTTTCTCCATATAGTTTATTTTTTATTCTTTTTACCTGTCTTTAGACATAAGACATCTTAAGTGCCTTGCAGAACATGACAAACATTTTGAACCTAATATGATCCCAACCAATTTTACATATTTTGAAAAATATTCCCAGCAAAACATTTGATGTCTGTCTGGAGAGGCTCTTTAATCCCATATTAATCCCATATTTATTTTATAGGTATATGTCCTAAAATAATCCAAGATTTCTTCAGCAGCCATATCACCACAGTTGTAATCTGACCTTTGAGATTCTCTGTAAGGACAAGATGAAAACTTGCTTTGTCATTTATCTAAATATCAAATTACCTCATGAACCTGTTTATACGCTGCTTGATTTAAATTTACTCTTTAATCTAAGAGAATATAAATTTCTGACATTATTCTTTGAGTTTAATTTGGGATGTAGGATTGGTCAAAAAAGTCTTTCCAATATCTAATTTAGGATTCCCCTCCAAAACTCCTGAAATGATGTTCCTCTGTCGTTTAACCCCCCACAGAGGGCTAGTTTGCTCTCTGAGGCCTTGAGCATATGACTGCATAGCCTCTCTGCCCAAAGGTATGATGGGTAATAAGTGCAAATGTCAGTGATCCTGCTTACAGCTCTCCTGCTTGCTGCTCCCTCACTCATACCAATGGATGAAGATGGATTCATCCATTATTTGACCCCAGTTGGGCCTCTGCTTTCACACCCTGTCTGTCTCCCTCTTTATCTCTTATTCTGACCTCAAAAGGCTGTCTTTTTTTTCTCTCCCACTTTTGCCCTGTAACCTTTTTTTATCTCCTTCTTATCACTTGTCCTCTCTTGTCCTCTTCTTTCACATTTTCTGCACAGTTCCACATACGGCGACCAGTCCTCAGACGGTTTCTCATTTCCATCTCTGTTATAATTTCTTGGTCCCTCCTTCACTCATTCCACATGGCTGATTACTTTCCCTGTGGTTTCAGCCCCTTCATCGCCTGTCGTTTTTTTTTTTTTTTAACCATTGCAAGAAGTTTCTTTTCACTCCCCCCTTTCTCCTTCTCAAGCTTTTTCCTCTTTCTTTCTTTTACTTTTCCATTACTTTTATTCTATAATTCACCTCACCCTCCCCGCTCCATGACCCGCTCTTTCGCTCCCTCAAATCCAACACCCCCTCCCCACACCCCACCCTGCTCTCTGAGCTGGGTGTGCAGGCAGTTTCTGAGTGGCAAGGTGACATTGTGTGTCATATCAGCATTCCACGGCAGTCCCCTTTCTCTCCAGAGAGTAATTATTTCTTTCAGAGTGAAAGGTTCAATTTGCTATAAAAGAACAAGAGCCTCAGGTATGGTGGGAGTGAGGGTGGGAGAGTGGGGTGGGGAGGCGGGAGGGTGAGGGCTGGGGGGAGGGCGGAAGTGATAGGGTATCATAGGGTGAGGGAGAAAAGTCGGAGAGAAATGGGACGGGGCTGGAGAGTGGAAAAGAATTAGGGGGTGAGGCAGGGAAATAGAGGAACGGTGGAAATAGCAAGCGAGGGAGAACAAGCCAAAATCTCCACTTTGTGTAATGGACACACTGTTCTCAGAAGAGAGCTTGTGTGTGAGCAATCTGGAGATGAAAGTGAGGTTCGATGAGGTGCTGGGTGATGTCATTGCTTCCTTTCTTCCTGTCTGAACCAAGATTATGTCACCTAGCTGAGTAAGACTCGCATCACAGCCGGGCGCTGACACAGAGGCTAGAAAGCACAAGTGGTGCTCACAACAGAAACTGACTAAAAACCCGGAGTTTTGATACGTTTTCCTGGACTCACGTTTTTATTCCTCTTTGTCAATTATGTGATTCTCTTACACGTTCAAAGTTTCAATGTTAAAATTCAAATTTGTGCTCAGAGGGATGTACGGTAATGGAGGTGGGTGCAGGTATTGGGTTATTTGTAGGTAAGCTGTCTTATTTCCATTCCATGTGTATTCCTTTTCCACACCCCCTGCATGCTCTCTACTGCACCCGCTATCTCAACCTGCCGGAGAATCCCGCTTCCCACAGTTACCTGTTGTAAATTGTTCCAGTCTCTCTGGTGCAGAGGTGTTTTTTCACGCCACCGTCTTCCTGTTGGAGTGTCTCTCACCACTGGGATTAAGGAGCCTCTCCAGACAGGCTGAGGCGCTTATTTAAAGCAGCAGGCATGTCACCAGGACTATTTTAAGAGGAAGCTTGAAAGCAATTGCTTCCACGTTCCATCACGATGTTGGCCATGAGTTATTATGCGTTACTTCAGTGGTGAAGAGCAGCGGAACCGAAAAAGGCTCAGCCTGTTGCTCTAACTGAGCACAGATGAGCGGAAGGATGACTGAACGGTGGAGGGGTGGGCGAAGAAAACTTTAACACTAACATTGCCATTCGTCATTATATGCAATGTTACCTTTAGCAGATTTTGGCTGTGATTTAAAGACTATTATTTTAAGTCATTACATTTCAAGACGCTTGCCTTGGGAAAAGAAAAAGTCATCCTTAAACTGGTTCACTGATCATTTAATTTTATGAATTCTTTAAACGAACTGCAGCCATTGGTCATAAGCAGTGCCGTGCCTGGAGCCAGTGACCGCTATATCACACCCCAAACCTGTAATAATCTGTTAATATGTGGTATTGAATGCTGTTTCTTCTCCACCTTATGAAATACGCAGATGCCACTCTGAGGTGAAAAACCACATTTGCCTGCTAAATATTTGGAGTCCCACCGATTAGCAGAAGCAGCAGAGAATCTTCCTGTGCAAAAGAGCTGCTGGATGCAGCTGGGTCTTGCTCTGTTGACTGAAGCGATTTTAATGTTTTATTGATTTTTTGATTTATTCTTTTCTGCTCCAGCCTCCATATACACACTCTCACTCTATCTTTGTCAGGAGGAGCAGCCAAACAAACAAAAACCCCGCAGCAGGATTTGGTCCCGGTCCCCATGTAACCACTTCCAGAGCTGCCAGAACAAGTAGCAGCAGTAGGGAATGGGAGATTTTGTCTCCCATCCAGTTTTGCTAAAGATCAGCAGTTTCCCCATGTGTAGCACAAGTTTCTGTAAAATCCCAATCTGACCACATTATACAGTAGTCCTCTGCCACCCAGCATGAACCCTAAAAGTAGGATTAGTAGGAGTACGAAGCAATATACAAGAAACGAAATGACCGAGAGGGGACATAAAATTCATTTGCATACCCCCTTTTGCAGTGATGTTTGTTAAAGTAGGACTGAGAGACAGGAGAAAAAATAGAGGTGGGGGGGTAGGAGGGCAAGAACAGAGAGGGTGTTTATGAGGGAACTAAAGCAGTATCTGAAGCAACATTGAACGCAGGCTGTTGTTCTCTCTGAGGTATTAAAGCAAACCACACCACTTCGTCTCTCATACGCATGCAACAACATCTCCAAGGTTGTATAAATCACACCACTCTTGCTACTGAACCAGCATTTCCTGCCCACCACGAACAATTACCACCCCACCCCTCGCTCAGATAACAAAGCATCCTATCTTAATAAGCATCCACCGTGGGGAGCTAATGGTCTCACTGCTCCTTTTAATTTTATTCATACCTAACTATGAGATATTAATAATGAATGCAGAGTAAACAACAGTTTAAGATGCCGGCCATGCCATTGTGGACTAATTGGCTCATTAAATGTAACATTAGGTGGGAGAGGGGCCCTTGATTGGGAGTTGTAGGCCCAAGTCAATGCTAACACTCAAAGAACATTGATCTTAACCCAGCCTGCACTGCTCTGATTAAAGAGCAATAAAAATGGGACTGGTTCCCCTCTGCTCCATAACATTGCCACAATTCCCCATAAGTGCATCTGAGACTGGCCAAATGCAAACTGATATTATGTCTTTCATGGTCCTCCTGCTAATCACGACAAGCGGAAGCTGCTGCAGTATGAACACACATGCACAGCTGTGGCCACAGAGTTGCAGAGGTGCTAAATGGTGTGAGGAAGAGATCAATGAGAAAGGGTCTGGTTACATCCTAAGCACCCAGCATTTTGCCACATTCCCCAGGTCTTGATGCGATATGTGTGCGTGATTGTGTTTGTGAGCGTCGCTGTTAGGTTTCTCTCTCATAGAAGCACAGAAGCATCTGAAGTGCTTCTGGTCAGTGCCTTGTTTCCCTCTTTAAAAACCAGAGAAGCCAAAATAAATAGGGGAAGCCTCCCAGAGTATGATCCTGCTGCCAGGAATAGCAACTGTTTTATTTGAGTGCTGCTGAATTTGCACTTTACTTTGCTAATGCATCACAAAAACATGCAGATGTTTACATACTACATGCTATAGTCATTTGCATCCTGACAGGGGTCAGTAAAGAAGCAGATAAGCCCTCTGTGTGCATAACACTAGGACCTTTTCAGAACAACCTGGGGGTAATAGGCATTAGGGGGCAGGAGTGCTACTAGCAGCTCAGTGGCATCTGGCCGGAGCAGACTTGCAGCCCAGTTGACTGCCTCTATCGGCCAGCGATGGAGGGCAGTTTTATAGCTGCACTCTTGCCTGGGCATTGACTCCAGGTCTAATAAACATCCAATATGTTATCCTATTCTCACTCTACAAGCAGAGATGATGCTCTGTAAAAACACCACAAGCCCTTAGATCGGCCGGCAATAAAAATCTTTTTTACAAACTTTGTGAATCTATATAAAATCCGTACATAACACAGTCAAAAAGGCCATCAGGAGTTATATTGAGACTTCAGGTGTTGATAGAAAGACAGACTGCTGTGAAATAACATAGAAGCGTGAATGATTGTGTTAGATTCCAGATTTAAGTAAGTAAAATGATATGATGCAGATAATATGGGGCAACAGGGCAATATAATCTTTTGAGGAAAGGGAAATAAAAGAAAGCAGGAGTCTCAAATGGCTCTGTGCTATGAGGTGTATTTTATCTCCTACAACACAAGGTCAATATGCTATTATGTAAACATAATGATTCATATGGGTCTTTCATCTTCCTTGTGATGAAAAATAGTCCTGTTTTTGTAAATGCTACAAGGCAGCAATAACTGGTCAGAAAAATACTTTGTTCTTGCTCTCTGTTATAGGCAATATTCAAAATTGAAAGATTATAGCTTTTTACATTGGGGAGACTGGGACTTTGTACGAAACATATCAGTTTCTTCCCATTTCTTTCTAAGAGGTAGTGGATTTTCCTCAGCAAATATTGTCTCCCCGTCACCTTGAATGTTCATTCTGATGCCATAAAAAACAAGTTCTTAAAAATAAACATCTTTTCGTCTTAAGTGACTAATCCTTTTGACTCGCAGCTGCCATGTCTGTGTTCACATCCAAGAGCCATTACAATGAGCGGAGTATGTGGAGCAGCGTATAGCAAGAAATCAAACTTTGATAACATGTGCCTCAAGCCTGGTTTAAGGCATGGGTTGATATCTTCTGTGCACAGCCTTCTCCCTTCCCATCTCTCTTCTGCACCCTCATCTGCCTCTTTTCCTGCTTCAAGCATGCCTGTGCTGCACCCTTCCCTTGCCCTCCACTGCCCCACCTTCCTGATCTCATCTGGAGAAGGAGCAGGTGCTGTGGAGCGATAGAGGAAGGCTGAGAAAGGCATCTCTACCCAGGCTAATGACGCCCGGGTCCTCTCTCAGCTCGCTCTGTTGAGTTCTGTTTGTCTGCAGCAGCTAGGTTGAAGCCAGATGAGAGCAGCAGACATTGCAAAACTTCAACCAGACTGAAGATGGTCCCCTGCAGACAAGAAACAGATTGTTTTGTGTGTATGTGTAACAAGACACTTAACCTCTTACCTGTATACCTGCATACACTTGTGATCTAGATGTGCTTATGTAAAGCATTCATCTAATGCAAGAAGACAACTGTAGTATCATCTTGTCACACACATCTTATCAACAAAGTAGTGCTATGTATAGGAAATGTAAGACACACTCTACACTATATTTTGCCCAGAAATGCTGTTTATTCTTCTTTCATTTTGTGCCCACTCAAACACTAATGGTCTTACAATACACTTTATAACACTGCAGTGATGAAAAGCAGCATTATCCAATGACCTTTGTGGTGCCAGACTGTGATATTCTGCCAAGGTCAGCAGCCATCAGTTGGAGGCCTGGGGAAGGAGAAGCAGTTCAAAAGTTCAGTCAGCACACATGTGAATACACACAGATTTGCAGAATATTTAACTGCATGGCCAAATTATGGCAGAGACCATTGAATGTTCAGGATCAGGGACGCTGTAGGTCACAGCAAGGGACTCTCTTAACATACATAACACACTTTTAGACTTGGTTTCTTAAAAGTAAGCATCAGATGTCCCTATAATAAGACCAAATATTAAAGGATTTGCAGTTAAACTGTGCAGTTTCTGAAGTCCACATTGGAATATATGTTTCAGTGTTAAATACATTTCATTCACATGGTTTATGTGAGGTTTGGCATTGCATGGTACTTCAAAACTGTGTGGACTTTTATAGATGTGTGTTTTCACCAAATTAGAGACAGAAGACAATGGTGAGATTAACGGATCACTTCCCAATTTCCCTGAGTCGCTCAGTGGTAATCAGATCATCTTTCACCTGACGTGAGGCCTGAATTCCATTAGGCTTTATTAGCAGTAATTATGTGAAGCTTCCACCTCATGCTGTTTTCTTACTGTCTGTTCTCTATTTTTTCTCCAGATACTGACGTGTCTTCCCTTTTCCCACCTCCTCCCCCACTTCCCCACCCCCTTGCTTTGACTCGTACCCTCACCGTTAGTGTTCTGAGCTCTTTCATGTCTCCTTTTTGCCCATTGACTGAACATGTGAAACCACATATTCCAGCTGAAGGTCACACGCATTCACACTTGGACTCATGAACAAACAAGCACTTTCAGCTTTTACTCTAAGTGGTGCTATGGATAAAAAGACCATTTCACTTGCTCACAAATAGAGCCAAGGGATGCATCAACCAGCCACCTTTTTTCTTTCACACATTTGTTACTTTTCTCAGCCGGCCAAGGGATGA
Organism: Kiunga ballochi; assembly: GCA_037177335.1. NCBI lineage: Eukaryota > Metazoa > Chordata > Actinopteri > Atheriniformes > Pseudomugilidae > Kiunga > Kiunga ballochi. Next base: position 4,194,178 of record JBAMIG010000014.1, on the reverse strand, counting down.
GATGGACAATTGCAGGTTCTTTCAGATAGTGTTTCTCACTCAAGCAGGAAGGAGCAAGGGGACTACAGAAAAGGCTAAATCCTCCTGAGAGCAGCTTTTTACTCCCAGTTTGTGTTCATTTGTCCCCCCGCTCCCCTCGGCTGCCTTTGGGAGCGAGTCAGCACTTGTTTTATTGGCCGTTACTGTGTGTCACAGAGCAAATCGTTTTTTACTCACAGGTGCGAGTGGAAGACAAGTGTGAGTGTTCCATTACTTTTTGTATCAGGTTGGAATTATCTGGGTGTGAATGGGTTTGTCCTTCCCTACTATGCTGGCACAGGATTGTGCGTGAATAACAGTGTGTATTTATTAGGAAGTAAGTTTTCTAATCTACTGGTTTTTTACATAGATAGATTACGTAGGTAGGTAGGTAGGTAGCTAGCTAGCTAGCTAGGTAGGTAGCTAGCTAGGTAGGTAGGTTGGTAGCAACGTAGGTTGGTAGCTAGGTAGGTAGCTAAGTAGGTAGCTAGGTAGGTAGGTACATACATAGATAGATAGATAGATAGATAGATAGATAGATAGATAGATAGATAGATAGATAGATAGATAGATAGAT
>JBAMIG010000014.1:4151899-4193483 GCA_037177335.1 Kiunga ballochi | reverse complement strand
TAGATAGATAGATAGATAGATAGATAGATAGATAGATAGATAGATAGATAGATAGATAGATAGATAGATAGATAAGAGGTATTGCAAAGTAGACGATAGAGCCGATTCCCTCTGTGCTGTTTATTATCACATTTTGTGTAATTATATAATTACTGCTAATCACCCACCTGAGGTGGCAGTGCTCTGCGGCAACTCACTATTACAGAACAAACACAGCGACCTCAGCACATCTCACACTCATTAACACACTCCTCCCTCTTTCATTCTGTTCCCCACACTCCCTCTATTCATCTGCTTTCTCTATGCTCATTATCTCTTGTCTTTATTTACACGCATGAAAACACACACGCAAGCACATGCTAGGGCGCGCTCACGAAATGTAATGAGGATCCCAATCAGCCGTGATGAGATGAATAGCATTTCAGCTGCAGGTTGGAGAAATTTATAGAGAGAAAATCTTCCCAGCAGGTATCTTTCTGATGTGAAACAGAAACAAGAAGAAAGCATCCCCAAATCACACCCGATGTTCCACCCCTTTCGACAGCCAGATGAGAGAATGGGGTAATAGTGTAGCATCACCATGTACCGCGCATTAGTTAACTGAATGTGCCAGTCTCCAAATGAGAGCGAATGAGGCTGGGGGTTGGTGGTGGAGGGAGCTATTCAGAGGCAAAAGACAAATCTCACATTTCAGACTCCATTTCAAAGAACATGAAATTCAATATACCACTCCAATCTAGTGCATGGTGTCATTGCTTATGCCAGTAATAGCAATCACAGATATTGTTTTTACTCCTCCCAGCCTCCCAGTGTCAATTTATGTTTATGTTTGTCAGTAAATATATTAAATGTCATTTAAGCCTTTTCAAGAAGCTGATTGTTTTCCTTTTGTTTGGTGCTGTTCGTTCTCACCGTTTGTCATCCCGCAGGTCTTTGCACAGGCTTTTATTAATCTGCAGGCTAGAAGACAACTCTCACCAGCTCTCCCTAATGCCCCATTGTCATCTGGTTGTGTAAATATCCCTACTAAATTAAATTTTACCCTCCGCATTGGGAACAAATTGAAAAGACAGATAGACAAATCCAGGTATTGTATTTACAGCAGTCAGTTGTAAATTGAATGACATTTGAGTCATGCATCAGTGTGGACACCCTCTAGACTGTAATAGTCACCTCTGTCCCTCTCTTGTTTGGAGCGATGTGAGAAGCATCCAGCGATAGAGGAAATAAATTCTTTGGATTAGGAGAACACGCTGACACACACACAAACAGAACCAAGCTGTGTGCTGCAGGAGCTCGGCGCCCGCTGGGAGGCATTATGCTAGCTGACAGAGCGACAGGATGGCACAGAGAGACCCACAAACATCTCGCCCACATAATGAGACAGGGCAGGAGCATTGGGGCTCCATCAGGGAGAGGTGTGGAAGGCGGAGGGGGGCCTACGATGGGTGGAGCGATCGGATTGTGTCAGTTCACAGACGACACACTGGACCCCTCTGTCACAAAGTGTGTCTGAAGGATGGCAGCTGCAGACAGATGCTGACATACATACTGTAGCTCAAGTGGCTCACATTTGGCAGGAAGAATGAATTTATCACAAGGGAGAGTCAAACAGCACAGTTCAAGCATGTACATCTAATGGAAGAGAAACTTGATTAAGTCTACGTGTGTCTTCAATGTGTGTGTGTATGTGAGATAGAGAGAGAGAGAGAGAGAAAGCTAAAGCAGAGCATTTATCGGCTTTTCCTTTTAGAAACTGACCTCTTTTAGGCTTAAAGAAGACTCAGATTCTTCTCCATTTCCCCACAGTTCCCCGTTTACGATTTCTGTTGCACTGTAATTCCAACCACTTTAAAAGTGCTGTCACAGCACTTCACGGACCTCACCAAACCCTATTACTGTACAGGACAGCGAGTGCTGCAGGCCTGTTTGCGGGTACAGTATACACAAATGTGGCCATCATTCTCATCAAGTATCACTCTGGGTATTCACCTTTTTTTAAGGAGCTAATGGGTTGTCGGTGCTGCTTGCTGCTGTGGCATCTTTAGAGAAGCTTCTAGCACTAAGACACTGCCTACATTACTGTCATTCATAGAGTGAAACTTTGGCTGCACTCTGGCTGGGTTATGAAATCAGCTCCTGGGTAAATGTTAGTCCATATTCTAGCCCTTTGTTTTTCTCCTGCTCTCCCTCCCATTCTGTATCTTTTCCATGCTCTGGCTTTGCTGACCTCTATATCTCGCTCCAGTGTCTGTCTTTGTTACCCCTTTGGAAAAGCGGGGTCATATGTGCACATAGAACGAGGGGGGGACTACAACCCAATTGCATTTAGGCAGAAGAGGGCAGAGTGCCTCAAGAAAGCTCTGCTAAGTCATACCAGCAGGACCTCTGCTATGGAAGAATATGCAGCTTAGCATACGAACAGGCGCAGGAGACACAGGAACCCTGCTATCTGATCAACATGCTCTCCAAACGTGATGAAGACTGTGATTTCCTCTCTGTTTGTTGTATCCATCACATGTGCTTTGGCGTCTGCAAACACATAGATGACATTCCATGACATTTCATGTGATCCATGTGTCATAAAGCTGACATAAAGGTTGACATACAACTTACTTGACGATGGATTGGCTGTCATAAACACTGATGGCTCTACATAACAAATGATCCTAAATTTTCACGGCATCGCTGTGACATTGAACAATGTCGTCTCTGCAATCGAAACCACAGCTCATTTTCCGTGCACTGACCTAAATCTTACTAATGTCACTTCGACCAACATGTTATGATTGAATGACTCCATGATCGTACGCTATTTGTCACAAGAAGTCATTATACAGCATAAATATCATAATCAAATTGTTATTTTTGAAGCCTTTATCTTTGCTTCTAAGTCTGGGGATATCTATATTTTCCTGCTTTTAGGAACCTGATCCTTCCTGCACCTGCACATTGTATCTTTAAACAAGGGCACAGTGCTTTCTGTTATTTAAATTATGTTAATATCTGGATCTCCATTTGCAAAGAGGTCCTATATTCTTTTAAATATTTTGCCCATAAAGTCTATTTGTAGCTTTCTTTGATTGAGAAAAAAAACCTTAGACATTTTGAAACAACACAAAGCAACTGTTATGAGTCCTCCCCGTTCTTTGTACTTGCTCAGATTAGTGCTTGTGCATATGCATATATTTATTTGCGTACCTTTAGCGCAGGTCAGAAACTCAGGGCGAACCAAGGAGATTGCTAGATTGGTCCCGCCCTTATTCATATGCATGGTTAAGGACTCCACCAGAACTCTTTTGTTTTTAATGATAACCGGTCCCATGCATTGTTTATAGAGGTGACAGGTCTATTTTCTTCTGATTTATGGCACTATAGCATTCAAGGAGATACTGTACTTATTACTTTAAATGCAGTATGCAAAAGCAAGTCAAAGAGACAGGCAGAAGGGAGGAGGAGGGTGGCTGTGGACATAAATTAAGGGTCATTGTTCCCCTTCTGCTCCAGGCGGAGCAGCTGTTTGTTGAGGCCTAGACAGAGAGCTGAGAGCTGATCACCTTAGGAGGTCATTGCTGCTCACATCCCTGATTCAACTGACTGCCAGGACTCTGGAGGGGAGTTGATTGCATCGTCAAACCATCCTGTCAACTCGATCTTTATATTCTGTGCATTTGAGCCCCTTACACACAGGACTCAGGGGGAACTCCCTCTTGTGGTTGAACAGCTCATACAAATTGGTATAACACTCCTCCAGCAAACTGTGTCCCTTCCCAACTTTGTTGGACATAAAACAGGATATTTTTTTAACCCAGCTTGAGTTTTATTAAGGTATCACAAGGCAGTGTTTTGCACAGAGATAAAGAGGACGTGAAGGCAAAGAGAGGGAGGTAGGATGCCACTCTTTTGACGGATTTAGTTACAGTTGCACAGAGATCAATTATTCAGCAGAAGCATGCATGGTCGCAGGATTAATGGTGCATGCAGCAGATAAATCAACCATTGGTCTCATGCCTCTCAGGGAGATCTGAGAGAGAGAGGAAACATTACAAGACAAACACAGAAATGCATTTGACGTTGGCATTTTCTATCCATCCTTTACCATTAGTAACCTTGAGATTTCAAGAGAGAATGGGAACGGTGAGCACATCCAGTCACAAATAACCATCCAGATTTAGGGATATGATGTCAAAAAATGTGCACATTATATCATCTTGAATGCCGATTTGGCTCCGAAGGACAGAAGTATCTCTCTGTCCTCAGACTGTGGCGGGATATGAAAAAGGAGGGCTGGAGTTGCTGTTGAGAGATTGAAACGCTGCTATATATTACAACCTCTGGAGACCTGTCGGCACTCCAGCTGACTACCCCACCCTACTCCACCACCGCCACCACCATCTCCGTCTGTCTCAGTGTCTTCCTCTCTCAGCTCACGCTGACTTTGCTCTGGGTCCTTTTTCCATCCCTACTGTTCCATTTCTCATCACACTCCTTTCATGAATGCGTGCAGTGCATCAACCCATGTTCCTGTCTGTCTTGCTGTACCTGTATTTGTTCTGTATATGTAAGTGTGCATGAATTTCTCTGCTTGATTGAATTTGCTACACCCATCGCCACTGCCACCTTCCTCATCTTATGTTGTGGCTGCAAGATTATACCTGTCTGGCACATCTTTGCGGGATAATTCCCATTCCTTTATCTTTTTGTCTCCTTTGTCAGTCTGCTTTGAAATTGCCTTCCTAACCCCAAAACAGCCAGTATAGGTTCCTTCCTCCAATAGCTGTGGTAACAATTCCTGGTCTGGCTGCCATCTTTTTACCAGTTTTTCTGTATTTCTTTGTGCAAACCACTCCTATGCACACATTCACTCTATTTAATATATTCCATTTCCCTCTTGTCTCAGTGGTTATCATCATATGTAGCACTGGTGCTCTGCTGTGTTCAGAACTGTTTCTATGAAGCCAAAGCTAACCTTTGCCTTCCAGATTAAAGTAATTGCAATTAATTAAGAGTGGAGGGAGCTTGGATGTCTTTGGCCGTATCAAAGGAGCAATAGCTGAGAGACATTTTACATATGAGTGAGGGCTGAGGAGTGAATAAAGCAGAGAGGCAGACTGGAGGCAGCAAGGAAGCCCTGGTGAAAGTGGGAGGATCAAAGCAGAGGATGGTGGCAGCAGGCTGTCCCTTGCCGAGCAGCTTAGATAAAGACAGGTTAGCGCCACAGGTCCCCTCAGTGAGAGGGAGCCAGGCACAAGGCCAGGAGATGCATGAACAAGCCAGCTTACAAACATCTCATAATAACTCAGGCAGAAGAAGCCCCCTGAATTAAAGTGTCACTTTTCATTTGCTTTCCTTTACCTCATTTTGGCTCACTGGCTGATTTTTTTCCTTCTCTCTCGTTCCCTCTTCCTCCTGTTCTCTTGTCTGTCTTCCTCACCCCCTGCGCCAACCTCCTCCCCTAATCACAATCTGCACATATTATGGTCTCCTTCAGTTGTGTTCCTCACTGTCTTCAGCACAGATCTGCCTGGGGGCTCTCAGGCTTTCCCGTCTGCCTGCTGTGTGTCTGCTACTCTCTCTGTCTCTTTCTGCTCATCTTTCTGTCTGTTTGTGGCAACCCCTGTCTGACCAAATCTGTCTCCTGGCTGTGTCTCTGTCTGCAGGGATCTCAATACATACACAGTCACTGGTATGATCACTGAGAAAGTTAGAGGTTTGTGGCTACATGTTCATTTACAGCAGAAAACGGATAAATATTACAAAAAGAACATAACGTTTTGGGTTAACTCTTATAGAAACTGCAGCAGCAGCAAACACAAAAAGTTAACTTTGCACACCAGCAACATTGTGTCAATACTGTATGTGCTTGTGCATGGCGGCCTGGTAGGCTGACAGCTCAGTGGAATGCTGTTGACCTTATATCAACACTCATATTCCTGAATTTTGTTCCAGGGTGTGTTTGCAAATAAGCATTTCAAATTCAGTTACTTCTCATACTGTTAAAATCACACACATGCATGTAAACGCATCACAGAAGGCAGAAAATTCTTTCGAAATAAGGCTGCAGCTATTTCCATAGTACTTCCATAATAGATGTCATGGTTATGCTTGAGTCTCTGCTAATCCCACTGCCTGGATGTTCCTACTGCCGCATGGTTCTGCAGGGACGAAGGCATGAGTGCACAAAAGCTAATGAGCCCTATTGCCATGGACTGAAGTGGAGCATCATCTTTCCCACACCCTAGTCCTGGTAGCAAATAGACAGCTATCACTATTTAATTGTGCATTGTGGGCCATAATGAAGAGATCACAAAGTGTGGTGGAAGAGAATGAGAGCAATTCCAAAGGCCAAAGAGTGGGGTGAACCTCGCACACTTTAATGCAATGCGTATTGGCAGGTGTCGCTCTGCCTAATTTCACGCCTCTGTGAGCGAATGTGCACTCAGACGATCGCCACTTCCAAGTCCCCTCCCTTCTTTTTCAGTTTCCTTGCCTATATCTCGGGTCTCTGTGCCCCAGTGTATAATCGTTTGCAGTGCTTGTCCTTCCACATGACTGTGTTACTTGGCCTGTACAGAATGTGCACTTTTCCCTAGAACCCGAAAGTCCATGGCTGGGAGCTGGATGCCAGGGAGAATGTGCAAGCTAAGCACTAAATTAAAACATGGTGACAGTTAGAGGAGCACAAGGGCCCACCTCTTCCATCTGTCACTTCTAGGCCATATGATGAGGAATGATGTGAAGCTTGTTCTTTTCCTCCGTCAGTAAACCAGCCTGTTGGACTTTAAGGCCAGTGTGTACGATAAAAAGCAGGATGTGTGTGCGTGTGCATGTTCGTATTTCACACAGAGTTGACACGGGGACTTCATGTGGCAACGGCGACGGTAACTAAGTCTGATGTGTGATCGCTCAGCCCGTCTTCTCAGATGACTCTCCCTCTCCTTCTCCGAGCCTCTCCTCCCGTCCTCACCCTCTCTTGCCCTTTTCACCCTTTTCCCATCTTTTCTTTAACTCATCTTCCACTCCATCCCCCCTCCTCATCCTCATTTTTCCCGACTCACCCTTCCTCGCCCCTCCTTCCTGTAGTCTGTGTTTGCGTTGGGAAGATTAAGCTGCTCTGACAAAGCTGTGTTTACAAATATGCAGGCAGAGAAACAGGCCAAGCGACGCTGAATAGGAATAGAATACAAATTGCTTTTTTATCTCTCTTAGGGCCAGGGCGAGAGAAAATGTGTTTGCGATTGTTGCTCCTCCGCCTGTGAAGGATAAAGCCCCAGCACTGGGTTTGGGCTCCCTGTTAGCATTCATTCTATCCTCCCCTCTCTCTGTCTCTTTCTCTGTGTCTCTCAGTCCTCCCACTTCCTTTCTTCACCCTATGCTCTTTCTCTTCTTTGTCTACTCCACATACTCTGCCTCTTTCTCCCCGGCAATTTTTTTTTTCTTGCTGTTTCCTTGGTAATCATATCTCCCCTCTTCTTCTTTCTTCTTTCCTCCCCAACTCTTTCATGTCTCCTTGATGTGTGCTCCTCTCCCCTCTATATGTGCACTGCTCCCTCTCCCTTCACCTCATTCCCTTCTCCCTCCTTCATGTTTCCACACAAGCTGAATATTTTGCTCTGTAACTCACTCTGTCTTCCTCCTCATCTGTCTGACTCTCTCTCCCTCTCTTTCTCCTGTATTCAGGAGGACTTGTCATGATTTACGGTCTCTCTCAGCTCCTCCTTGCTTACACTGGAGATATTAGAAATTTTGAGTGCCTATAGATCACGGCAGGGGGAGTGGGCATGACTGTCTGCTAATCAGCCCTAGCAGAGCTGTGCAGCATCACAAATCTGGGCTCTCTCTTACAATTAGACAGCATGTCTTCCTGGCGTAATCCGCAGCATCCGATGCTGTGATGTCATCTTCAGCAGGTGTCCGGCATGTGTGTATTTTAGGGGGAAACGATGAGTTGGATGTTTGCTCTCATTAATTCAGAGGACGTGCTCCCCTTCTCCACACAGTGGCACTTTTATCCTTAGCTCAGCTAACACAAGGGAAGGTTAATAGGCGGTCAGACAGACTCAGACGCTACCATCGATGTTTAATAAGCAGCATTAGTCTCACCATGTGATGCTGCTGTTAATTTGTTATTAGAATACGGACATGCCAGCGTTTCTCTCGTTTTACACACAGCTACATCAGCACCTGTAACCCACCTCAACACTTCCTCTTGGAGCCACATGAATGCATGTTTTGTGTTGACATCTCTTTGGCTCATCCCCAGCTTCGGGTTTTACTTACAGCGGTGACAGGATCAGGACCAGGAAAGTCTTCTTAGACTCAGCTGTTTTCCTGCCCACTAAAGATGACAGCTTAAACACAACCTCTGACACTGTGTCTTTAGACGGTGTATCCCTAACCTCTTTGCTGTGTCCATTAATATTTTTAATGGGATAAAGTGCCTGTCATACTTGACAGCACCTCTTTTGTAATACTAACAAATTCTCATTAGTCTTTTTGCTGCATGACATTTTTCACATGTTTTTAGTCTTTGGGCAAATTGGAGGTCATCCCAGAGGTTAACTGATAAGGAAATGATCTCTTGGGATAATGATCTGTTTCTATTTGCAGTTTTGCCTTTCATGTGTGTACCTGCATCCATTAAGCCATCATTCTTCACATCTATCAGTTTTAACCTAAGCTCCATTTTTTGGTCCATTAAGGTGCCTCACATTTGAACTAAATATACAATCATCAAAACAAGAACCATGACTTGATACAGCTTGTGAGGCCGTGTTCTTTCTCATGAAAGAAAGTCAATCTGAAGAGAAAAAATACCAATAAAAAGAAAGCAAGAGAGGGAAGTGGAAAACATGTTTTGCCATGGTATGTGTAGGCCTCTGCTTGTACTGTGGGCACTATAGAAGCTCAGCTTGACTTTTGAGAAGCTGACAGAAGTGCTGCAAGGTTTACTGGGCTTTCTTTTGTTGACAGCCCTCAATGCATTGACAGCTGTAGTAGGCTGAGGTCAAGGCAAGACCTCGACTGACTCATTCTGAGGAAAGAAATAACAGCTTGACATATTCGCTCATCTACAGTAGTCATTTCTTCTTTTTTTGTGTTGAGGTTTTCAGGATTCTTTTGATGTGTTCTTTAAATGAACTAGCTTTATAGAGCAGCGCTTCAGCACATTATTAAAACTGCTCAAGGTTTTTTTTTCTACATGTATGTGTGTTCCTTTCATCGGATCATGTTGCCTGGAATATCAAAAATGGTTTTATTACAGATCTATATTTTTTTTAGTTTTGCAGTGTTTAAGGATCTCATGAGACAAAATCCTTTTCTTTACCTGTCAGTGATGATTGCAACCTCCATATTTGCATGTCCTTGTCTCTGTATGCCACACATTCAGCTGACAGATCTGTAGGTTAAAATTGTATTTAATTTTTATAAGTATATGCATGTGATATAGTACCAAAGTACACTGCTATTGCTGCACTTCTGTGCTTTTGTACCTAAGTGTGTTGGCGTACGCTGGCATGCCGTGGGCCTCATGCCACCCTTCCATCCTATTAGCAGAGCCCAGCCCCCACCTGTGTCTGCTTTAACCTTGGCCAGCAGGCTGGAGGAGAGAGAAAGTAATTCTAACCTTAAAAACCTGCTGATTAAAGCTAGTTTGGTGGAATTCGATTCCACTTAATGCCTTTGGCTGTGAGCCCAGCTGGCTAGCATTAGCATCAACAGACACTGTGTCTTCAGTCAGAGACAGACGTGCATGAGCATGTACATGAGCCTCCTCTGGCATGTGCAAAATGCATGGCTGTAAATTCTACTTCCCTTAATTTATCTTTCTGTTCTTCCTTTCATTCCACTTTTATTTGTCCCTTCTGCTCAATATAAATCTCCCAAACACCTAACTTCATCACCGCAGTTTTTCTTTTTAAAATGTTTCTCCTCCCCTTTTGTGATGAGTTTTGTTGTTTTCATCTGCCTCAGGAAGGAGTGAAGCAAAACAGTTATGATTTCCAGCGTTACAAGTGGTCAGGGGTTTCTCGAGAACTGCCTCAGTCCTGTTATTGTTTTCCTTTTGAACTTGATGTATAGCTGTGTTTACACGTCCAGCGTGGCTAATTAATTCTCCTCCTCAGGGCCTGTTTATCAACTGTTTGTGTTTATTTTACAACCAGAATGTTATTTTTAGAGCAAGACATTTCCATAACACATGCATTTTTTTTTTCCAGAGCATCATTTGTTTTGCTTTGTTGAGGAATTTAGGTTTGTTTTCTGTTTTTCCTCTTCAGCTCGGAAGCATTCTGCCAATTCATTTTGTAGCCCGCTTGGTTTTGACTGATGTAGAAGCTGCAGCTGGTCCAATGGAGAGGAGTGGGGAGATAAATCTAAGCCTCTTTTGATTTATTATGTATAATGTCTCATCAACTGTTCCTTAAGTGTTCAGATGCACTGAAAAATTATACTGTTACTACTTTACAAGATTTTCCATTTTAAAGGCATGTAAAGGGAGAATCTTAATGCAGGATGCGATAGCTAGGATAAGAAGCATGCATGCAATTCATGCATTCCTCCCTGAATCAGACATGCAAGCTATATACTGCATATTATGGGCATTTTTGGCATAGTGCCACCCTACCAGACACTAAAAATAATTTGATTATCATTGAACAATATAAGAGCAGAGCGGATGACTGTAAGGACAGCAGGCGAAATACCAAGCATTATGGTATCAGCTGACAATGGGCTCATCCTCCAAACTGGAAGTGGCACATTTCAACTGTAAATCATATAATCACATTTCTCTAAAGCCAGAAATCGTTGGCTGATCAATAGTAATCACAGATGCTGTCAATGAACCTGGTGGTTTGAGTTTTGCATGGTCCATGAATCTCTGTTGAGTATGGATTTTTGCATTCTCTCCATGGATAGGATTTGATAGTACTGCCTGATTGGCTGCAATGTGAGCTCTATTTATGCTGCTGTGCCCCAGGCTGTATCACCTGCCCCAGGCATCCATGTGAACAGACATATGCAAACATGCACACAAACAAAGGTACACACACACACACACATGCACGCACAAAATGAAACATTGTATCTAATAAAGCAGAGAGCCAGAAGTGACTTCACCAGGTGTCCATGTCAACCAAGATATGATGGTGCAAATCAAGTCACTCAATGCAGTAGAAGATGATAAATTTATAGGAGCAAGGTTATTTATATACAGTGTGGTGAGATGTGGAAGCAAATGGAAAAGCATGAGTCAAATGTATTTTATTTGTAATATCCTTCTTGAAAGATCTGGCTGGGCATGAGAAACGAGCTGGACAGGGAGTATCTCATTTTCTTAAAGATTCATTGATGGAAATCTCAACAGACTTGCCATTTATGTGTCAATTCTCGGTATGTTTGTATGTGTGCTCTTCTCACTGTGGCTGACAATCAAAAATAAAAGACAAATGTGTGTCAGCATCTGACAGAGGGGCGTTTGCATCACGGCAGGAAAACAGCAAATTGCCTACGTAAATAAGGTGCCACGCTCTGATTAGGACTGACTTCACACATCATTATTGTCTAATGAGAGAGATTCCCCTGCTCATGCTCACTATGACGGTGTGTGCTTGCCAGATTTGCCTTCACTGACTTTTTGTTTTTACAAGCCCATCTCTAGCCATGTCTGACACCTGTCAGCTGTGATGGATGAATGTGAGCGAGGTATCACCAGAACAACAGGCAGGCCAGGGGCAGTCGTGGCCTCCAGAGGCGAGACAGGTAGCAAATGGTAGCTCTGCCTGTATATCTGAGGGTTTTATATAAGACAAACTGTCTGACCAAGTTGCCCTATGTGAACTGCAGTTCAGATCTATTCAGGATGACATCCCAAAAGAGGAGGGGGCATGTCGAGTCCAGGAATAATACCTTTTCATTTGGTCATACTGGCATATGATTACCTTGACCACTTGCTTGCCAAAATGAATTTGGTGCATCAGTGTCTGGCTTTGAAGGACATGTGTTGCTGTAAATCATTTCTTTCTGATGTCTTCACTGACAGCACATGAATACATTAGGGACGCATTCCTTGTAAATGATTTTGTTAATGGGCTTATATCAATTTTCTGGGCCTCGTTTGCACACATACACAAGAGCAAGCTAATAATACAGCACACTCATATGTGAATTTGTGTTTGTGAGTGCATTGATTGGCATGTAGTTGTTTTACTGTGTTTGTACCAGTTTGCAAAAGGCTTTTTAAAATTGCACACTGGGAAACTGCACCTTTTATGAGAGCATATGTGTGTATAATTATCATTTAATTGCTTGCACTGTGATGTGCTGTCATCTGTCACAGGCCATAGACAGCAAATAATGGTTCCTCTGCTGTCGCCTAGACGCACAGCATGCAGAAAGCAGCAGAAACACCAGTAACTGATATGCGTCTTGAATTACTGATAAGCCCTTAAATATGATGCGCTTTGTGTATACAGGCGTTCTCGTGCACAAGCATTTGGGGTCTCCGTACCTTGGTACAAAGAGGTACAACTTTTTTACCCAAACTGTGTGTTGGAAAGTAGCAGTATGCAACCATATTTATATGTTTACTTGTTCTAGTGGGTCATTTTGTACTGCAAAACTCAATAATGTATCATATATTATCTTATCATTCAGGTATGTGTGAGTGAGTTGGTGGGAGTTTAACGGGTGAGGGAAGGTTTGCAAGCTTATGTGTGTGTGCAAACGTGTTTGATGCTTAGTGTTTATTGGCACTGACAGGTGCAACAGTTGTGGTTTGCTTTAAACTGCTTGTTTGTCTGGCATGCTGCTTTGTGTGGTTGAGTAATGAAGTAAACAGAGGGACAGGAGAGCAGGCTGGGGGCTAATTTATTCACTCCCAAGTCACCCAAGTCACATGCTGAAGGCCTTTTGCACCAGCACACCTGTCAATCCTTAGGAGCACTCCATAGAATTATACTGTCCAAGTATACGCAGCCAAATTGTTGCTCGCTCTCAGTGGGACAAAGCGCTTCCAGCAAGAAAAGCATTAACCATGATATATTAATAAACACAATGCTCAGTAATCATATTTAACAAGAAGGTAAGAAATCCTGGGAAAGCCCTTAAGACCCATATTAAGATTTTATGTTGGGCCTCAACCTTGAACATGTTAGCTAGGTTTTCGTGCAGCTTGGTGTGGTAGCAGTAAGTTTTGTGGCCTCACAGTAAGATGATCGCTGGTTTGAGTCTCATCTAGAGGGAGGTGTTAACAGCGGGCTTTCTGTGTGAAGTCTGCATGTTCTCTCCAAGTTCTCCAAGTTAATTGATCACTTATCACATGTAAGTCGCTTTGAATAAGTGTCTCTCAATGCTAAAGGTCTGTTCAGAGCCTCTGCTGAAAGGAAAGGAGGCCATTGCTCCTGAAATACTTCTAACACCTTGTTTAAAGTTCAATATTTGTTACCTTTAGTAGGCAACATAATTGTTTATCTCTTTTCACGAATGTCTGATAACAGGTAAAAGAGTAAGCAACTACCATACAGTCTCCAATGTCTGATCTAATGAAAGGCCAATCAAAGCAGAGGGAGAGAGGGAGAGACAGAGAGAGGTTGGGGACCACACAGAGCCGCTAATCATGGCAGCACAAAAACAAGCATTGAGCACCAGGACCATTGAGGCTCAGATTTACCAATAAAATACGTTGAATATGAACTGGAGACCCCTGAGTCTCAATGGGAAACATTTCAAACACCTGGTGGTGGAGAACCAGAGGGCTAAGATCCTCTGGGATCTCCAGATACAGACCGACAAAATGGTGGTAGCCAAACCACTTGAGATACTGATCATGTATACGCAGCAAAGGAAAGCTTATAAATATAGCCATCCATACTTTAATTACAATCCCTCCATGGTAATTTAATGGTGGAGGGTTTACTACAAGTTAAAATGTCTGCATAACTTGCCACGTGTTAAGTGTCATCCTGGCTAAAAGATGTCTAAATGAAGATGACTTGAAATAAAAGCTGTCTGTGACGTGTAGCGGTTAAGAAATCTGTTTTTGTTGTCCGTCATGTTACAGATCAGCATCTTGAGCAACCAGTGCAACCAATATATATTCAATGTGCTGTGAAAATAAGTGTTGCTGTTGGCGTATTTTGTCAACTACTGAATAGGAAAAGTTGTCATTTCTATGAGCATCTTTAACAAAGCTGCAACACATGACTGTGTGGAATACATAAACAGTTTATAGGCCGATCGGTACAGCATTGCATGACCGATCCCTTAAATGCACACAAAGTACTTTTTATGACATAAATACTCTGAAATCTGCACAGTAGAAATATGTGTGGCCTTTGTGGTTGCTTGTAGCAATGTGATGTTCAAGTTGCTGTGGGTGTGGGAGGAAGTGTCTGTCCGTTGCCAGCATAATGGATGGCAGAGCTATGGGAGTGGGAGGAGGCATACATCCTCTTCCAGACAGCTGTAATGGATGAGAGTACAGCAAAAACACAAGACAAGGAGGCAGTCTGCATGAGTTCACCATCTCAAACTCTCACAAGGAGAGTTTTGTAGTACCGAGAAGAGCTAACAAATAGATGTGAATGGAACAATGAAACACCTGGAGGAACGGTTTGGGTTGATGTGTTTGTCACTCGGTCTTTGTAAATGTAAATTTGTTGGATACACAAAGATACACGTGTTTGTACATCTGGAGGAAGTGTTTGTTTTCTTAAAGTGCAATGTGTCTTTTCATCCTTGCCTGTGTTGCTGTATATTCATTAGATAGTTAGATTTTTGCAAATCCACAAAAACGTAGGTTTAATGTAAAAACAAGACAAGCACAGACATAAATCATCATATTTTATCGCCATACTAAGAGGTCCTCCTTTTAAATTTCTCCACACATGCATATGAATACATACTGGGGCTGAACCCTGTGGCCTGTGCCCACATGTTTTAATGCAAGTTCAGCAGTGAAGATGCACATGTTTCCCTTATTCCCTCACTTATCTTAATGTGATTGGTTACTTAACTCGTGCAAGAGCAACCCATATAACCCTAGCAATTTTTAAATATTATGTAGAAACACAAAATCATTCTCTATACCCCAGCAGGCAAGAGTATGGTAAGAAGAGGAGATAGTGGTTGCTAGTGCACACATAGAAAAAGCACCTTCCATCGCTTTAGGTCACCTGGAAGGCAGGACTGTGAGTCCCCTAGAGAAGGACTGGGAAGGCTAGAGGATGGAGGGAATGTTGTCTTCCTTCTTGCTGCATTTGCCTCTTCTTCTGGCCTCTCCGCCAGGTACCAGTGGCTGTTATAAGTCCTGCTCTTTCCATGGTAACGAGCCCCCAGGCACATAATTATCTGTTTACGATAAGGATATTAATAACACTGTGCTTTACTTATGTGCTGGGTTGTTCTGCAGAGTGATAGAGGGAGGAGTCACATTGAGGGGCACCTAAATCATTCTTTCAACTGTTCTTCTTAAATAGGACAGGATAAATGCTGCTTTGGATGTAATTTATGAGTGTTGAGAGTTTGTTTTTCTTACAACTACACCGACGCTTCATGCCAGGGGCAATATTCCAGTTATACAAAGTACATTTAGTTATAAGTGGACAAGAGGAGAGAGAAAACACTGGAACAATGCAGAGGTGTTAACTGGTTAACTTTATCCACTACCACCTTCTGGGTCACTATCTTTATTGAAGGAACAATAGTTTGACCATCTGCTTGCAGGTCCAAGTGGGAGCTATGATATAGAGGCAAAAGTTCAGGAGGTTCAGAGATCACATCTGTCATGGTTATCTGAGAGATCAGCCTATTTCCTGCTTTTTCTTTAGTGTAACATACTCTTTCTGCCCCTCTTTTCCCTCTCTCTCTATTGCCTGTTCTCCTTCCAGTGTTTGTATGGCTGCTACGTCCACTCCTCCATCATCCCCACTTTCCACCGTAGGTGCTACTGGCTGCTCCAGGTAAGAACTTATTTCCTGCTCTAAAGTTCTCCCAGTTTTAGTCCACTCCCCAACCTCCTCTGTCTGTCCACAAAAGGTTGAATGACTTGCATGATATCAGTTTCTATCAAACCGAAGCGTTTACCTTTGACAGCCAGCAAGCAGACATCAACCTATCTCTCCACCACCCCTCTCTCTCTCTCTCTCCCCCTTCTCCTTTCTTTCTCCGGCCTCCATTTCCCTTATCTTTCCCAGTCATTCACTTTTCTGATGCCATTGCCCATACAAGGCTTCCAGCAGGAGCACAGTATCTCAGTCTGCTAAAAGCTTTGCCATCTCTGCTGCCTAACAGCTCCAGTGATGGGCAGTAAAAGCATGATGGAAGAGGTTCCTTGTACAGTACAGTGTGCTTACCGCTGGTCGTCAAGTCTGCAGGCTGAGAGTGGTTGTAAATAGTAGTCCTTTGATCACCTACCCAATACATCTCATCATTATCCTATACATGGCAGCCATTACTGTTAGAGGGTGCCTGATACAGCCATTCTTACTCACAGTTTTAAAGGAGCATAAAGAACACAAAGAATAAGAGTTTGGAATTTAATTGGCAATAGTTCTGTAAAAGGGAAGAAAGATCCTAGAGGAGGAGACGCAAACAAACCCAGAGGAGCTCCAAACAATAAAAGCAGACATTTCTTAATGTAAAATATCCAGCAGTTGAGAAATTCAGGAACCATGAGAACGAGAATCAGTCAAAAACTAGGTTCAGTTCTGTGACATGAACAGCACCGGGTCAGGAACACTTCTGGTAACTAGTGCCAGAAAGCACATCCAAATGAAACATTAAGGTATCATAACAAGATCAAAATTGTAGTATATTTAAGAAAACAAAACTTTCATTTTAAACAATTAGATTAAAAATAATAATCCGTTTTACTTTTATTTACACTTTCGGCTGCCAAAATAACCGGTGTTCCCATTGCATGCAGAACAATTTCTAGATGCTTTTTCAAAGTCTGTTTTGTGTATTTTTTTACTGTGAAATGTGAGGAAAAGGCTTTGCTGAAGAACATTCAGGCTATCGTGCCACTTTTTCATTTAGTCTAAGCTGTCTGTGCAACCGTTTTTGTACTGAATAGACCCAGAAGACAAATCTGCTTTCTGTGAAACAAGCAGAGAAAAAACAAAAGCAAAATAAGTTGCCTAACAATGCTTAAATACCAAGCAAAATAATCAGTGTTCCCATTGCATGCAAAACAACTTCTGTTTATGCGTCTCATGCTCAGTGCTGGCACTTTGTGTGATATTAAGCAGTAATAACAGCTCCCACCCCACAATCCTCTTTCATTGTTTAGTCAGCAAAGCCGCAAGCATATATTTTATGTAGATATTTTATGCAGTTTTAGATTAGTTTTCACACACATATATTTTCCAAATGATTAGATGTACTGGATATTATTAAGAAGTAATCTGGTTTTAATTGTTTGGAGAAGTTTTATGATGCTAATAAGTGCAGCTTTTAATTAAAGGGTTTTTTTTCTATCACAATGTATTACTCCAAAATATGTTTGCATATTGAGAAATATATTTTTATGTTATGTCCACAGTTCTTTGTCTCTGCCATAAGCTGAAGTTGCACAATGCATTAAATCCAGCACCTACTATCCATATCCATGTGTTGTCATATTTTTGGTATAGAAACAGCCACCTATAATAATTCTGATCTCTGGCAGAGATTTTTATTTCAGATTGGTTGACATACAGACATGATTGTACTGCTTTGTGACATGCTTTTTATGCTCTGCTTAGCATACTCGAGACATTCAAAACACACAACAGAGATCATGCTGGGTCAGCCCCGTTTTAAAACATCCACCCTCATATTTTTTTGCGTGTTTCTCTGCTTGTTGCAAAAATCATGCGTATAAACATTCATCAAACTTTGAGGGGTTCACTGACTCAACTTTTCTCTCCTGTTACTGTGGAGTAGCAGCTAAGAACAACTACTCTGTAAAACCTTGGCCCTCACCTCTCACACTGCTCAGCAAATCTTCTTACACATCTCCCTGAGCTCTGAGCTGCATGACAGCAACCACCACACTCACTCAAAGACAACAGTACCCTCTGCTGCAAACCAAAAATACAAAACAAAACTAAAAATTCTCACAAACATAGATTATCTTTGTCACAAAATGTTCCTAGAAACCCAGATTTACATCTATTTCAAGCTATTTATTTCAGGCCATCAGGGCTGACAAGGAACATTTAGATGCGTGAGGTACAGATTTACACCATCTCTGCAGATGCAGAAAGACCTTCAGCACCCCTGCTTTTTTTCCTTCTATGTTTAGTCCACTTGGTTAGTACCTCTGCTTTACTTGCCCCATCTCTTTTCCAACATCCCGACAATCTCTGAACCCTCTATTCCAAACTCCCTGTATACCATTTGCTGTGTCCGTATGAGATTTGCAGGCAATAGTCTGTCAACAGCAGAGCACAAGGAGACTGGAGCTCCCTGAGCGGCATCAGGGAAAGGTCACCAGTGAGTGAAAAATGTAAATATTCAGCCATCCAGCAGCCATAGTCACAGAGAGACAGGGATGAAAATAACTCATATTACACAGCACCAACAGGGAGGGAACATAGAGGACAGAGAGGATAGAGACAGACTGTGAATGAGGCATTGAGATGGACATAACTTTAGTAAAGTTAGACCAAAAACACACATCGAAGTGGTAGTTGAGCAAAAATTATATTTAGAGATCTAAAAATAAAGAAATGTTCTTGTATATACATAAAGAGAGCTAGGTAATGGTTGTGTGTTTGTGTAGTTTTGTGTATTTGTGGCAGTGTAAAAGAAAAAGCCCAAAAGTGAGCGACTGGGAGTTTAGTGAAAGTATTTTAGGGTTAGTCAAAGGGCGATTGTGCCTCTTTATCCACTCCTTATCCAGTCGTTATTGAGTCAAAGCCGTGGTAATGAGACAGGGGACTGAAATAAAGACCTGCAAGGGGTGTCTCCTCTCACTCAATTCATTTTCTGTTGTTCAATCTGCTCATCCTCACCACACTACCTCCACCTCTCTATGGTATTAAACCACTTCAGAATGTCTGGCCCATCCCAGCAAATGGCTGAGACTGAAGAAAAGTACTGCTGCAGTTATCCAGGAATGCAAACAATGAATCCAAATTGCTGCTGAGGCAGAGAGCTGCAGAGTCAACTGTGTGGGTTTTCACAAGAAAGATTTTATTTTAAAAAAGGAGAAAAAAAACTTAGTGGAATTTGGAAAAGGTTTCTTTATGTCATAAGTTCCCAACAAAATCCTACCATCATAAAAATCCTAACATTTGTTATACACTCTTAGATGCTGCCACTTGGAGTGTGCACAACTAGATACCTAGATGCATAGTCTTTTCAGGTAGTAGCTGTCATGACACATTCACACACACACATACAGAGACACACACACATACACCCACACACACACACAATGACACAAAGAATCCTGCCTGTCCTGGTGGCACTGATTGATTCTACTGCTCTATGTCCCCTTCTCTTGTTTAGTGCTAATCGAATGTAATTCCCCGCTTGTGCCTCTCCATCAAATCAGACAGTGGAGTTTGTGCTGGCCGGCGGGGCCACAGAGGTGCAGATAATTATGATATTAATACGGAGGGGGGTCTGAGGGGAAACTTCATTTGTCCCGCCGCCTGCCACAAACACAGAGAGGGGTCAATAGCCTCTCACTGCTTTTCCTACTTTAAAGAGGAGGAGAGAGGAACGAGATAATGAAATGACTAGTAAGGCAGGAGGGAATGCTGACGACCTTGTTTCTTCAGAGCTATCACTTTCTCCCGCTTACCTCTCTCAGCTTAGGCCACTGCGCTCCAGTCTCTGTCTCACATGAATACATTATTAATATCATCATTCATTGCAGTTATATTTTTTATATTACATTGGTCCTTCAGAGTATAATGACTTTGGAACTACTTGAATTAGTGTTATGTTGGAAAATGAGTTGTCTGTGTTGTCTCTGATCATTCCAGCACTATTAGACTGTATTTCATCTATTTTAATTTATGGAATGATTCAAAGGTGACTTAATTGGACATGCAGAGTGATAACTTTGCGATTAAGGAGAGCCCTCAGCACTTTCTGTCCAATGGCTCTGTCCATGGTGCTGAAATATACTTTCGCTTTCTCTCTCTCTCTTTTTCTTGCTCTCTTCTTTTCCATTGATTTATCAAAAACCACACAGCACTCCTGAACTCCAGTGCATTAATACCTCAAGCCAATGTAGTCAGCAGATCTTGTACAGGGGCCAAGCATGTGCTCATCTTGCTTCACACCCCAACACCAGACAAGACAGAAGTCTCTCTCAGTCTTGTTAATTGAATGGGAAATGTTGAGGAGCTGCCTTGCTGTGCTTATCCATCGTTCAGGTGTGCAAGCAGGCTAGCGTAGCTCCAGAGTGGTCATGCCTGCAGGCTAAAGGCAGACAGATGGATTCTTTATATCTATCAGAGTCTTCTATTCATTCGGATCAGTTCAGTTGCCTCTGAGTCGAGCACTGGAAGGCAGTTGCCGGATCCAGAGCCTTTCAGGTGATGTGTGATGACGGAGCAGAGCTGTCAGGTCCAGATGCACATCAGATGCGTCCAGACTATGCAAGGCTACATCATGAATATTTCACAAAGATAAATCATGGATGAGCCTGGGCACCGTTCTGTTGATTTCACTGAGAGGGTAGAGAGTCAGGAAAACCTGGTGAGGGTTTGACTGCCTGTCTACAACCTCAGGGCAAACGGAGGCAGTAGAAATATAATTGCCCTTAGCTATGCAGGCTGTTGTTTTGTATCAAATGGAAATGCACCTCTTTTGAGTATTAGCTCAAATTTATAGCATAAAAGTTTGCCTTTGCTCTCCGAAATTACTGTTAAATTTTAAGCTTCAACACTGGACTGCAAAGGGAACAGGTGGTGCTACATGCACTGGGAGCGTGTGCCTGCATACCTGTCAGTGTCACCACATGCTTTTCTGTGTGCTTTTGTGTGTGTGTGAATGAGAAATCTGCTGTGTGTATCAGACTTTGTCACTCTGTTACTGTGCTATGTTAGGAGACCACAGCGCTCTCAGCAGTATGCTGCTGCTGGCGGGCCCTGACTCTCTCTGCCATGAGGAGAACAGCTGCTTCAGGAGCATGTCGGGGTGCGAGCCATGTCCCTGTGGCCCCCCTCATCTGTTTTCCTTCTTCTCTTCTTGCGTGGAGTTGCAGATGAAGTTAATCTGATATTAACCCGCACTTTTTACCATGTTCACACACATTCAAGCCTCGCTTGGTGCTATCAACTTCTATCAACTTCTTTTTTTACCCCTTAGATTAGTGAAGCTCGTTTTTAGTTGGTCTCTGCCCAAAACGGTGACACTGGGGCTTCTGACCTCCAAACAAATAGAAGGTTATTCTGTTGCTTAATTACTGGCCCCTGCTGGAGCGCCCTCTCTCTATTCAATGAGAGAGAGGGAAGCTGGAACAAAACCCTAGAGGCACACTGATCCTTCTCTCCTCCTGGCAGACTGATCTGTTCTTCAGTGCCTGCGACCTTTTCTCTAGGCTCGTCGCCTGGCCCACCAGCACGGCCAATTATCACAAATCCCCCGCCACATTTGTCTTGCCATTTTCACTCGGCAGCCATGGAGGCATGCGTAGCCATAGACTCACGCAGCCTCCCAACCGGCCTCACCCCAGACGCAGAAACAGAGGCCCACTACAGGTATGTGGTGCTTAAATAATTCAGTTCTCCTGAAAGGTTAAGGCTCTGCCAGAAAGACAAATTGATATTTGTTGTGCTCAAGAGTCATGCACCCATTTTCAGAAAGAGTAGCCATCGACGTGTTTACATTTTGTGACTTCAATATTGTTATTGACACCAATATTTTACATGATAACATTGCTCTCTGTCCACTGGCAGGCTTAAGTGCACACAGAATCAAATATCCGTCTGAGACTGTTGTAGCTGTAAAATCACAGACTTATTCACGAGTACAAGAAACGGTCTTTAGCCACCGTTTGCTGATTCCCCATATTAAAAACGAAGAAGTTCCCGGCCGTTGTGTTATCAGCCAAGCTTCATTTATGTTTACTTCTTGACTGTGTACATTAAAAAAAAAAAGAGGAAATCGATTGATCCACTGTAAGTCTGGTCTGTCCTGTGCCAAACCTGCTCATGCCAAGTCTAGGTTCTGCTCATGTCAATTTGCAGGTCCAGACATGATGACAGAAGTGTATGCACGTATCTCTCAGCTTCCCAGAGAACACTGGTCACAGTTAATGACCAGAACTGTCTGATTTGTCCTGCCCTGATTACTCCTCTGAGCCCCAATTAGCCGTGGATGAGGGCTGACATCCCGACATGATCACTTAGATGTGTCCTAGAGGGAAGGAAGGGACAGGATGGAGGTTAGGGCAGAAGATGAGGATTCTGCATGGTAGTGATGATAAGAAAGCACTTCGTTCTAAAGCTTTGGTGATTCAAAAAAAAAAGGAAAAAATGCCAGAGTTATCAAAGTCGCTTCATTCAGACAGTTATCGATCTCAACACCCCTTTTGACCAGCTACCCCTCATCGACATACACACCAACTGCTCTGATTGCAATTTCTATAATTGGCCATTTTCAATGTGGAAATCTGTCTCTCTGAGACTCTTAGCTATAGCTGGTCTGAGATGGGATGATTTTTTCTATGGATTCAGGATAAGGAAATATAGGTTTGTTTGCAGCATGGGATGAAACCGAACATTCAGGTCTAAACAGTTTAGAAATTGCAGGAAAAAATTAATCCCTGGTAATCCAAGCAGTTTTTTTATGAATAAAACTATTTTAATTAGCTATCCTTGCTAAGATTGTAGTCATCTTCATAACTTCTCTTTAACCCTGAGTGTGTTTTCTGTTCTAGCCTTTGTCCCGGTCGACCTCCTTCCTCATATTTCCCACAATCCTTTATTTTCTGGTCTCGCTGTATCTCCTCAGCATTGATGTGCTATCACCCCAATGTAAGTTTTGAGAGAGTAAAAAGAAATCTCTCTTGTTGGCCTGTGTTCAATCTCTCTCAATGGGGGGGGGGGGTGGGGGGTGAGGGGGGGCAGTGGAAAAGTAGCTACAAGGGCACATACAACCTTCAGAGTCACACCAGACTTAGACTTTTTTGATATGAATAGATGTCATATTGAAAATGTGTGCCCCCCCCCACCACCACCACCACCACCACCACCACCCTCCAGTGGAAAAGCTCTGCTCCTATCCCTGTCTGCTCCCCCATCTCAAAACACGCCCACGCAAACCGGAGAGGAGGCAGAGAGGAAGACCGGGTGGGTGAGACCAAGAGGAAGGGCAAAATTGTGAAAAGGCGGGAGACAAGCAAAGGCAGAAGGAGAGAAAACAAGAAGTGGGTGGGTTAGGGGAGGGGGTGCTTTGAGAATGGGGATTAGAATTGGGAGATTAGAGGTAGAAGATGATATCATTTGGTAGAGATGAGCAGGAGCGAACGAGCAGTGCAAATCACTTGACGTTAACGAGCTGCCTCATAAATAACTGCAGCCAAGCGTATGCTAGAAGTCGAATCCGGGTAGGTTTGCGTAATGCAAAGGAGGCATAATGCTTGCCTTAACATTATTTACAACCCCCTCCCAATTTATATAGGTTTTCTCTCATTGCCCCAGAGCTGAATATTGGCCCCTTGTAGCAGCACCAGAAAGCATTTTCCTATAAATAGTGGGAGGCTTTAGTTAGAGTGAGAGCCCCTTGCGTCGCATCCTAAACCTCATACAGGCTCCAAATGATAAATTCACAACCTGACACAGCCCAACTGGGCACAACAAAAAAGCCTCAGCTTCTCCAGGGACTACCTTAGCATATTCAGCTTATGGCCTGTTTCTCATCTCATGTTTGCTGTTTGCAATATTTACTCCTTAATGCAGAGACTGGAGCACAGCAGGAATAGAATCATTAAAATATATTAAAACACTGCTCTTCAATTAAATCTCATTCACCTCTTTTGTCTTGATGTGTTAAAGCACTTTAAAACAGCCAAAGAAACCCAACAGAGACTGTGGCTATTCAGTGAAAAGCACAATATGTATGAAGCTGAATGTTTTTGCAGTGGTGGAGAGGAAGCTGAAAGAAAGGGAAAGACAGACAACAGTCCAGGATTTTTTTTTTTAAGTCAGAAAGTTGGATTTTCTCTTCTTTGTGCTCATGTGTTGAGGGTAGAAGAAGAAATATACATCTCTGTTTTAGCCAGGAGCTGGGCAGCAGGAGAATGACTTTCATTGGCTGCATTCTAAATATTACATGACTTCCTGATGGCAGTGTGCTGTCTGAGGCTCTGACTGGCCTGGTATTAACCTGTCTGGATAAATCAGCCATTTACCCAACTCTGTCTCTCTATTCAAAGCACTGTTACCTCCCTTCATACTTCATTTTCCTCCTCCTTCCAATTTGTATGTAACCCTCCAGCCTCACCTATTTCTCATGCACCATTTTTTGCCCCTGAACCACTTTCGATGGTGCAACCCACTTTTTGTGTGTACATTTTCTCTACGGGGCGTTACTCTGTGGTTTTCTGCCAAGGCCTTAACGTCATATGCAGGCTGGCAGGTGACAAATAGTTTTTTAATTGCTTGCACCAGGAAAATCATTAGTCTCTTCCCTTTCCTTGGTGGGACCAAAGCAGGACGTGTGTGCAATGTTAATAGTTTCCTGTCTTCTATTTTTAGAACAGGTATTTTAAGGGTTTTCCTTCTATAGGCCTTTGCATTTGTATGCGCATGTGTCTCTGTGTATATTTAAGTGCATGCTTGCACATGCACAAGCACAGTAAGGGTGGGCTAAATGGTCCAGAGGTGCTTATCCTTGGGTGTGAGACAGAAGAGTGTGTTTGTCAACTCTGTTCCTGCCTCAGGAGAGTTTTTCTCATTGCTGCTGCAATTCCCAAGCCCCTGGGAGGGTTCTGTTTGTCTATGTGCATGTGTTTTTTTTGTTTTTTTGTGCCTGTGTGTGGTTACCTCTGTGTCTGGCAGGCTTTGGCCCAGGCCATTGTGTTGTAGTGCATTACTGTGGCAATCCAGCAACACTGGCCGGCCGGATGAAGCCGTCCAGTTTATGGAGCAACCTGCAAACTCCAGCTGCTTTTGGTTGGGATTGTGCTTAGTGGTGAGATATAGTATTGATTTTCTCTCCTTGGTGCCCTTGCCATCCCTGTGTAGATATGCACCAGTGCTCAGCATCCATTCACCGAGAAAGGGGAGAGGGAGAAGAGAGCAAAGGATGGTGTTTATGTGACGATACTGACCCCATTCGTTCACATGGAAAAGGCGTGGAACGTGAGGTGGCTAGACAGCAGAGGGGAATTAAGTTTGCCAGGCTCCAATTGCAGGATGAAACCTGAATTTGATTTTACTGTTATACAAGCATTTGTTATCGTATATCACCACGTCTGAGGCTGTTGGCGTGTCTGCATTTTTCTGTAAGTTTATTACATGTGTGGCTTTGTGTGGAACCTGAAAGGGTTTGTTTGTTCCTGTGTGTGTGTGTGTGTGAGCAAGCAAATTGGATCTGATGTGCTTCACATTTTCCTGCTTTTTTTTTTGTCCTTGGTTTTAATCCCAGTGGGGAGCCGTGTTTAGCACTGTTCCAAGGCCATGCAAGTCCCACCCTCATTTCACCACTACCGTTGTCCTCTCCTCAAATGACATGGTGAATCCGATTTAAAACATTTTTGTTGAAGCCCCCACCACCACCCCCTCAGCCATGCTGCAACAGTACAATTAATGTAAACGCCTCATAACACAAAATGTTTCATACTTAAGGGATAAAATGTTCAAAATTGCATAAAGTGCTGTACAAAAATATTATCGTGTGACCTTTCTGTGAATTTTAAGTCAGGTACTCATAAAATGTTCAAGTGATAAACTGAATTGAACCTGCTGGTGTTAATGATACCTTCAGGTGCGCAGTGCATCAGGTATCAAAGTTTAAGTACTGCTCAGTTTTAAAACTTGGCATGAACAAATTAATATTTTGTAGTTTCTGCTAATAATTAATCAAAGTGAAAGAGACTCAAAGCACATGAAAAGCTCTTAAAATGATGTTTCAGTTCGTTCAGCAGAACCGTGTGATGACCAACACTAGAAGAGTCGCATATTTAGCGGGTTGCTACGGCCAAACAGCTCTGTGAATGTGAGTGTATGTGTATGTGCGTGTATAATCAGGCTGTGTTATTCCACCCTATCCTGGCAGGGCTGACACTGGGAAGGCCCGGTCTCTTTCCAGATTCATCTCTCCAGCTTTGTTTGACTAAGTAGTGCCATGGTGTATGTGTTGGAGGGGGCCTGAGTGCTAACAGCAGCAGCAGTGTAGCGTATGTGTGGGTTTGCCTGAGCCAGAGGGGCTTGGCATAGAGAGGCAGCATATGTTTGTGGCCAGCTTCCTTCCTCCTTTCCTATCTCGTCTTTTTTTCTCCCTCTACAGCTCTTTCCCTGCCTTGACCCCCTCCACTTCCCACGCCCTACCCTCTGACAGCTTAGCACAGAGATCAAAGGGCACTTGGGACCCCAGTGTCCCCTAAGGACAACCCTCCATCTTTTGCTAATACTAAAGCCCTTTCTTATTTGGTACAGCAGGTAATATGCTGTGTCTACAGCGGTTTATTTCTAAAACCTGTTCAAGAGTCGGTCACTTACATCTCTGCTTATATCTACACTTCATAAAGTCTAGCTCGTTTTCTCTGCGTGACAGAAGCAGCCATTCCTGAATACTTCCAAGCAGCTAGATGAATGAACCACCATCCTGCTGCTCAATAAAGAACTATATCCCAGATAGCCCCAACCAGCTGCTTTCACACCTACTATCCTGCTGCCTGCTCTCCTCCTTGCCTCTTGAACCAGTAAATGAACACTCATTTGCAAGTTAGATAAATCCTTTGAATGTATTATTGATGCAAACAAATTAGCCTGCAGGCCCCAGACAATACCTAATGGAGCCTTGGCTTATGGGTGAGGTAGTTTCCAGTGAGGGCACTGTTGGTGTTCCAGGATTGATGCCTAATCTTTTGCCCCGTAATTATTTCTCCCACAAATTATTCAGCTGTTCTGATGCAGTGTGGGATTTAAAACAGCGCTTCTTATTGCTGCCTATATGATTCCAGGTCTCAACCAAGCTCCAGTCATTAGTTTATTAAAGAAAAGGGGGGGGGAAAGACACGAGTAATTAGATAACTTGGATAAAGCCACCAAAATGAGGGGTCGTGTTATTATTCGAGTTTATGCATGCTGCACATAAATCACTGGGGTTTGTGTTGCTGTTGCTTTTTCAAGGCTATTCTGTTATCTTGTTGTACACAGACACATGCACACATTTTAACAGCCTTGTATAAGCCTGTTCATGTATTTACAGAGACTCAAACTGTCTCTCTTTCACACATATGCATAGAAATACCAGCAGAATGTGCGCGGTTAAGCAGGGACTCATTTGAACACACATACACACTCAAAATATTTTAAAAAATGCAAGTGCTGGCTGGCAGTGGTGTGGCAGAGACAGACGTTATAAAAGTGAGTGTGGAGATGAGAGAAAAAGGGGTCTATCACACTGTCCTTAGCAATTAACAATCCGTATTGATCAGAGGAGGTAAAGGGAAGGCAGCCTGAGAAGTGGAGGGAGAGAACAGGCCCTAGAGCTTGGACCCCAACTCTCTGGTGGCCTCTGCTCTGTTCCGCTCTGGCAAGCTGGCCAGGGCCACTGGGAAAACTATCAAAGGGTCTTATCCTGCTAGCTGGCTCAGCTGCAGACACACAAATATATACATTAATGCATGCATACACAGACATATTTTGGGCCTTTGAAAAAAAGCTCTGTTTGGTGACATCATGTCTCATTTTGCTCCAGTTTTAGTTGTTTTAAATTAAAGCTGATACGTTAACACCAGGGAACTAAAAACAGTCAAGACCTCGTATTCTCCACCAAAGTCCAATTGCTTTGTGCGGGGCTAATCACAAGCACTTATCTACATCCCTATGCTTTTGCCATTTATATGTTTTTCTATGAATATTTTTCATGTTGAGCTCTTTCTTTATGCTTGACTGAAAAATTCACCCATTTTTCACCTAAAAGTAATCAATCCAGTACATTTCTGTCTTCAAAACACTACAAAGTACAGACAGCAGTCCAGAGTTGCATGTCTAAATCATGACAGCAATCAAGCAATAGATCAATTACAAACACACAAACACAAACGGCAACAATCTTCAGGTTGTGATGAAGTGTTAATGTTTGTTGTGTCCAGTACAAAGTGAGTTCAGAGAAAGTATTTATTACTCTACTCTCTTTCTCTCTCTCTCTCTCTCTCTCAGGGCCAGACCTGTGTTAATGCATTTCCTCTTTTAAGTCTCTTTTCCTCCTCCTCCTCCTCCCCTTCATTCCCTCTGCCTGCTTTTCAGCTGACTCCAAGCTTTGGCAATCTTATTTGCTTTTCGATCCAGATCAATCTCCTTCTTATCTACAGCTCCTGAATCATAAACATTTCATAAGCCCAACATTGACACTGACAGACATAGAGAGGTGGTTTGGTATCAGGAGTCTGTGGAGGCTACTTGATGCTGGACTTTGCTCGGCCTGAAGAATGTGTTGAACTCTGCCTCTCAGTCCAAACCACCATGCTGCACAGATGTTGCACTGTTTCGGTGAGCGGCCCTCCCAGTGCTCCCCGTGTTTTGCATGAACCTATGCAATCATAATATAAAGAAGGTGTGCCCGCTTTGTGTGTGCATTGTTGTTATGTATTATTCATAAGAAGCAGCATTCATCTCAGTGAGACACCTTCAACAATTTGGAGATGTGGTGTGCTTAACGGCTTAATGTAGTTGCTGCAATTTGGCTCTCCTCTGGCTGATT
This sequence comes from Kiunga ballochi, assembly GCA_037177335.1. NCBI lineage: Eukaryota > Metazoa > Chordata > Actinopteri > Atheriniformes > Pseudomugilidae > Kiunga > Kiunga ballochi. Next base: position 4,164,602 of record JBAMIG010000014.1, on the reverse strand, counting down.
AACACCGGCACTCCAGCCCTCACTGCATTTTGCCTCACGAAGGATTAGGTGTTATAAGAAACATAGCTTCCCAAGGAGTATACCTGACATTGTGATGTGAATGCTTTTCAGTATACCTACTATTCAATTTCCGACTTTCTATTTAGGCGCTGTCACACGGAGCTCAAACACGATTGCCAGGACCCTTCTCTGCCCCCGTTGGTTCCATGAATTTGAAGGCTGAACCGTTGTCTCTGCTTCTTTAGCTTCGTCCCTATCCTACAGGTTAAACTTTCACTTTTTGCGTATGCAAATGCTGCCAAGAGGGAAGCAGTCTGCAAAGTGCCACCTCAGCACCTGTGCTTTAATGATTAATACCATATTGATGGTCACAATTAATTTCCTATTACACCAGCAGAAGGCTGCGGTCGCTCTGTCTCTGTCACGGCCCTGCACTTGTTTTGGGAAGCTTCTTTGTGGCAGCTGCTGGCTGGAGATAGTATACTTCTCTCTAGCTCACACACATCATTTTACAGACAGATGTACCAAACATGCACAAATGCAATCACACATTAGTAAGCTAAGGAACCACACACACAAGCTATTACACGCTGTTTGGCTCCTCACATTTCACATGCTTGCACACAGATACACAAACAAAATGCAACTGTTTCTTTTTGTTGAATCATTTCTTCAAAAGGGGACTTTTTTTTTTTTTGCTTGTGATCAAAACACTCCTAAGAGACCTGGACGTTCAGCTTCGCCTCTGCACAATTTTACAAACTGCTACTTTCACCTGATTCCATGATTTAGCAAACCCCCCTGTGTTTTGCATTTGAACCTAGTTTGATATATTGCACCGCATTTAAAGGCAGCTTCCTGCAGTCTATGCTTTGATTCTCGCTTAATCCCCTCCCCTGCAGCGTTACACATTTGTAACAGTGTGTAAGCTACTTATTTATTCCCATGATGATCTCTGTCTGAGCTGTGATTTGACAACACATTCCCATGACCTCAACTATCTATGGACTTCGGATCAACTTGCAGTCAACACTGCCCCTGTAGAGAGACTGGGGAAATGCTGGTTGTCGATCAGATTGGCAGACCTCTGATGGTGTCTTTTCCCTCTGTCTCTTTTCAAACCTGAATAAAACAGCCTCTTATCTCTGACCACTCTGTACTTCACCCCATAAACCCCTTTATCGCTTTCTAATATGCACTGTTGTCTCAACCTCGTTTTCTTTCATTCTGTCTCACTCACAACCACACACACCGTTTTATTTTTCATTTTTCTTGTGGAACCAATATACACTATTGGTTGCTAGGAAACCGTTTGAGCTTTTTTTCCCCCCCCTGAGGGGCAGACGTTTGATTACCCATTTATATGATGTGTATGTGTGTGCAGAGCCAGTGCATTTGTCTCCAGAGAGAGGTCTTGCCAAGCTGAGCTCAGGTTCTGCTCCAGTATTCAGCCCAGTAATGATAATGAGCCCTTCACCATGTTTGACGGAGCACAGCAGCTCGGTGGCTATTGCTGTTATCTTTGTTTCTCAATGCTTTTTTGTGAGTGGACATAGCTACATCTAAGTGCATTTATGTTCTAAGAGTTATTGACTGGTGAGTTTTCCATTGCAGGCTTTACAATTGTTGCTGGTGCTTACAATCAGTGTTGTCTATTGTTGTTCAGTGAGCTATCACAGAGGGAGACTGTGGCCAGCTTGGCCTGTCTTGCAGCTGGACACACTTCAATCCTGCCCGTGACTCCCTGTTTAGAAATGCACCAGCACATCTCACTCCCCTGGCTGCTCCTGTGAAGTCCTGATTTGCTCTCAGACATGGGCAGAGGCACATAAATACTATGCCTTGTCGACTGGCACAGGGAGAACAACAACACACACAAACAAATCAGAAGCGGCACTGATATGAAAGGGAGCAGAAGAGGGAGAGCGGAGAGAGATGGCGTTTGTTGTGTTTCCTCGTCCAAATGAATTGCACTCTGCCCTAAGAGGAAGCAGGGAAAATGAGAGAGCAAACAATTGGAAAGGACCCCTGGAAAGCTAGAGGTTGCGAGGTTCTTGTGAAGCACAAACGAAAGAAAAGCAGCATGAAGAGACAAGACACGGTTGAATCCTCCCTGCATTTGAGAGGGCTCAGCAACTTCCCCTCCTTCATTTTACTCATTTGTGACTCAGTGTCACCTGTATGGCCACTGACTATTAGTATCAGTGCCATGAGCTTTTTCAAGGCTATTATGGCAGCCGGATGGGCTCCTGATGGCCCTTTCACGGCTTGCCCAGGGCAGCCTGGCCTCTCACTTGGGACCACCATAACTAATGGAGAAGGGTAGTGTGTTCTGTAAGGGCCTTAGGATGAATAAGTAGGTTGTAAACTGCTAGCTGACTTGTGGCGGCTAAAGGGCCTTCAGTGCCTCACTGCTCAGCTTACCACCAGACTTACTGTGTGTCTGCCTGGCATCTAGAATCCTCCTCCATATTCAGACTCTGAACACTGGCCTTTTGCACTGTTATTGTAATGCATGTAGACGCTTGCCACAGCAACAAGCGCACTCCAGCTTTTTACTGTGGTGCACTGCACAAATAAAATATTTCAAAGCTGGGAGGAGCCCCACACAAAAATAGAGGAGCGCTCTCATATGCTTTCTCACAGACATGTAGGAATTGCAAAAGGCATTCACATATAAGCAAAATAACACACACAAACATGCACACACACACACACACACACCCTTCTACTTGCATTCCCCCACACAGAGTGAAGCAGTTCTGCCCCTCTAAGCTGAGTTATTTAAAGCCCCACTCTCAACTCCATCGGAGTGATTATGTGCTACTGAATTATACATCACAGGCCTCAGCCCCTGGCTTCCTCTGAAACATGCTCAAACATGCTGGCCTCTTCCTGTTCCTCAAAAGTTCCAAGTTCTGGCTTTCATATCTCCCAGTCATTGCAAGAGGTAGTGGAAGTAAAGAGGTGGAGTCTGAATCTTCCCTGCATCGGGACCTTCTACTGTGTCTCCCATTCATCTGCCAGATGTTGGACACAGTCAAATGAGGTAAAGTGTCTTAAAAACATCCCCCGTCTGTAGAGCATCTCTTACCTCTGGACAGATACACATCCCAGCATCAGTTTAGCTTTGCACTCAGATATTGTCACAGTAAGTGGAAAGCTGAGCGCAGCAGAGGGTGAACAGTTGCAGTTAAGTTGAGCGTTGAGTCCAGACACCCCAATTAGGGTGTCTTGTGTTTCAAACTGTGAAAATTTAAACAAAGAGTTTATCATAGACGACCCTGAAAGAAGCAGGTTCAAACAGAGGTTTACTGTGCCTTCTCAACAGGAGCCTCGGGCTGTTTGTTACCTTTTTTGGGAGAGTTTGACGTTGGGTTCTGTTTACCCCTGTGCACGTGAGCTCGCGTGCGCTCACGTGCTGCCTGTGCACGACTGTGCTTCTGTGAGGCAAGGCACCAGCCAACCACCCCCACACTAAAACATACCCCTTGGCAGTGAGCGATAAAGGTTCCAAACAAAAAAGGAAGAAGTCTTACGAATTGTGGAGGTGAACTTACAGCACCACAGAGGCAGTTGACCTTGAAATGAGCTGTGGTGTTTGGGGACAGGCGGGGGAGGGCAGTGTTTAAGAGTGCAACCTCAGTGCCAGAGGCCAGGAGGCTGCCTAATGACTGGCACACCATGCTATCCATCACCGTGCCACTGCCAGGGCAACTGCCCCCGCATAGCCAAGCGCGTAAAGCTTTAATCACCCCTCGAACTTTGCTCAGTGGACCATGACTACGGGACGTGAAACACATAAATCCGATGCACAGGTGTTTCATGTGTACACGAAACTGCACAGACATATGTGAAGATGCTCTCGACAAATTCTAATATGCATTCATCACACAAACAGCATGAATATGCAGCCAATGCTCTCAGACTCAGCTCATTGCGCTCGTCCTGCATGCATACTGATGAACGCACACCAACTAACATGCAGAAATATGCCTCTTGACGCTCATTCACATGCTATTTATAATATAATGTAGGCAGGCTGAAACACAAAGCCACAAAAACATTCATAAACAAAAAAATACACAGTTATACACCTCTTCCCTCTTTATTTAGGACTTGATGCTGAATGTTTGTGACAAAACAATTGACTTTTTTTCCCACTTTCATCATGTTTTTCATTGAAAGGGTTGTTCCCATAGCCCGCTAGCTCAATCCTGCTATGAATAACTGTCTCCTTCCGTTCCTTCTTTTTGTAAATTTCCCCAATCATTCTTCAGGACTCAGGTGGAAAGTTGGGCTTTCCCCCTACCTGGGCCCATGTCTGCTCTGATGGGCTTTGAAGCCCCCACACTTTGTGTGGGTTATTTTATCACAGTGGAACAAGGTTTTCCTCTGCACTCCCTGGCTCATCCACGTTCCTTGAAGCATCCCCTCTCAATTAAGATCCTTTCATGTTAATGGTGTTCTTATCGCTCCTGTGCACAAGTTGTGAAAGCGAGGCCTGCTGTGGTGGAGTACAATCATGGAGCAGAGCTGCCTGAATGACAATATAAGCGCTCTAACTCTCCTTCTGCCTTCTGTGTGTCTTTCTACAGATTTCTATCTTAAATTCTGTCTTTCCCCTTTACCTTTTTTTATTCCTTTGTCGTTAATGAGCTGTGCTTGGGGTTGCGGCTACATGCAGTTGGGAGACAGAGCTAGGCTTGTGGCAGGGTCACAGAGACTTAATGAGACAGCATTCATGTTCCTTGACCACTCGTGACATATTCTATCTATAGATGTACTTTGTGCTGAAGTCTCAGTGAGTTCTGCTTCTTGGGTTCATTGTGTATGTTCGCTATCACGCATTAAGCACGAAGTAGAAGGTCACTGTATCTGTCTTCACCAACATCTAACATGTCTTTGGATTTAGCTCCATTAGTGACTCCATTTTATCCTCTCTTTCCTTGTCTTTTGGAGTAGAACAGGGTGTTTGACTCCAGGATGAGGTAGGCAGTCACTGAGAGATCGCTGGAGCACTGGCTGCTTTTCAGTGCGTGGGAGCCAGAGAAACCTGTTGCCAGGCTACAACAGCACCTTTATCCTTCGGTTGCGATGGCGATGTCTTGAATATCACATATGCATGTGTGTTTTTCATGTGTCCTTTTTGACACGTCTGATGCATTTTTCTTTAGACCGCTCATGTCTATTTTTACTTGAATGCGCGTAAGATCACATATTAGCGCGTGCCTTTGTATGTTTGTATATTTCTTTGTGTTTGTAAATGAGATTGGTAAAAGGAGGGGCAGGAAGGCGCTCCACCACCCACTCAGCAGGCCTTCCGCCCCCATGGCTGACTCCCCAAGACTCTGTTAGTAATTAGCTCTATAACATCTATCCATCTGTTCTGGGGAGGCGCAGTAAACATTAACACAACACTGCAACATCAAAATGTTGGCTAGACACAGGCATGCATGATATATTCACACTTTAATATGTGGAAATGGTTACACACAGGCTGAGATGTACTTAACTCATATACAGACATGAAATAATGGACAGATTAATAAAATAGCTAACATCAAGTAAGAGAGAGAAATAATATGTTGGCGCTATTTGCAGACCTGTGGGTTGAATCAGCATTGTTTAGATTGGATCTAGATAGTCACTTATAACCATTGTTCAATCCAAGTTCTCTAATAGTTTTACATGCTGAATAATATGTATTTATATATATATATATATAAACAAGCCTTAAGTCTTTGCACACCACAGGTTCCTGCAACTGTATCCCAGTCCTCCCCAGCACTGCGGAAATAAGGCTGGAAAGCTGCCCTGAGACCCGCTTGGGAAATGAGAGAAAAAACAACCAAAAGACTACATTGCACAATTAATCAATAAGTTAATGAGATCTCATTTTCTCTGGAAGACTATCCAGGCAAAAAGTTCCCCCTCAGCCTTTTCCCTCTCCTCTTGGAGAACCAACTCTTGATATTAGACTGTAGGAGGAAAAAAAAGCAGCCAGCAGGAAATTAAATTAAATTACCATCCCGATAGATTTATGTGGCGCTTTACATTTTCATTGTGTTGTTTTCCTCTCGGAGGAGAAGCAGGCCTGAGTTAGAAAAGAACTCTTAAATATGTTGTAAAGTAAAAGAAGAGGAAGAAGTAACACCAGACTGGAGGAGGAGAGTAAAAGTTGCAGACGTTGTACGCCTCTGGCTTCCTCTTCGATTTACAACAGATAGCAGATTCTCATGGTAAAACACAGTGGTGTTTAGATGAGCTGTAAGGCTGCCACATGGTCAATTTCTTTCAGTGTGCATGCATATTTGTGTAGCTATGTGTGACAAGGTAGGAAACAGCTGGGAGTGTGGGTGTTGAATGGAGGAGATTGTGCGTAACCACGTGTATGATTGTTCTCAACTAGCCCCTGTGTGTCTTGCGAGCTTATAAGTGTCTGTTACACTATGCTAATGAGTTTGTCCTTCCTCAATCTGTTTTTGCACTTCCGTGCTTGTGTGTTTGCATGTGTTTAAGCATGCACAGTGTGTTTGAGTGTGCATATTAAACAACCCCCCTCTCTCTCCCCTCCCCACTCACACATCCACATTCATTTTTGTCTGCTCATAATTGAATGAAGCTGTCTGCATTCTGCGCTCTCATTTCAAGTAAAGATTGAGGGCCTCTCTTGGCTATTGATACAGCTGGTGGTGCCATCTGGGGGCATCGCACAACGCCTGTGCCATCTCTATCTAAACAGGGCAGCAGTCATCACCTACTGTCCGTATCAATGACAGAGGACAAGAAAAGAAGTGAGATGAAAAGCTGGGATGTCCAGCTCCTGTTTGTGCTAGAAGGGAAAAGGTCACCTGTCTCACTCAGACGTTATACGTTATATTTACATATGACAGCTGCTTTTTAGTTGTTTGTACATTTGGGATGTTTTCACCAAAGTATTTTGTGAATCCGCCTGCCACAGCCACACCTCTGTCTAATGTAACAGCGAAGCAAAGATGGGGGTTGGAGGGGTGTCGTCTCAGATTAATGGTTCAAGCTGAGAGGGAGCAAAGACCTATAGTAGCAGCACCTTGATTTATTTACCACTTAGTACTGATGAAGCCTCAAAGTGCAGTCACGCACACATGTTGTCACAGCATTTTTCTCCATCACAGACAGAGTTGTTTTGTCTGTTCTTGCCTCTTGTTTAGATGTGTAAAAGTGCAAATGCTGATGTGGTTCCACATGTTCATTTATGTCAAATAAATAATAATAATTTCTTCTAGTTTTCCTTTTAAACATGGCAGAAAAGTATTAAAAATATTTTGTGGTATTTTCTCTATATGTCTTCATATGTATAAATATAGATTTCAAACATAATTAATCACAGTTAGTATTAGACTTGTTGATTTTAATGCCAGTTTGATGTTTTAACTACGTTTGAAATGCAAAATAAGGACGTTTGTGCTTTAATGACGTTTAATGACGAGTGCTTGGTAATCAAAGCTTTCTATGATTACAGAAGTGGATTGGTGTTATTCACACCTGCACAACATTCCTTTAAACACTACCTATTATTCATAAGCTGTCAATTTAGAAAATTTACAGAGGCAACCTAGTGACAATTTGCAGGCAGCAAATTGTTGAGGTTTGACTTAGTAAATACAGGCAGAGTTAATTGAGGGCATCATCTCACTATGTGGGAGGATTTGACAAAATGCCATAAGTGTGTTACATGAACACACTGTAATTAACACACATGCACGTACAAGTGCACACATAAATGACTAAACATGTTAGGATTCTCATCCAATCGTACACACATTCAGAGATACAGACAGTCACATAATGAGTGAGATTATTGCAGATTTCTGATCCCAGATTTGTTCTGCTCCCTGGCTGTTCAGAGCTGTGCATAGCCTCTTCTGTCTGCTGGCTGTGTTGTCTGTGTGACAGTTACTACGCAGTGTTTCAAAACTCCCAGCTGTCATTTTCTACATCTATCCATGTGCCTCTACAGCTCTTTGCTGTTAAACCCTACAAGAGGCTATCCTGTCCATCATCTCATCTAATCTTCCCCATGTGCTCTTCTGTTTTCCCAACAGAATCCTGATATTGTCCTCGTCCACTATTTGAATGTTCCAGCCATTGAGGACTGTGGGAAACCATGTGGACCGATCCTGTGCTCCATCAATACAGACAAGAAGGAATGGGCCAAGTGGACCAAGGAGGAGTTGATTGGCCAACTGAAGCCTATGTGTGAGTATAATGCTACTCAGGATTCTGCTTTCATCCCTTCATGTGTCTCCAGCCTAAAAAATGTACTCGTAATCTTTAATATGCATGTAGCAGGAACTGCTTCTGCTACTGCAACAAGGATCCTAACAGTCCTACCACATACATGTTAGTGTTATTTGTCCAAAGATTTAATGAGCAGTCCTATTAGCTCAGAGCTGCACTAAGAGCTCTTAGCACCTCATTCTACAGAGCATCTTTCTTCGGTGTTCCTTCTGTGTTATAAGAGTGTCCTCTTCCCGGAGCCGTCTGCAGCTCCAGTGTTAAAGTTCAGCTCTTCCCCTTGACCTGTGGCACCAGTCTGGCCAGACTTAAAGTGCAGCTTCCCTCTGTCTGGACCATAGAGGCAGTCAAAGCATAGAGCACCAAGGTGGTTATTGATTCATGTTAGTGCATGAAAGTTAGAATCTACTTCCACCACATCTCCGGCCCTCTCTGTTTTCTCTCCTTCCTCAGCGGATCATTCCTTGTTGTTATTAGCTATACTAATGCTCAGTGAGTTGCTCTGTGTGTTTTTATGAGTTTCTGTACACCTGGGCAAAGACTGAGGCAATGTTTTGGAAAAAGAAAGGTTTTGTCTGATGATGATAGCCAAAAGGGGACTTTGTGGGGTGTTCTCAGAGAGCTCTTAAGCTTTAACAATCAGACAATACTCCGGGTGGGTCTGGTAGAGGCCAGCAGAGCTGTGACTGATATTCTGTTGGCCAATTATTGATGATGTGGCCAGGTGAAGAGGAAGGTGTCAGCAGCTTTACAATCACACACACATGCTGGCTGCATACTGAACAGGCAGCCCAAGCCATCATCGCTCAGACTTAGGCTATATTGTTGCCTTCATCACTGCATTAGTTTTAGGACATTTTCACATAAAGATTTACCTCAGGACAGCTACTAAGCAACAAAAGCCTACAATATTCATTACATCTGTGGCTTAATGTAAAAATCAAGCACCATTTGCAGTAATGCGTGAAGTCATTAACTTTGGCAGTTGTTGGGACGAGAAGGGTGAGATGCCTTCTAGCTGCCAGGCTACATGAGGGGGCTACATAAAGAGCAAGAATTCCCTCTCCTACTTTCTGTTTGTGTTTTCTGTCTTTCTTCTCATCTGTTTTTTCTCTCCTTCTCATGGAGCACTCAGCATGGCAACAGAAGCTCTGTGACAGAACAACATTGCCATCTAGTGGCCGTGTTATATATCAAAAACACTCTTCCTAATGAAGGGTGCAGACAGTTGCAATGAAGTCATGGCATATTAACCATGCAAAGCTTATTCTTAAATCATAAATGATCTTCCATCCATCCATCCTTTTTCAACCGCTTAGTCCCTAACGGGGTCGCGGGGGGGCTGGAGCCTATCCCAGCTGTCAACGGGCGAGAGGCGGGATACACCCTGGACAGGTCGCCAGTCCATCACCGGGCCTCATAAATGATCTTTTAGCACATTATTCATTTTTACAAGACTGACCTAAATCTTTCAGGCTTTTATTGGAATATGTGCCCTTTTTGTACATAAAATAACTTGCCTAACTAACCTGAATGTGTAAAATAAGATTAGATTTGCAATTTCTATGCAATAAATTAACATTTTTATAGTTGCATATTGACTGTAAACAGCAAGATTCATGTTTAAAACTGCTCTTATATAACACTAGGATTTTTTTCATAAGCAGAACTTACTTTGAACAACACTCTGCCATTATAATATATTATAATTTCCCTTTTTTTGCTTTCCCTCTTTTTTTTCTTTTTTTTTTTTGGTATTCCTTCCACAATATTTCACTGCACAGAACATTTTACACATTTTATCATACATTAGAAAGCAGCAACAACAAAAATGTGTATTTTATGGATTAGCTGGGCTTATTTTGTCTCCCATGACCATAACACTGAGACATACTCACGCTATGTCTAAAATATTTTCCCATCTGCAGATGCCTGCTCACAATAGTTTAAGTCTCAATCCTTTGAAACATGACCGTGTTTGACCTCGCCATCCTTAAGGCCATGTGGTTCTTGATAAGAAGGAGAGGAAGCATGGGGGTGGGGTGAATGAACAGGGTAAAGAGAGTGGCATCACTGCTCAGTCACGCTATAGTTCCACAGACAAGGCAGCCGGCTTGATTCACTCTTACTCTAATGCAATAAACACGCAGCTCTCCACAGCAATGCCCCCAGCCTGCTGACAGATAGCGCATGAACAGTTTTAACAAACACTCGCACAGACAGAAGGCTGGTCTTCGAGCGAGACAGGAAGGACCAGAGAAGAACAGAACAAGGCAAGATGGACAGGACTGGCTATTGTGTAAACGACTATACTTCACTGTCCCATATCGTTTCCAGTCGTCCATAAGCAGTCAGGTGGAACATACCCTACAGATCAGCCGTATTCGTCATTAACCCTGCGTGGTCACGACAGAATGCAATCATCAGAATGATCACATGACTGGATAGCGGTTTGATGCCTCCACTCTTGTTGCCTGGAATTAAACCTAGTGGCACTGCTCCTGTCATATCTGCTTTGGAATATAACCCTCGGTGAGAAGAGTAGACAGGCAGACACGGTGGCAACTGTATGTCAACAACCCAGAGCCCACAGGATGACACTCGTCTAGATGAAGAGGGCTGTGGCAATCTGGCATGTAGGATTAGAGAGGAGACAAGATTGTTTGGACAAATAGGCATGCCAGTGCTTGCTGTCTGTAAGTAGTTGCAATAGGCTCTCACTCAGATCAGCTGCATGAACACTTACACTGACTTTGACGTGAAAGGGGGATGCATAACAGCATTTTTAGTGCATCAGTATTCTCGTTATCTCTTTATTAGTAACAGTAGCGTCCTCTCATTTGTGCTGTTTGCATTGCGTCTGTCAAAAGGTTAATGGTGACTGAAGATGTAACGTTTAGTGGAATCTCCAGACACAAATAATTATTCATGCAGTAATTACATTTACATTAGTTGGAGCTTTCCAGTTGTCTGTGTTTTTACAACTCACTCATAGTCAAAGAAAGGCTTTATAAAGTTTCTAAAAGCAGTTAACGGCTGAGTTGTCTAGGGAACGTGTGATCACAGCATCTTTACTGACATCTGCTGGTGGCCAGCCTGTAATCTGCCAGAAGATCTTAAACCTTTCAAGTTAGATCCTCATCGCAGTCATCTAATCATGCTTTCAAGCTATTTCTCCTTTTTTTTTGCTTTAATTCTACTAGCTTTATTTTTAATCCGTAGCCCTTCAGATCTTATACCTTTTCCATCTCCTTTTATCTGAAGAGCAAACAGATATACACTCAAAAAATCTGTTTTTCTTACATGCTCTAAATCAGACAGTCTTTATTAATTTCTCTTTTCATATTTAACCAGAAGCTTAATTTAAATGTAGGCTTTGAATTAGAGCTGTCTGGATTTTTTTCTTTTATTCTTTCCTAATAGTCCAACTATGCTTCACTTCTAAAATATTGCTTTTTTTCCCTGTTAAGAGCCTAAGCAGTCTTTCCCACCATCTTACAGCCACTAAAACCACTATCTGCCTCATCAGAAATGGTGGCAGCTTGACAAGTGGAGCAATGAAAGGTATTAGGAAGTGCTAGCGAGGTGTGACTGAGGGAAGGGGGGGAGAACGGTTTAGGAAAGAGTCTCTCTTTCTAGCCTGAAGATCTGCTTACAGTCACTTGGTAATGGCAGGAAATGTTTCTTATCTTATTCCTGTGACTCACAGGTCAGGAGGTCAGGCTACTGCCATTTACATTTGCACTTATACTGAGTAGCAACAAGCTCCAAAATATAGGACCAGAAGACCCCCAACAGCGATAAGTTGTCTAACAGAGAGAGAAAGTAGAAAACTGAACACAGAAAGAAAACAATACACACAGGAAAAGTGTGTATTAATGTAATAATGAAGAGCAAATCTCAAATTTACAGAAAATCCACTTAAATCCTACCATTAACATTGCAAAGCATGTTAAGTGGATTGTTAGTTTCACTGTGAAATATATGGTGAGTTTACCTGCTATACCGTTTTTCAGAAAGGTGTCCACTGAGCGGGGTGAGGCGTACTGGCAGGGAGACAGGGAGAGCAGTGGGTGGGGCGGGGGGTTGGCGTGGCTGGTGGTCTGTTGGGCTGGCTGACGTCTCTGTCTCCTCCTCTCTCCTGGCAGTTCATGGCATCAAGTGGACTTGCAGCAATGGAAACAGCAGCTCTGGCTTCTCAGTGGAGCAGCTAGTGCAACAGATTCTGGACAGCCACCAAACTAAGCCACCTCCCCGGACTCACAACTGCCTCTGCACGGGTACCCTGGGTAAGGGCTAGTGGCTGGGATGGAGTACTGAAAACTCAGAAAGGGAGGAGAGAACAGCCATAAAAATTAGGATTAGTGTTGTTGTTGGTAGAGAGAGAAGATGGTAGCAGCCTATTAAAAGCAGGTGGTTCTTG
>JBAMIG010000014.1:4132865-4143788 GCA_037177335.1 Kiunga ballochi | reverse complement strand
ATGTTTAAACTAGCAAATAACTTTAACAAATATAAAAATCACATTTGTAAATAATACAAATAAGCTTTCTATCACATCGCAAAACTTTTGTAGTAAACATAGCAGTAACTTTGCCACTTGTAGCATCACAGAACAACAGGGTTCATCTGTACTTCATCAGTACTTCATCTCTCATTCTAAAAACGACTGAGAAGGTGCTTCATTGACGTATTACTGCCCTCTACTGAGTTTTAGAACTTAAAAAAACGTAATCCGGTTATGTAAAGCTCACTTGATTCGTTTACATTTAGTCTATACTTTTAATTAACTTGAGAATTCACTTTGTATATAACTATATAAATAAGTATAGTTTAGTTTTTAGCTAATTTACTTAGGTTTTACTTAATAATATTCATTGATTATTATGAGGGCCATTAATCATTTTTTTGAGTGTACATATCTTCCCATTTTCTTTGCTTTAAACTTTTCTGTTTTACACTCTTTTATATTTATTTACCTAAAGATAACTGTACTCTAACTGTACACTGTAAGTTTACACAAATACATATTCAAATAAAAATTATAGGCTTAAGAAAAGTTATTTTGGGGTATTTTCTCTTTTTTTTTTTACTAGTTAATTGATAAAATTCTGTTTATTTTAATTTTTCTTGTATTTATAATTAGCATGAATTACAAGTTACCATCCATCCATCTTCTGAAACACTTAATCTACTTCAGGTTGATGTGGAAGCTGGACCCAATTCTAGGACCCTGAACAGGTCGCCATTATTAAAAGTTACATTTCCCAGAAAATAACTGTCAGAAACTCTTACAGCCTCATAAAAGGAACGAGTTATCAGGGAAAACAGAATCCCAAATGTTCCCTTTAACCCTTTTATATCCTGTTCTTCCCTGTAGTAGAAAGACTCTTTTTGATGTGTCACTCACAGAAGCTCATAACTACAACCATAAGAGTTTATTCACATTTTATTTTTTTAATTGAACGCAGAATTTTTTTTTTTTATTCCTGCAAAACATCTTACATAAAAGTGGATTTAAAAGTAAAAAAAATTATCAGTGATTCCCAAACATCCTTTTTAGCCATCTAAAAACATATTGAATGGCAGTTTTATCAGCTAAACCAGCAGTAAACACGGTGGGCTCTGGGGCTTATCTGGACCATTTCCCAGCAATAGACTCACTGCAGAATTCTGCCACCGTTTCTCAACAGAGGGACAAAATAAATTATGTTTTTGGAGTCATCAGATGGCCAACAATAAGTAGCGCAGGACTGGTGGCAGAGCATAGACTTCCAGTTTCCACATCCAACCTGATGAAATGAGGATGCTTGCTGATGTGCTTCATGGGAAACACTAAAACTTCTCTTCTCTTAGACTGGAACAGTCCCACTAACATCTCTATGGTATTGTTCCAATTGTTCTTGTAAAGACGACTCTACAACAATTTCAATGTACACCCAAGCTTTCCAGCCTTTTATTTACGAGCATGCACGCATGATGCACGCTAAAGTTATGAAAATTACCTGGTTTTTTTATTGGAAATTTGTGGACGTGCTTTGGGCTTGGAAGGTTTAAAGCAGGGGTGTCAAGATCCAGTCCTCGAGGGCTGAAATCCAGCAAGTTTTGCTGTTTACCTGCATTAACACACCTGATGCAAATCAAATAGACCCAACTGGTTCTTGTCAACCTACTAGGAATTTCAGTCAGCTGTGTCAGAGCATGGAGGCAACAAAAACCTGCTAGATACCGGCTTTTGAGGACCTGAGTTTGACACCCCTGGTTTAAAGTTAATACATTTTATCTCATCCTGCTTCAGATTTTATCCTGCATCCTGTGATTATCTTATTAACTCTTATTGCAACCATTTGTTTGGAAAAAAACACAATATTCCTTATGGCAAATAGGAAAATAAAACGATTTTAACTAAGAAGAAGAAAAGTTTCCATTACTTGTTTTTTTTATTGTGAAAATTAAAACTCCAACTAAATCTTAATTATTCATAATGAAACTGAATGAGACTGAATGTCTAGGGAAGGACATGGAAACCTAATAGAATAAATTACTGACATAAAACTTTATGCATTAATCGAGACTATGACACTTTCCATGTCATGTCTTCATCTCCTTTGGCAGCGGAGCTTAGATTAGTCGCACCTTCATCTGGGTTTCTTTCATCCACTAGTTTTGTAGCCACTGGAATAACACATGCCTCGTGAGATTAAAAAACATTTTGTTTTATTGCAAAAGGCATATTTCCTGTAACGTTTTTTGCCTTTTAGCTCAAAGAGGGAAAAGCAGTGTGTGAGCTTTCAGGTTGAAAATGCTACCTTGGTATTTTCAGTGCTCCATTGCTGCGAGTCTCATGGTTGTTTGTGTGTGGTCATAAATTTATGAAGAAAAAAACCAAACATTTTTTAAGCATTTTCCATAAATTCAGACTTATTACATGAGATGTTACAGGACCATTCTGTTGAGTCATGTCTGTGTACCTGCTGTGGGCATGTTCGCTAAAAAGTAACGCACATGGATGTCACTGTGTTTCAATCTGCTGCTTGGAGATATATTGCTGCAGTGTTTCCAGACTGACAGGATAAAGTAGGGCACAGTGAAGCACAGGCTCACAGGACAGCTGCATTGCAGACAGTCCTTCAGGGAGTGAGCGTGAGTAATTGAGACCTGCATGGCAGTTTCCATACATGGCAGCACCAGTAGATCCCTCCGCCATTCATACTCTGCCGCCTCCCTGGCCCATTCACAGAACCAGTTAAGGAGGAGCTGACTGTCTAAGAAAAAAAAAAACACAGCCCACCCTATTACCTTACTTACATTAACTCTTTGCCTGCTGCACAATTTGCTCCATAATACTTAGCTGTCTCTGTTTAATGACAGTAATCCATAGCAGTTAGTCCCTGCACCGTTATACCTGCAATGTTGTTTTATATTAAATGAAATAATAACTTGTTTGTGTGAATTGGTGTAGAATATTGCAGAAAAGGTGTGTAAACATACCTGGAGTGTAGTTGTTTAAAGCATTTGTGCTTGTTCCATGCGTAATGGTAGCAGTGAGTTTCTACAAAGATCCATGTAGAAGTTAACATAACATAATAATATGTGGTCCTACAAAGGTGCAAGGTTGTTCCAGAAATAAATACATCTCCAGGATATAACTGGGGCTGATGGGGATGAGAGTGTGACCAAAGCTTCAGAACCACAACAGCGACTGTTGCGCAAAGCTGGCAAAAAAAAAAAAAAAAAAATCTCGTGGGTTAACTTGGGGTGTACACAGGTGGGCTAAACGTGTGTGGAGGTGTTTGCTCACCGTGTGGCGTGTTTCAGAAGCAGGACAGGGTGTAATTATGTGCACTCATCACATCGTTGATGTCCAGTATGCAGGAAGCCTGCGCAATTAAATGAATCGCACCAATCACTTCTGATGTGACAAGGTCTCTGTCACCTCCTCAGAGGTTTGCAGCTGTCAGGCTAAATCAGCTGAGCTGATGCCATTAGGCTGTGTGCCATGCATGTAAACGTTCTGTGTGGATCCTCAGCAGCTTGGTGCTCAGCTCTGTGGGTTTGTTCCCCAGTGGAAGACTAACTGTGCTATGATGTGCTAATGGCACAGCTGCCTGCCTGCCTTGATTTGTCATAATGCAGAGTGGGGGAAGGGGCGCTTTTCTCTGCAGCACTGCAGGTACGAAGCTATGGGCAGGACAGAGAAGCTGTCGGAGCTGCAGAGCACTATCGTCGCCCCCCACAAAGCCCCTGAGCTCAAATCCCACGACCCTACAGGGGAAAGGGTCCGTTTAGTAACTGTCAAAGAACCCCCCCCCCCCCCGAACAGCGACATACTGACCGTCAGTGATTAGTGGAGCGTTTACTGACTCTCACACCAGCACTGCAAACTGCGGAGCGTGTGCCCTGCACACAATGCAGGCACGGAGGAGGGGGCGTGTTTGGGTAAACATGGTAAACTCCCGCAAATTGAGCCAAATCTAGTCTCAAGACGGCAGCTGATGGCGGAAGGCGCGTGCCAGGTGCGCTTTGAGAGGGTGCACTGACTTTCTGTGGTGTGGGGGGAAAAGACTCCGCGGAGAAGCGTCGAGGCGATCCGTGCACATCCACCTGACTCAGAATGTTTTAGGACAAGAGTCTGATCAGAGAAAGAAAAGGAGAGAAGTACTGGGAGAGCGCGGCGCGTGCGGGAGGCGACAAACGGGAATTGGGGCGTCTGTTTACCGGCTGCACGTGCGCACAACGTTTTCCTAGCGGCGGTATTTGTCATTTTACTGCAGCCTGGGGTAGCGGCGACTACTAGAAACACTAGGAAAGTGTGCATGTGTGCGAGGTGAAACAAGTGGAGAGGAGGAGGGGGCTATTAGAGGAGGAAGAGAATGAGCGGTCTTCCTCTCCCTCTTTCCTCACGGCGCTCTCTTCTCCCACTTTCTTCTATTGTTGACGAGTGCTCTGTAGAGAGTGAGATTCAGTCACAGCACGGATATTTAAATGCACATTTTTATTTTTCTCCGTTATAACATCAGTCCTTATAGCCTGGCCGCCAGACTCTCGGGGCAAAATCACAATTTGAGAGAAATGCAGCCTTGTTTGGACTTCTCTGGGTCAGGATGCCAGTGAATGACACCTGCATTTCCTAACAGAAAAAGAGGCTGTGTGTCTTTTTTTTTTTTTTTTTTTTGGCTTTGAGGTGGACCTTACCAATGGAAAATAAAATAGAAGGTTAGAAGTGTTAAGCTCAACCTTTGGCTGTAGTGCTGTGTTGTGGTTGTGTTGTCTTTGGCTGTTTCCATATTGTGTGCGTAGCCTACAGTGTGTTTGCTGGAACTTCCACGTTTCTTTGAGCACTGCATGCTGAGTTTTTGTGCCTAGTAGACCCTGTAACGGAGTTTGGAAAGGAATCTCCCTGCTTTAGCCACATGCTTCTGAGTGTTTGATGCGGCTCGGATTCAGCAGCGCGTTCAGGAACCAACTCCTGACTCACTTGTGCTTCACCTTTTAGGGCACCCTCAGAAACTAAACCCACCCTTTAACTTACTGCACCCTTTTCCACCCCGAGTCTTTATGCGTCACGCAATAAAATCCTGGATTTGTACCCTCTTTCTTCCTGAACTACAGGGTCAGTGTGACCCAAACCTCTAGTGCAGTTTCACGTGTTGTGGAGCGCATAGTTGCTCAAGTCTAGCGCATTGCATTGGAGGGTTGTCGCATCCTTATGTGCCCGCTGGTGGTGTTTGGACCATGTGTGCAGCCCATGAAAACTGTTGCTACACATTTCAGCTCACATGCAGCTCTGACCTTATCAGCTCCATAGACACATGATAAGGATGAACGTTACCACAGCGGTCCAGCGTTTCAGCACCACACATCCTCGAACAGCGACTTAATTCCCTCCTGCACACGTTGCTGTCACAAAGCTTTACACACTTTACATTGCGGTGCATTTAGCTACCTGTTGCTTGTCAGTGGAGTTTTCCTATATGCTTTAATAGAAGTGCACGTATCTCTCATGCTTTGCAATACTTTTGTCGCCATTTTAAGCCAAAGGAGTTTCAAGCAGGCAGTAGCAAGAATGTGTGACTTAATAAACTGGTTAAAAATGCATTTTAAGTTAATCACTAATGCTAGCAGTCTGGTTAGGGAGCAGTAGTTGTAGCAGGAGTAGCAGGCAGGGCTTTTGTTCCTTCTGTTACAGTAAAACTGGAATAAAGATTGTCATGTTGTGGTAAACGATGAAGTGTCAGTATCGCTTATACCTGTATATTAGTTGATGCAACAGCTCTTCTATTTGTGCCAATAGTTTTCCTTAAAGGAGCAAAAGCATATGTTTAGTAACAGCAGCAGCATTTAGGGAATGCTTACACCTGGAGGTGGTAGATCACTCCAGAGGAGCTTAACTTTTTCCACATCTTGATTTGTTTTTATGTGTTATAGAAATAAACTTGCTTTGATTCACATTTCCCCACTTTTTCAAATGAGTTATTTAATTGCCTCATGAATGAGTCTGGTTGTTTTTTGTTGCTTTATTTTTTTTTAACTTTACAGAATGTTTGTTAGAATATTGTAAGAGTTGTACAGTATTATGTGTGTTTGTGGTCATGTGCAAACCTCTTTAAACGCTTTCCCGTTCAGTTCTGAACAGCTCTGTCGATGTGTCTGTGAGGAATGTTTCCATTAGTTTTAAAGTTTGTGAACAACCCAAAATATGTCAGCCTCTGTGAAACATGAATTATGCAGTCAACATGGTTTCTACTAAATGAAGTTTATTGTTGGAAGCTTTTCTTTCATGCATAAGCCAGTGTGCTGTACTCTTGCTTGGGTGTCTGTTGTTAACAGAAAGTTAGCATGTTCCACAGTCTGAAAGAAATCTGTTGAACTTTTTAGGTTTTTGATGGAAAGTTGTTCCAATACAAATACAATAAGTTTGCTGTATGACTCATGCTGGAGAGGATTCAGAGGTAAGCTGGAGCGGGTTCATTTATCTGTGAGTATGTTTACTCTAACTGTGTTTGGAGAAGTCTCGTCCCCTGAGCCGTGGTTTTTATTTGCGCTTTATTCTCCTTTGGAATAATTTCTCTTCTCATCTCTTATTTGTGGTCTGCCTGCAGCTCTTGTGTCATGTTGTGTAGTTGTTTATGCAAATGAGAAGCTAATTAAATACTCTTGTTACTCTGTGAAGTGACCAGCCATTTAGAAAAATCAAACTACTCTTCGTTCCAAGTCAAAAAGCCAATACTTGTGTTACTCTATTAGCGTGACACAGGATGACGGTAAATCCCTATAGTGCAGCCTCTTGGCATCTTATCTATGGACTGACATAACGTATCTATTCTTTGTTCCAACTTTACTGATACTGACCTGCATATTTGGATAAATGCCAGTGAAAAAGTGAAAGCTGTGTTGAAACCCTTTGAACTTTGTTTGCAGTAATTATAGTGTATAAATGACAGAGAATAAACCATCTGACTGTGCAAAATGGTTGTGATTAATCAGTTGCAAGTGAACAAATGCAATGATTTGTATAGAAAGAAGTGTGTAGCAGCAATGTGGCTATGAGTGATTTGAGTTTTGTTGCTGTCGTTGAGCAAAGAAGCTAGCAGCAAAGCTGACTTGCATGTGTCTTTTGCAGAATAGGAAACTGAAATAGGCAAGTAGAGGGATGCAAAAGAGGTATTTCATGTTTGTAGTATTTTTTCTGGATTCAAAGAGAAAGCAAACCAATGAAGGTCATATTCAGCTTTGTAAAAGAAGTTATATCATCTTTTTTTCTCTGTGTGTTTTTGTATAGATTGCATCTGCTACATGTTTTATGTTCCTCCAGGTTTTCTGCTTGTTTGCTTACTGGTTCGGAAGTTTGCCACCCTGATGTAAATGTCAGTGAATTTGTCTGTTTGTTTATGTCCATGTGTTAAACTGAAGAGACGGACCACCTGTGCCCAACCCATGACCTCAAATTGGAAACACAGCATTGTAGATTGATGAATTCATAGATTATCTATAAAGCGAAGATGTCTCTGTTACATACAGATAAATCTTATTCTTGGAGCAGTTCAAACGCTCTGCCATCACTATTCTTACAATAATTGATGTCTTTGAGAGGCAGGCATGTGTTCCAGCAGCGAGGGCTGCTGCCAGATGGTCTGACTCCTTCCTTTGCACAGTCACAAATTCCAGCTCCTGTCAATCAGCTTGCTCAAAGACCTGAAGGGAGGACAGCCTCTGGTCTCTCCACAGTGTTACATGTGAAAATTTGTCTGCCTGCAGAAAGATAATGAGGTTCAGCCTTGGAGTTGATTGGCATGAACCAGAGGTTTAGAAGTGAGGATTAAAAATGTCCCCTCACAGTCTATCCAATGTCAATAAGGTCTTGGAGGATGAAAGATGGCTACCTTTTTATATTAAAAACACAATCAGCTGAGAACATGATTAATCCCAAATGACACAAAGTGGTCCTTGTATCTAATAAGATATGAGTTTGTCAATGATTCCACCTTCTGTTTGTTGATATATTGCACAACAGCTTTGTTGACCTCTAGTTGTACTAGTTCAAGGTAGTAATAAAGGGCATCTGAGTTTGCACAAGCGCTGAGTTATTTCTTAGACACTAAAGCTTCTGTGATAGTTCTCTTGTGCTCATCCTTGATATTTCTGAAGAGCAAAGCTGAACGCTGCAGCCTGCCTTGATGGTACCCCCTATCGTGCCATGTCCTATAATTCCTGCCCTTTTCTTCCTCTCCTATTTTTCCTTACCCCGCTCCATCATCTCACCCTACCCTTGTCCTCTCTTTTCTGCCCTTATTCTCTCATTTTCTCTTCCTTTTCCCTGCAGTCCATTTTCTCTTTCATTGTGCTCCACTGTATCTCACAAGCAGCATTGCCCTTCCTGTCCTCAGCTGCTGCTATGTCCCAGAGATAAGATAAATCAGATGGGAATAGCTTTATAGGTCAAAATTTTAGGGACGTTTTACGAGTCCTTTATTGTTTGCATCAGTCTAGGAATTAACATCTTTTTAGAGAAGCTAACAGAATAACCACTGTCACAACAGTTAACCTATAAGGAACATCTCTGAGTTTGCAGCAGTCAGAAGTCCTGCTGTGGTGCTTATGAGCTAAAGAGGTTTCCTCCACAGGGGAACCGATTAATGGCTAATAAAAACATAGCTAGTGCTTTATATCAAGCATTAATCCCAACACAAGCAGCACAAATACTCATGCTGATTATATAAGTCATACAGGTTTCTTTCTTTCTTTTAGAGATTTCTTTTTGGCCAAAGCAGTTTTC
This sequence comes from Kiunga ballochi, assembly GCA_037177335.1. Classification (NCBI taxonomy): domain Eukaryota; kingdom Metazoa; phylum Chordata; class Actinopteri; order Atheriniformes; family Pseudomugilidae; genus Kiunga; species Kiunga ballochi. The sequence continues at coordinate 4,134,995 of JBAMIG010000014.1, read as the reverse complement.
ACACATTGATGCTGTTGTTTTGTATTTTTCTTTCCTCCTCAGGGATTTCTTCCATAAGTAAGAGGGAAAATTTCATCATTAAGCTGAAACTACACCCTCGTGTTTTGTAATAGGCCATATAGAAATAATGCTCACTCCTCACTGTTTTAGCTGTTTCCATAAAATTAGCTCTCACTAGATCAACAGCAAGGCTGCACAGTAAATGAGCACATTACAGCAGAAGTGTTATTTTCTTTTAATTTGAAAGGTGGTGGTGGGGGGGGGTGGGGTGGGGGGTACAAATATCTTCTTTATCAAGAAGATAAAACAACTCATAATAACTTGTGTAAAAGAGTCTCACTCTGGAACTTTGTTTGGATTTTGAAGGCCAATCTGTATCACTTACTCTTTGGTGGACTGAAGACCAGTTCTGTAACGCAACGTTGGTCCATCTCATTGCGGCCAAATGTATTTAAAATGTTCATGTCACTGTCTGCCCTAAATGTGTGGGTGACCACGTCTGCTGCTACACACCGTCACGAGGGAGTAAACCAGAGAGAGGCAGGGCGTGAACAACGTCACAGTGTTGTTGCTGCACCGTGTGGCTGCTCGCCTTTCCTGTCTCCTCCCACTCGTCTCTACCCCATCCTCCCTCTGCAGTGGACGTGCAACGCATTTGGAGCAGCAGGCAGCAGGTGGAGATGACATCATCTGCACTGCAGCACACTGCAGCATTGGGTCTGAACAAAGACATGTCAGCCTACTGCTAACTATCCCCCTTTTTCTCTCCGTCTCTCTTTATCACTCCTCCAAAATATAAGTCAGGGGAAAGGGGAGAGCAAAGCTTCATATCAAGGCAGGGTCTAGGACTGTGACTTATCTCAAACCACAGATGCCCTTCCCAACAGAAACCTGGTCTAGGATAGACTGGCAGCTCTTCACCTCTTTAGCCTCTGCAAACCACTTTGTTAATGGGTGACGATGGAACAAACATAGCAGGAAAATATCCCATTCCAAGTAGCTGTTTGAGTTAAGAGTGATCTGACTGCTCTCCCTTAAGGGAAGCATGTGTACGAATCAAAAGCAGGGACCTCTTTGTTGTTCTTGCAGTCCATTATTCACGGTACAGCATCCTATCACTGAGGGCAGCAATTTAGCAGCCAGTTGCTTTGTGCTTTTCCGCCCCGATGATAGAAGCTGCTTGACCTCTTTTATTGTGGTTTATAGAGGCCTTCCGGTGACATTAGCTCTCTATGGAGTCTTTAGGTTAGACTGCTAAGGTACCGTACAGCACAAATGTTACCAGGTCCTCCTGTAAAGGCTTCCCACTTAGAGTCATTAGGTCCCTACCTTGGTCCCTACCTTGGTCCCTACCATGGTTCCTACCTTGGTCCCTACCCTGGTCCCTACCTTGGTCCCTACCATGGTCCCTACCATGGTTCCTACCTTGGTCCCTACCTTGGTCCCTACCTGGTCCCTACCTTGGTCCCTACTAGGTCCCTACCTTGGTCCCTACCTGGTCCCTACTAGGTCCCTACTAGGTCCCTACCTTGGTCCCTACCTGGTCCCTAACTTGGTCCCTAACTTGGTCCCTACCTTGGTCCCTACCTGGTCCCTACCTTGGTCCCTACTAGGTCCCTACCTTTGTCCCTACCTGGTCCCTAACTTGGTCCCTAACTTGGTCCCTACCTTGGTCCTTACCTGGTCCCTACCTGGTCCCCCGGCCAACCACAAAAGAAAAAAATGTATAGATCTCATTTTCATTGTTTGTCTCTCCATATTTTTTCTTGTGTACTAAGTCCTTCTCCTCCCCTTCATCAATAAGCCAATAGCACACAGGCAGGTCATACGCACACAACCATGTTCCTGTCGCCTAGTTACCGCTCGGCAGCAGGTTGCCACAGAAACGGCCTCATAGTAGCTAAATGAGGAATGCTAATGCAGTCTTCTATCCTCCCTGCTGCAGTGGGCTCTCTGTGCCCATCCCAATCCACTGTCTGTATACAGCATCCTTTATGTGTGTGTACACACACGCTTACCAAGGGCATGTTTGTTTGTGTGTAGGTGTCTGTGGCTGGGGGTTTCCTTTATGCTTAATTTAGTCTTGACACTTATGTCTTATAGGCTTAAAACAACTTATTGCAGTTTATA
>JBAMIG010000014.1:4112469-4123053 GCA_037177335.1 Kiunga ballochi | reverse complement strand
ATATATTGTCACTTTATTACTTGAATTTGTTCCATATTGTCTAATGTATTTCTTCCATCACGTCCAATGTATTGGTGATCTGTATTTTCAAGCTATATGTTGTTAAATCCTACTGAGAAAAAAATGCATGACTTCTTGGCAAGAAAAGTCTTTGCTTGTGTGCTTATGGTCTAGTCTTTCAGCCTATCCTGAGATTTTTTTTTCCAATATTTTTGTTACTTTTCTACTTTAGTGGCCCACATATCGACCATCATCAGAGCCTCTTCCATTTCTGTAATGAATCCCTGTGTTGTTCTGTTTATTTCCGTTCTGCTTGTTCAATTGACTGCCCTTCTGAAAGAGATGAAAAAAACTTGCCTATTTTGTGTTGTAATGGTCATGCTATGGTCATGCAGGTTATTATTGTTCCTTTTAAATGAACTTCAGAGCCTGTGAAGGCTTTTGAGGGGAAGATCACATACATTGCCTTGACGTCTTAGAGATTCTTTTAGGGGTCCCTAAGCTTGTCCCAAAATAGGGATTTGACAAATCCATATTTTTGACAATTGAGTGATTTCTGTATATAAAGAAGGCTGAAAGTACGTAGGAAAAAAAAATATGTTCCCTGCAGGGATTGTATTTTAGAAATATATTATTTTATTCATTAAAAATGGGTCAAAAACAGGTACGAGACAAAAACAGAATATTTGTATAGTTTTGTTTGAATGCCGAAGAAGTATGGTTGTATTGTTTGTATATAGTGTAAATACCTGGGATAAAACTGAGCTATGTGCATGAAAAGTATGAACAGAGTCCAAACAGGTGGGGAAAAAAACAACAAACGCAGTAGTGGCTATGCTCTGTAAAAATTAAAACTATTTCACTATTAGAGTAATTTACTTTATTTTGATTGTTCTCAAGATGAACATTTTGCTAAAGCATGATATTATTGCAATATGATGAAAATAAAAAAAATACTGTATTTAGTGTTAGGTCTTAAAAATTATCTTTAAACAAGTATGTCCTTTTTTTTTGTTTGTTTGTTTGTTTTTTTGGTTCATTTATTTGGGCTCCCAAGAAACTTTTGCCAATGGTGCCAAGGTATGTGAATGCTAAATAGCTTAAGAAGATAAGTTCATTTTTGCAGAACAGATAATTATACAGTGAAATACACACTGGCACTGAAGACCATAATGTCACAGCTGGCAGAGGATTGCGAAATCAATGAGGTACACAGGTTGTAGGAGGGTTTTATTTCTACACACAAAGCATTTAAGTCTATCATGTCTCCAGCATCCATATATGTAAAGCATTTACTCATCCCTGAATCTGACGTATATCAAAGTTATGTCACTTTTTTTTTTTGTTTTCAACAAAAATGGAATGTGATCTGATCACCAAGGCATCTCGTCCGAACTGAAAGATTGTAAACGGCAGCCTTGCCCTGTAAACTAACCCATGTTATTACTCTCCATCACTAAAAAAGATTAGTCTCTTTAAATGTGCAATATCTTGGAACGAGCACTGATTTAGGATTCATAGGCTGTAAACTGGAAGTATGATGGTCCCAATGCAATATATAGGAAATGTCCTCCATCAAGGCAGCAAGTGGCAAAATTATTCTTCTATCTTGTTTGAATAAAACATTTTTAAAGAAAAGAAAAAACAATCGACAAGCTTAACTCTTCGTCGTGCGTTTGAACGCACACTTGCAAAATGAATCTTTCAAATGTAAAAGATGCTAGAGTAACTGTGGCCGGGAGGACGGCATTAAAAGAGTCGAGCAGGTAAAGCGGCTGTAGCAACTAAAGTGTTCGATAGTGCACTAGTGCCAATTATGAAGACTAACATGTAGCTTGTACGCTGGGCGATATATCTGTTTACATTCAGCTGTCGTAATAATTTGAGAGAATAACAGATGAATTGTTACAGGTGCCTGATGGCTGCTGTATAATTCCTATGATATATTCCTACCAGAAAGTGTATTCTGTATCCAAATGTGATCATTCAGCCAAGTGCCACTGGAGAACTTGATTATTTGTTCATGTTTTTTTTTTTAAACTGTCATTATGCTAAATAGGTATTATTCTGATTCATTTTCACAATTGCCTGGTTGTTGTTGTTTTGTTTTTTTTACTCCTGATTTGTAAACTTTAATTGCAGAGTATTTATGTAGAAAGTGCCTACTCATATTGTCATAACACCAATCCAGTCTCAGAATGCATAAATGTGTGTGACATTGAGGAGCTGCAAGAGAACATGGTCACCCACAGACAGTGCTGCATCCTCCGCATGAACCTGTAAGATGATCCCCAAAACACTCGCCACAGTGATATTCCCTGTGCACAGCAGAATCAGTAGAACACTCTAGCTTTGCGTTTTATTTTCCCAACTTTTCCATTTTCTACTGAGACAGCTTGTAACATAGAAATGCCACTACTGGGATTTGTTGCCTGGCATTTATCCTCTGGTGTGTGGGTAGAATGCATAGCCAGTGCGACGTGTTGGTATGAAAGGAGAAGGATTTATTATGCTTGCATGGGTAAAATAGTTAACTGGGTGACAGAGCTGCACCTATAGCATGCTTATTTTCCTTGAATCGGTAGCCAGATAGACTTGTTAAAAAGGCATACTGTTCTGTAAATGAACATTGGTTTGGTGTGTCACAGAACTCAGAAAGACAGAGGGCATGTGACGGAAAGGAAAAACCTGCAAATTCAGCCAGTGATCAATAATCAGTAGCGACTGACGTTTTCATGGCAAAGCACGAGGAAGGAACTGTTTTAGAGCAAGCCCGAACTTTTTAGAGACTTTATTTGCTTTTTAGTATTCATTTAGATTCAGTCCGTATGTCCCCAACTTCACGTAGGACAAATGTGCAATGCTGCAGACATTGTGACATTATTTATAGTAAACTAACTAAAGGGACACGCTGTACACACAGACACACGCACAAGACCTAGCACAGCACACATTCAGACATGTCAAGTTGTCAGTTTCGTTTGTGAACTGAGCGGTGACGGATGAGGGACTGGTTCACCTCCCTTCTGTATTTTACTCAGGGTGCCAAAATGGGGAGGAGGAAACAGAGCAGGACTTGTGATTCACAGCAGAGGAAGCTAAAACTGAAATGAGAAAACCTTTCATCAGTGCTTAACTGTAAAAAGAAAAGAAAAAAGTAAATAGCAGGGGCAGGCGGGTTCACTACGGGGATACGGAACACTCTAAAAGGAATAAATATCATATATAATCCATCTCCTCCCAGTAACCTTGAACATTACAGACACTAGCCCTGAAATAGAGTCCATTTATATATAGCTCATTAAGATAAATGATTTGACATTCTGTCACAGAAACCTGTCAAATCATTGTACTATTCTGGCCATTTCTTTAGGCCTTTAATTTATCTAAGTGACAAAGTGTAGAGGGTATTTAAGATTAAGAGTGTAGTTATATGAAAATTGCACCTGCAAATCTTGTTTTTACTGCCATTTTTGAGAGGGATGACAGGTTAGCTAATAGGCACTCTTCTTTACCATGCATTATAATCAAGTTCAAGATGTTCTGTGGATTGACCTGAGAATCTGCCTTTCCTCCTCTTCTTTTTCCGAAGCACCCAAACCAGAGAAAGGTAGGCGCATCAGGACAGCAGAACTGAGGCGGTTTTACTGTATATTCCACGTGTTGACACAGAGCAATAAAGAACTATTTTGTGGAGACCTATAGACCTGGCAAAGTTTAAAGCGATTGGACACACGTAGTCGACTTACTCTTATGCAAATGCCAGTATTGCAAGACAAGCATTCAGTAGTTTATGGACAGCAATTATATGGCACCCTTTACCGAACTGCACGTTTTCATCGATTCCAGACCGAGAAGAAAAAAAAGACCCAGCTTTGATAGAAAGTTTTGGGTCCTCGACACTTTGCATGTGAACTAGTGTTAGATCTATTTTCCTCTCCTCTATAGCTGTCTTTCTCTCTGTCTTTCCCTGTTATGTGACTCGATTTTTCTCCCCCCTCCATTCCCTTCCCGGCCCTTAAAGAGCTTTGCTCCTCTTGGTTCTCCTGGTGTGTTTTGCTTTCCTCCTTTTTCTTCCCTTCTCTTGTTTGTAAGTTTTATTTTTGTAATTGTGCATGTACAAGCGTCACTGACTCGATGGATATGTTTAAAAAAAAAAAGAGATTTCAGCTGCTGAAGCCATGCAAAACGTTTTGAATTGCCCTTAAAATATGGAAGATGTTTTCTGAATGCTTTATATTCTTTCTGCTGTAAAATAATAAAAAAAGGAAAAAATGAAGAAAACTTGAGAACCAACTTTGCACCGGTTTTTCTTTTTGCTTCCTCGTTTGCTTTTATTGGTTTATTTAATGGTTTCCTAATCCCTTGTTTCTCCACAACACTTTTTATCAATAAATATTATACAGAAATCGCTTATTTATAAGTTTTATTTCTGTTCACAAACAAAGCTGTTTAACATTAATTAACATGTAATAAATAAGGACTTTAAACAAATACATTCACTTAATTTAAGAACATTATAGAAGTAAATGTTATTAAACCAACTGAAAGTCTTTAACAGGTCTCAGTCCCTCTTATGGCCTTCTTCTGTTTGAGTGGCGGTTTTTATTTATGTAATCTGAGTACTTATGTGCGAGCCTTGCCGTTTGGGCCAAGCAGCAAAGTTTTTGTGCTGTTTCAGACGCAATACTTCCAGAAACACTCTGAATTCCCCGCTCTCTTCCTGAATTGTTTCCGGATGCCCAGCATGTGGCTGAAGGGGTTCAGCAGACTTTGCTTCTCCAGTAACACCTGAAAGTAAACATGCAGCGGTAAAAGAATAGTTTCCTGTTACATTGATGCTATTTTGTTTACAACTGGGAGCTGCTTCAGGAAAAACACTGGAAGAAAAAACAAACCTCTCTTTTTATCCCCCTTGGCAGCAGACTTGTTCTGACACCTTGGGGGGAACATAAGATGTGAGATTAGACTATTTTTGAACATTTATGTCAACATTTTGCATTAGTTGTGTTTCTGGGCTTTTTTGCATCAAAGTAAAATCCCGCACACAGCTTTTTTTCTTTTTTTTTTTTACCGTTTCTGTTAATCTCTCCAGATATCAGAGTAGGATATCTGAGTCCAGCAACGTCCTGTGGAGGGAAAGTTTGCTCGGAGAGAGACAGATCGTCCAGCGTACCCATTCCTTGCTCCTCCACTGATACTGGGAAGACCCCAACCCAACCACACACAGCAGGTTTAAACTCCAAAGCATTTACAGAGACACAGCAGTTATATAATGCAATTATCAGTAGTAATCATCTGCAACTTTTTGATCATTTAAAGCCTTTCGCTTCATTTAACAATGACTGAGTCTGAAAACATGTCTAATGCAAACTTCATCAGAACACTGCAGAACTCAGGTCATTGCATGAAGGGCTTGGACATGACTTACCTGGCAAACCTATTGACAAATGACATTTTATTAGCAAAAAGGATGCTTATCAGGGAGCCGACAGTTAAATTGTTATGCATAAAAGCTCTAATAGGGTCTTAGTCGTTACTCACCAGGTCCTGGAAATGGCATCTCAGCAGATTGTGTGATGGGATGAGCCAGCAGTGGACCAGAAGCCGTGAGCACAAATGCCAACGAGAGGAGATGGTTGCACTTCATCACTGTCGGGCGCTGTTGCTGGAGGTGGTTCTGATTTGCACAGAGCTCCTCAGGTGGAGAGTTCTACATGCTCTGCAGATCCCAGCTGGGTTATATAGTAACCAGCTATATCTTTGGTCCCCTCCTGCTTGACTTCCTGGAAACACACATACACACACATACAAACAAAAACACACACACCTCTATTCAACCATCAGAGTCACATCCTTTCTTACTGAAATAAATCAACAAGCAGTCACAGGTGAATTATAGACACAATAAAATGACGAGTGCACTGGGCCGCATTTCAAGGACGCAGTCATGTTTTATCAGCTCTTTGGCCTGATTGACTCATTTTACTGACTTTGTAAATGGTATTGAAGCAGGTGCTACGATTGCCATGCAAGCAATCGTCCAGGGAGCAGGTGTTGGATAAACTAGGTAGACAAATAACTTCTATATTTATGCCAAAAGTTCATTCCATTTGAATCCTCATGACTTGAAAACTCACATCTGACAAGGCAGAGAGTTCCTCATAAACCCAAGTAGCTACTTAAGCAGAGATTCAGGCCGTGCTAAAATGATCCTGACCTTGTTGCCTACGAGCCATCTGACATTTTAAGTTAATTTCAGATAGCAGAGAATATTCCACAGGTCACTGAGTCAGACTGATTGATGCACATTATTTAAAAGCCTGCTTGTTGTGTGAAGTTCAATTTGCACTTTCACTTTGTCTTAGTCATGCAGTAAAACAAAACTTTATGAGACCATTCAGGATCACTGGTCAGTGTCAGGGAAGACTCTCTTATTGATTCCAAGATGGCTATTTACAAGCTAAATTCTGCACCTGGATGCACAATTTGTGTATTTATTAGAACTGTGACGTCAACGTTGAGTCTCCTATGATAATACGAGCAGATGAAGGGATGCTGGCATTTGGTTTTATAGCTGCTGGGTGCAAATCAAGAGGCCGCTGCTTTCGGATATCCATATGCAAAATAAATGAGGTCTCACTCGTATTTTTACTGTGCTTTATTCATCATAAAAAAACAGAATTTCTTCAATTCACTTAAAATAACAATCCCTTCTTTTAATATATGAGTGCAGTGTGACAGAGGGTCTGAAACTTCCAATAGAGTCGTACACAAAAAGATGGGGCCACGGCCTGAGCTTCATGGGACCCATCCAAATAGATGAGCTGATAAAACCTAGTGAGGAACCAGCAGATATGAGGAAAGCCATCTGGGAGCACCTCCATTTCTGCCTGCTCACATTTAAATAATCAATCAGATAAGACAGGCTGCGTGTACCAACACCAGCGCTGAATAAAAAGCTACAATCTGCATTCAAACCATGATTGTAACATTTAGAGGGGCAGATTTTGCATTGGTAAAATTAGGACTGAGATCTATATTGGCCAGTATTTAATCAGCAACATCAAAACATGATCAAAACATGTGTTTTCCTTCTATTAAAAAAGAGGATAAAGACTCATCTATGATGGAGAGGCCCAGATAAAACCAGATTTCTTTAGAAAATGTTGGATTAGAGGCCTTTTTTATATAGTGAGAAACCAGAGGATGAAGAATAAATTAAAACAGAATAGTTCAAATTCATTAAATTAAATTGAATTGACCCACAGACGGGTCCAGACAGACATGTATGTACATGAGGACATACTGGGTGGGATGTGTTTAGAATCTCAAGCCAATTCAGGATGAGGACCTCTGTGTAAATCTGATTGATAACATATATATTAACATATTGATGTCTCAATGATGTGAACAGGATGATGAAGATTTTAATACAAAACCAGAGCATTTAGTGGTGGATTTAGGATTCAAACTTTTATTTAGCTTTTATTATTTGTTGCTTGTATCATAGAACATTTTATCTGAGTGGGGGTGCTGTGCCTCAGTAACACTTTGAACAGAAGGATAATTTTATTTAGAGAAAAAGAAACAAAGATGTCTGAGTTTCCTCCATATTGCTTGGTTTTAAAGCACATTTCATCCTCGTCATGATAACATGAACTCAGACATAAACCAAACTGGACAGAATGTTTATTTATTTCAGTGTCTGCTTCAGTTTAAACTGATTCAATGTACAAATCTTTATTACATCTACATTAGCTTTAAAACACTGTTTGTGCCAAGATCATTTGCTTTAATACAACACAAAGCCAGACAGTATTTTATTAGTCCCCATCTGAATAAATAAATGTTATTTACCTTTATCCTTAGTCCTTATGACTGACAGGCATCCCATAATTTTACTTTGCACATTTAACTACGTCCCACGAATGTCTTACACATATATATGTGGCAGGATAAGTTGCGACATAAAAACAGCCACCAGGGGGCAGCATATCATTTAGAAAACTTACTTATTTACTGATTTCATGACATGATTTCAAATTATTAAACTAATGTTTTAATTATAATAACAGTAAGGTTAACTATTCTAGCAGAGGGTTTAGTTTGCGCTTACTGTACACCTTAAATCCCTTTAATAATTATAATAAACATAATTTTAACAGTGTAACAGGAAAACTATTTGGTTACGGACTTCTTCTCTTTTTTTGGGGGGGGGGCATTAATAGACATGCCTCTATAGTCCAACAACAACACTGAATTGCATCGCATCACATTTTCTATGGAAATTTAAAGGACTGGAACATTTGGTTGGTAAATGCTGCTTTCAAGAGTTGTTGGACAATCTAAACTTTTTTAGTCTAAAGCTGAACAGCGTGTTATTGGAACTGTAATTTAATGTGAATAGTTTTCACTAGCTGATGGTTTAAAAATATAAACATTTCTTCCATGCTTTGGTTTATCCACACTTTAATTAACTTATTTGCCAAGTTTATCTTTTACTAGCCTATTAGATGCCTTATTCCAACTACAGTCAAATGCTCCATCATTTGCGTGAACTCAGGGTTTTTTCTTTCTCTAACAGCACATAAAAACACGTGAAAAACATCTGTTAATTGACAGACGTCGCAGATTAAACTTTGACTGTGCGCGTACGGACGCACGTGAAGGCAGCACCGGTTCACCGCCCCCACTGCTGCAGAACAGGAGCTGCGAAGAAGCAGCCGGAACGACACACTGTGCTAACTTTGTCCTCCCAGGCTTCCCACCCTGAACAGACACGTCTTTTCTTTCTGTTATGTTCAAGTGCAGTCGCTTTCGTGTACCTTACACGTAAAACACAGGCGCGCTCGTGACATTTTGGATTACTTACAAAGATAAAGCAACGAAGAAGAAAGAGAGAGAGAGTGAGGGAAAGGTGCATCAGAGCAGAGCTCTCTAAAGTTGACACTTCGTTGTTATGTTTGCTACTTGTTGAATAAGCTGTGTGTACACATTCAACACTACCGCCTTTGTGGGCAGCGCGGTGGGAACAGGTACGTTGGTTATAAATTCACCTTGTTTGATAATTTAAATGGTTTCAATGCAAATAGCTTCGCTGTGTACGTTTTACCGCGGTGACTTGTTAATAGCAACGCTTTATGGTTATTGTGCTGCTGCCAGTAAAGACTCAGGCTTCTCAGATTGCCTTTACAGTCATGTTATATGAAGCAGTCACCTGTTTGTCTGAAATACTTTAATGTGCACCTTTCTGGTTTGTTTACCTCCCCCAAACCTCCCTCTTGTGTCAGAATCTCCTGTAACATTATGAAGCAGTGACCGCACAGATGGCAGAGCTGGAGATCGACCAGTCCAACCTTCCACGTGTCCAGGAAGGTAAAAGCACACACTCACAATCCAGCCTTTATAAGTTTGAGTCAGTGGAAAGTGTGTGCAATGAATGGTTCATCCTGTTTTGGTTTAGCCCCTATAGGCAGGCTGGTCTGGGTTTAGGGTCAGTTGCTAAACTGCACACAGAAAACCATAAAGCTGGGAGTTTATGTCTACTTCTGCACAGAGAAAGCAAACTGTAGACACATCCATTCTTCTTTTTGGGTCATAATTGAACTCATAATGTGAATTGCTCTGTGTCCACATCAGTTCAGGAGTTGTTGCTTGGTGACTGTTTTGACTTTGTCGTGCACGGATGAGTGGAATTCCTGCAGGATAAGGGTCTAGGGCAACATAAATGGAGCGAAAGGACGGATACAAGAAGCGTCGAGTGGGGAACCATTTTCCACACAGGTTCAGCTGCACACATATTGTTCTATCATTGACCCCACTGCTATGCTGTGTGCAGATAAAAGCAAGATATGAGACAAGTGTTTGGAATGTGCGGCTTCTTTTAGAGGGGCATGGTTTAAGGCCTGACCTGCAAAACCAGAGAGGGCTTCACTGGTAAGACACAGAGAAGTGAAAATCCTTTGCAATGTGCAACATTATCTTGCAAAAATGCTACTTTTATCAGCTTGCATGTGCACAGGAAAGCATTCAGGAAAGCTGAGGTCTGGATATAAACGGTGGGCTCGTTCTTTGGCATGTCCATGCTAATGAATGGGATAGAAATAGGTCTGCATGTCTTTTATCAAGGGAGATAATTCAGCACTCCACTCTTGTTTCCACACACAAAGGGCACACTGTGCAGCTTTGCATTTTCATGCTTTATTGAGCAGGGAGGGGCCAGTGCACAAACAAAGCTGCTAATAGCATCTATAAACGTGTCAACAAGACAATAGTTGTATGTAAATCAGTTTTCTTGTCAGGGTTAGGATTAGTCTTTCTGCTCATCATCCAGTTGAACCCAGCAGATTTGTCAAACTGGACTGTTGGCACCGAAGTTGTTTGGCTCATTTTTGGGTTTGTTTATGCCTCTCGCCATGATCGAAGAGTCCTGGATAAGTCAGCTCTCTTTGTTTTCATGTTCTCCTAAAAAAGAATCACATCAGCCAGACATTTACATGCGCACTTGAGTCGTTGTTGTTGCAAAAAAAAAAAAAAAACTTTAAAGAAGATAAATCAGCCACTAAATGCATTACAATTCTT
>JBAMIG010000014.1:4101939-4112369 GCA_037177335.1 Kiunga ballochi | reverse complement strand
GTGACCTGAAGGGGTGTGGTGGGTTGGGGGGTTTTGTGTTTTTTTTGTCCTGGGTGGAAAGGCATGAGGAGGGGGATTCCTTTTTTTTTTAACGGGCCCCCCCCCCCCCCCCCCCCCTCCCTCCTCCTCCTCCTCCTCCTCCTTATCTGTTCCTGTTTTGGCTCAGGCTCCTCCTGATACAGGCTGATGTGCTGAGGGGATGCACCTCCCAGAGGAATTCCCCCACCTCCCACTCCTTCCTTAATTTCACTCCCAGCATTTGACCCAGAGTTCTGTTCTCCCTCACCTTTCTTTGTGTTCATCACTACGACCAGGTCCAGCTCACGAGCCAGCTCGTCGCTGACTATCGGGTTTCTAAGCCCCGACACGGAGCTGTGGCGTGAACAGGGAGATCAGGGTGAAGTTTTCGCACGGGGAAGGAACAGAACAGGCCAGAGAATAGAGACAGAAAGCGTGTGGGCAGTCTGTGGGAGATTTTGGCTGAAAATAGAACTGTTGTCATTTTCTCCGCTTTCTTTCTTGGCAGGCATTTGCTGCTGCTTTCCCAGTATGTAGCTGTAAAGATGAAAGACAAGCAGCTCTGTCTGCGTTTGATCAGCGGCTCGCTCAAACTGGATGTTTGACACAATTTGCATAATTTTGCCTTCAACAATTTGCTATCTGTTCTCCAAAGTTGGTGATAGTAGTTTGGATATTTAAGCTCGCACAGGTCAGTCGGTATTTCACCCAGGAAGCTCAGATCTGCTTGGATCTTGTTGTTTTGTGCAATAGTTTCCAAAATCTGCTGCCAGTTTCCCGTTGTCTTCTGGATCTTTGATTTACTATCCTCTTAGGAAACAGACTCCAGGTTGTTAAGGACCCTCGGTAAGAAGCTTACTGTGGGCACCCCTAGATTTGCATTGAACATGTGTTTTTACTGTTGGCCTTGAATGCATCACACCCTTTCTCCTAAAACCAGTTTAAACCGTAATGGTGCGGCCTTTTTGTCCCTTCCCATAGAAGAGTAATGTAACCATAGTTTAAAGAAGCTTGGTAAAACAAGTTAACCCACAGTTCAGACACACCCACACACACACACAGGCTTGTACCAGACAAGTCTATCATTTCCTCCATCCTTTCTTTCTATCTTTCTATCTGTCTGTCTGTTGCTCTTCTTTCTGTGCTGGAATTAAGTGTAAATTGTTTTAGGCTGCCACTTTGTCCTGTCGGATAAAACAGACTTAAACTTAAACCCCGTCCCGTCACTGACAGACTGGGTCCTCAAGGACAGGTTGTCAATCCATTTAGCAGATATCCTCTTAAGCGTAGCAACAGGTGTAAGTAGTAATAAGTGGCTCAGGTATAGGTTAACTCTCTGCAGGACTTATGGGGTCATTACTGGTGTAAGGGGATGCTTTGGGGGCTTAGTGCTGTCTGGGTAGTTTCTGTAAAGTCTGACTATTGAGTCTCTGTGGAGGTGTAACCCCAGAAAATGTATTTTTAGCAGCAGCATTGTTTTGTTTCACATTGAGGATTTAAACGGGAGCATTTGGAGATTTTTCACCACGGCTCTGTCTTCATGTTTCTGTTCTCTGAGGTCACATTGTTCATTTCAAGCTTTTCTAAAATGCACTTTTTTTTTTCTTTGGGTTTGTGGGCCATCGTACTTCTCATTAAACATTGAGTTTGGGGTCCCGGGTAGCCCGGTTTGTTTACAGGGGCCTTGTTATGCGACAGTGGGCTGGGTTTGTGGCCTTTTATTGCAATCCCCTCTCTCTCTCTCTGCCCACATCTTCTGACTCTCCCATTTTTTAATTTAAATTCATTACAGCTTTAAAATCTTAAAGTTGAAAATATTATCATAATAAAAAGCATACAGTGACGTTTACACAATAAAGCAGTCTTTAATGAGCCGTCTGGAATGAGTCAAATGTCCCAAATTTGAATTGTTTTCAGTTGTAGAGCCACAGCTGACTGCAGACAGAAAGCTCTGTAGATGAGTGTTTTTTTTCCAGGATGACTTTCCTGAGAAGTCATCCTGCAGCACTGCCTTACTTCTGTTTTTTTCCCCTTTATTTTAGCTTAGAATCATTTAAAATGTAGAAATGAATCAGAGCAAATGGACAAGTTACAGTTATAGATAATTTATTTAGTACGGTCGATGTCAGAGAAGTTATTTCTTTCCCAATTATTATGCCTCAATACATTTTTACTCTCTTAATGTTCTAAAAATTCCATTTAGGCATTTATTTTGATGCCAGCATAACAAAATACCTCTAAAGAAGCAAGGTATTTATGAAGTTTCACAACATCAAAATGCTCTTTGCTTCATTAACAATAAATAAATTCTGTGTATTGACTTTGTGTAGCACACTGATAATAAAGGAATCAAGCTTACGCAGATTTGTTTTCAAAGTGAAACAGTAGATGCATCACGTTGCACTGGAAGCCCAACATTACCATAATAACATAACAGCATTGGTGCTACTTTAGGTAAGCAGCATGATTCATTTATCCTGCAGGTAATGAAGCATATTCAGGTTATTTCACTGCAACTTTCTGATAGCTGCTTTTAAGGCTATCCTCCACAAAGACACCTTGCTCCTTTTCACCACTAAATCCATCAGGGATGACTTTTTACACAAATGCCATATATCCATGGTCTGTAGAGTTATTATGGTTTTAGGTGTTGTTATGCACAGCTTATTGTATTTGTGTCAACGCAGCTTATAAACAGAAAAGTGGAGTATCTGCCATATGGGCTGAATAATAAGCGCAGTCATCGGCACCACAGATGCAACGCAGCTTGTTCTGACAGCTCGGTGGAAGGGATAAGCAAGAAGACAGGTGTTTTTAACTGATGCTGCGCTGAGCCAGCAGGATCAATCTGTTCATAAACACTTTCTGACCTGATTTTTGTGATTTAAAGCTTTTAGGACTGTTTCCATTGTGGGAATAGTTTTTTTTTTCAGCCTGATCACTAAAAGTTTGGGTTTAGTCCTGTCTCTGTTTATTTAGTCTTCATTTGCTCTTGAGTTTGTTTGTTAGGCTGTTAAACACACTCAGGCTATCACAGAGCAGGAAGGACTGCTGTAAACTCTGGGCTGGGCAATATGACCTTTAAACCATCATGATTAATTGAACATGTTACGATTTGCTCTGAACAGCAACAGCAGTAGCATTTTACTGAGCTCTCATTGCCAGCTGAACTAGTTTTAGTAGCACTTTTATTTATAAAGAAGCTGAAATTAAACACGTGGTTTTGTTAATTTTAATTATGTTGTTACATCTTATCAATATCAATATGTTTTAATATAAAAAAGACAAAGAGATTATATTAATTATTGGTTCTGCATGTGTTCCCGTATTTGCCCAGCCCTTGTTTTATGCCAGCCGGACTTGCAGCTTTTCCCTTTGTCCTGTGTCCATCTTAGGGCTTTTCTTTGCTTCCTTTCTGACAAAATGAAAGAGAGATTATATGTTTTATTGCTATATGTAGCAGCAAGTTCCAGAGCATGGAATTATTGGTTAAAATAGCTGAGCTTTGGATACTTGGTGTGCAGACTTCACTATGTGGTGTATTTGCACCAGCAGCGCGCTCCAGCAGGATACAGGGTTACTCAGGGTTACAGCAAGTAGTTTGGAAACTTATCAAGGTCAGTTGGAAGTTAAGCAAAAATTAAATGTAACTCTTAAAGAAATATTTTTTAAATGCTGAAACTGTTAAGTTTGCACGCGATCCCATTTGGAGCATGTGACATCATTGCTTTTGTAGTTGAACTTGATGCTTTGCTCTTAAACTCGGTGACTTTAACATCACTGTTAATTTTGGTCACTTGCATGTTTTTTTTAAACACTCCTACGTGGCTCGGATGAAAATTTTATAGACCTTTTAAAGTACTGGAGTTTATTCTTGCCAGAGTGGTGGATGGTTTCTTTTTCCTCTTGTTTTAGGTAGTATAACCTCTCATCACAACACAAACGGTTCATATCCTCATCCCTGTAGACGGAGTGGTGCGAGTAAAAGCTCGGCAGGACGGTTTTACAGACAGGATGAAGCTGTGGAGGACATTCAGAACTGCTGTCATCTTAAAGCTGTTGAAGCAATCAAACAATGAAAACTGCTTTCTGTGTTAAACACTTGTTTCCTTCTTCCAGGCATTGTTGAACTCTTTGTAAGCATGTTTTTGTGGGACACTGACACGTTGCTGCTACCTATTGTTTCAGTGTGCCAGAGCTTTGCTGTGCTGGAAGATGGAGTGTTGGCACACAATCTGCAGGAACAGGAGAGTACGTACAAACATAATCTATTATATCCTGGTTTAATGTGACCCTGGTTCAGACAAAGTCACAAAAACAAAAAGTTCACAGGCTTCCAACAAGCAGAATTTGTGTCGGAGCTCTTGCCCTCCTATAGGATGTTCAGTGAATCTAATACAGCTAAATGAATGCACATTAAACCCGAGCTTACCTTCCATCTTTTAATGCATTTTCCTTCTAGTTGAACAGTACTATACCACCAATATCCAGAAGAACAAGCTTGTGCAGAATGACATCCGTGTTGCCAAGCAGCTGCAGGATGAGGAGGAGGAGCAGCGGGCACAGCAGAGCGCCGTCTTTAAGCAGACTACTAAACAAATGTATGCAGCTGTGCTTCTCCCACACCTCACTGTTGCAGCATCCACATATCACTCCACATCTTTGCCTTCAATATGTAACACTCAGGCCGCTGTATGCTTATCTGTTGCATTTACACTGTTCTCTACTAATTGCTGTAATGATTGGTCTCTGTTGTAAGGAATCCTTTCCCTCTGTGGTTGTTCTTTAGAGAGGAGCAGGACTTTGAGTATGCTCGCAGGATTCAGGAAGAACTCCAACACCATGCTGAGGAAGCACACCGGAGAGAGCAGAATGATGAGGTCAGTGTTTATGTATGTTTATTAGATTATATAGCCTCCTGTGCATTAAGACAACAAAGTGGATGCATATTTAATCTTCTTTTGCTTTGTGGGAATAAATTTGTCACTTTTTTTGGATAAGGGTCAGCTGAAACAGCTTACATGCTCAGTATCTAATGCTGGCTCCTCTGGCCAGTCTAAATTACATCCAATCATCCTTCATTCTAACAGTAGCTTGAATCTCTGCCAAATATGGAGAAAGAGCCCAGAGAGGTCAGTTTAAATGAACTCACAAACAAAAGTGTCTTTCTTGATGCACAGTATGAAATCTGTTAGAGAATAAAAGCTTAAAGCAGCAGGGAATAAAACACTGCAGAGAATATTGTGGATATCGCAGCAGAAAAACATGTTTCTAGTGAAAATATTTATCTTCACCTCATACTTTCTTCCTGGTTTTTAGCTGAATTCTCTCACACATGATATGAAGATAAAACTTCAACAGCATTTGATGAAAAATATTTAGAAGGATTTTTTCTCAGAAGATGAAATCCTACAAGACAATAAATGAACAAAATTAGCATATTTTCACATTTTTTAGTAACAATTTTTAAAGAGATCCTTTATATTTAAAACCAGTAAAATAGTTTATTATAATAAAAAAAAAAATTAGATAAACAATTAGTAAAGGATTATTGCCATGTAATGGGTTTGTAACGTGGTGGACAAAGAAAAAAAGCTTCCTGTGCAGATCGGTTGTTTTTTCCTCAAGTTTGCTTAAACTGAAGAAGTTTGGTGACTCTTCAAAGTAGGTAAAGCAGAAATTCTGTAAATATTCTGATTTTTTTATATTACAGACAAAAGTGCACAAAGCCACCAAAACAGCCATGGTAGCACGTTTTTTTTTTTCCCTGCTAAAGTATACAGAGCAGTGCTTCACACAGGCTGAACATTAGCTAGGCAGTCTAGCTTTACATTAATTCTTGTGGCCTTTTACTTGTATGTGTATTTAATCCTACATTATATCATTAATGCTACCATTAATGACATAGTCCTGAACCAAAAATCCCAATCACAAATCTGACAAACTGTTAAATAGGCCATTTTTAAAAATACCTTAAAACTGTTGTCTGCCTTTTAACATGTAAATAGTTTCTATACAAATGATCCCACTGGGTTTTATGAGAATTCCCATTTAGCACAGGGACTCGCACTCCTACAAAGGCCGTGGGGAATATTTCTGTTAAGAACAAGCAGGACGTGTCCAGATTTTGCTCCCTCTCTTATGAGGAACTTCATGGGTAATGGCTGGCAGTTGCAGCAAAATGTGCATGTGACAGATCCACTGGGTGATGAGCAAAGTCAGCTGTTAAGCAGACACAACCCAACAGCTGCTTATCACCGATTTTCTCTGGTGCTTAATTTCAAACTGGACTATAAACCTTCTGTATGTGTACCCAGATGTAACTACATCCCACATACCTAACCTTTTTATATTATAGGACAAAAAAAACCCAAAAAAGCAGATGTCTGTACTTGGTAAAAGTGAGCATAGTTCATGTAGAACAGGAAGTCCTGTGCAGACTTGCCTTCCTGTTTTACTGGACTTTAGAAATGCATTAAATTTTCCTTCATTTCTGTATCTTTTCTTCTGATTTTACTCAAAACTGATCTGTGACACTCCAGCCGTTGTTCATCTTACCAAAGACTTTTGGCCCATCACGAAACTCCCCAGCTGGTCCCACACTTTGCGCCTCCAGCAAAACATTTTCCTTGATGCTGCAGTTTTTCTTGTGAAAGCTGCCTACAAAGGCTCCTTGTTTAAAGGCCGTGTTGTCCATTCGTCATCGCCGAACGACTTTGATATTTGCACTCGAGTAAAATTTAAAAGCCCAGATTACCTCTTGGGTGTGCATTGATTTATTTTTATGAGCGCTGATGTCGAGATCAAATGAGCCATTAATGTTTCGTTTAGCCTGTACCTTCCTTAATGACCGGCTGAACTAAGGTGTTGATTAAATGTTTGCCTCCCTGCAGATTGTCTTCAATTAAGGAACAGAAGTTGTTGAGCTGTGCAGCTTTAAATGCCAGATCCCTGTGGCACTAGACATCTAACCTGCCATGGCAAGCTGCTAATTGTGTGCTGATGCTGGCAGAGTTGCTCACACTCACAAACTGACTGCACACAAAAGGAGCTGGGCTTGCTTTTTGTTTTGATTTATGCCAGAAACGCTCCCTACAGGGAGAGATTAGGCAGAATTCACAGGTAGAATTAGTTGATTAGTTCTTACTTTTATCAGAAAAGCACCACTGAGATGTGATGCCCCCCACCAGTACACACTCACACACACACACACAACCCAGCTGTATGCACAATAACATAATAAGCTGGCCTGGTAGGTTTTCTGTATATGCTGTTTTATCTTTGTGTGTGATTATGTTTTTTTATTTTTACTGTATTAACCAGACTAAGTAGAACTTGTCATTGATCAGTTGTTGTAAGATCAGAGTTTAGCGTAGGCTTTGCTGCCACCTGCTGGCTGAAAAATATTATTGGCTCATCTAATTAATCTGTAATTGGACCCGATCTACTCCGTCCTCATGTCTGTGACCCAGCAAGGTATTTTAAATGATGTGTAAATTGAATGAAACTGGATAAAACATGACCCAATAGAATGAACGCTTGATTAGGAAAGCAGCCAAAAAGGATTTTTTTATAGTTTTTATTTTAGACTGCTGTTATGTCAGTACGTGGCCTGACTGCACATCGATCCTTAAATGTTGATTGAAAATAAAAATTATTGCATAGATTATTTAAATTTCTAATTCATTTTATATTTCATATCAGAAACACGAAATGTTGCTTAAACCAGCCGTCATGATGGCAAAATGGCAAGTCATTACAACCCACACAGCTTATCCCGTATGAAAGCATTGTTTTAAAAACTTGCTGCTTTGTTCTTTTTTTTTTTTTTTAACTGATTACAACTTAGTTTAAGGTGTCAATGGGAACTGGATTCTGGTTTTGAGATTTTAACCAGTGGTGCTGTAGCAACTGCAGTGAAGTAGGAATGAGTCAAACAAACTGGATCAGATATTTGCTGCTTTATCATCCCAGAAATTTCAACTCATTCTTTCCACTCTTGATGTATGAATGTTTTCTGATTATTCCCAAAAGTAAAATAAATAAATGAGATAAAATAAGTCAATAAAGTAAAATAAGATTTAAAAAATCACACATGTTTATAAGCGCAGGTTTTAGAGGATCTATCCCACTACTGAGCATCTCAAGATCTTTACTTGTTTAACTGGAAAAACTTCCAACAAAAACAGAAGGAGGGGGGAGGGGGGGTTGTTACAGTTATGCAGCTTTGCAACTGGATTCCCCTTGTTATGCTTGTGTGCATTGTTGCATGTGCTTTGGGAATTGCAAATTCCTGACTCATCTGTTCTGTTTTTCAATAAGAAAAGAAATATTTAAAAGACATTATTTTCTCTCCGGTCTCCCTTTAACCAGGATCATTCTAGATACTCATTTTGATTTCAATGTATAAATAATCAGCTAAATAATGCAGCTAATGTTTTGTATAGGAAATAGCTAAAAGACTGCAGGAGGAGGAGGAGCAGAATGTCAGACGAAGGAGCAGAGGACACGAAGATCACAGTGAAGGTAGACTTTGTTTAGCTTTTTGGAGGACAGGTTGCTTTGTGTTTTTTTTATCACGTACTTGTTAAGCATATCTAATATTTCTAACTACCAATGTATTTGAGGAATTTTTCTCCAGCAATGTGAGCATGAACAAAATGCACCCTCAGTAGGTATTCCTGTTCTGGATCAGTTGCATGAATAAGCTGTTTTCTGCACGATGTGTTTATAGGTCTTATCCAAACTACAGATGCATTAAAAGTCCTTTAACATTGTTAAAATGTTGATGGAAAACAACAGTTATAACTTGCAGCCTTTTTATATACTTATATTTTGCCTTATTATAAGATGCACTTGTCTTGTAGCATCCACTAACAGACTCACCCACCATTCCTGCTTTTGTGTTTGCATGTTTGGCAATACTAAAGGCAGCAGCAGTGACCCTGAGCTGCTATCCCTACATCAGCACACACTCAGCAGCCTTCAGCAAGGACAGCAATACTCACCTACCACCAGCAGGTGGCAGTATTCTACCTCTCAGAATGGCGTCGAGTTAACTGGGCTTCAGACAAGCTCCCCCAGGAGGGTCACAGCTCAGACAAACACAACTTCATGGTCAAACCAAGGACACGTAGATTCCACTAGGCAAGCAAGGGGTCAATTTAGAGAACCTCTAAATGATGATTCAGATGATTCAGACACTGTTTTTACCAAACAGCTCTCTATTTGGTCTCAGAGATTGTACCAAAGACACAACACAGCACCCCATCGACAGAAAGTATCCTTACGTCAGCCTCACCAGAGAAACTACAATAGTTTGTGTTCTTGCAGCAATTTCACAGACAAGTTCAAAGGGTGGGAAGAGGAGAGAGGCTGTGGTGAAGACTATCACAAAGATAATGATCAACAAAACCAAATATCACAGAATCTGAACCAGGAAAGAAACCACCGAGGTGAGAATGAAGGATGCCATGAGAGCAGGGATCAGGATACATATTGTATTAGAAGTGAGGTCAGAGAAAGGCGATGCACCCGCAGCGAATCAGTCAGGGTGCACAACAGGAACGCACACAGAGGCAGAGACTTGTCAAGGACCTGGAGCTACAAGGACAACCCTGACAAACATGTCCGTTTTCAGGATGACAAGAGCAGCAATCACAGGCAGCAGAGTGAAAGCAGCCAAGTGTGGGAGATGCTCAGCCATATACTCAGAGAAAGGGGTGTGCCTGTGAGGTTCGCTGGCAGCGGGGCGCCACTGCAAATAAGGCCTCAAAGCAGATACAGCCAGGTACTTCAAGGGAATGAGGTCTCCTGCAGCGACTCCCAACCACATCAGAGAGCTTTCCAGAGAGCTGCCACCACCAGGCACAGTTTCCATGGAGATATCAGGGAGAGGAGGAGGTTGTCACACAGAGAAAACAGTGGGAGAGATCACAGAGAGGATCGAAACAGACACCATGATAATGGAGAGGTTTATGAGATTTCAAGTAGAAACTCTTCCATTGCTAACAGAGAGAGACGAGACAGCAGAAGGTGGAAGGAGCACAAATTCCTCCACGATGAAGAGAGCGGAAAGAGGAACGCAGACGATGGCAGAGTCAGGAGGACGACAAGTGAACGAAGGCACTGGCCCAGGATCAAAGAAGAAAGGTTAAGCTCTGAGGAGGAGCAGGAGGTTGAGAGGAGAGTAGGGCGTCCCAGACGAAGAGCGCTCCCACGTAGCCAAAGCCTCAGCAGCGGCAGCAGGGCTTCAACCAGGCATAGGTCACGGCACATAGCAGCAGGTAACACCCAGGCCTGCAGGTAACACCCAGGCCTGCAGGTAACACCCAGGCCTGCAGGTAACACCCAGGCCTGCAGGTAACACCCACAGGCCAGCAGGTAACACCCAGGCCTGCAGGTAACACCCA